>JAJKLF010000004.1:1200000-1768139 GCA_022984865.1 Hypomontagnella submonticulosa | reverse complement strand
ACTAAAAAAGCAATTAAGTAAAATATAATTAGAAAAGTGATTAAATAAAGTATAATTAAAAAAACAATTAAGTAAAATATTATAAAAACCTTTATAATAACGTTAACTACATTTATTTAAAACTATTTAAATATGTTTATAAGAAAATGCGTATTAAGTTATAATTTGTAAGTAAAATAATTAAAAATTTATTAAGGGGAATTAATACCGCAACTTATTTTAATAAGAAATGCTAATAAAGTAGGATAAAAAACTTAGAGGTAAAAACATAAAAATATTATTTAATGATGGAAATTAAGAAAATTTAACATATATTTATAAATAATAATAACAATAAATAATTATTAATATGTAATTATAAATATAGTAATAGGAAATATATAGCTTAAGTTGGAGATTATATTATTTAATATTACTTATAAATTATAAATAAATTCTAAAGACCATATAACATGTTATAAATGTAGATAATATTTAGGAATTATATGAGAAGGTGTGTAAAAGTTTTTATTAAAGTTTTTATATTATCACTTAATTAAAATATATATTTATAAATTATTATACAATTATTTATATTAAGTAGGTAATTAATATACCGATTTATAATAAATAAATTATTTATTGAAAGCTATAAAATTTATTAAATAAAAGATATATAATTTAACTTAAATAAATTCCATTTATTTTTAATTTTAATAAATTACTTTCTTAATATTTTTAATTAATTTATTAAATGACATATCTTTCCTAAATAATTATAAAAAATTATTATTGTAAAAATATATTATATTATAACTTACCACACCCAGAAAGTATAAGGAATTTTATAAATAAAAATATTATAAGTTAAACTTAAATATACATTTGTTAATAACCATCTTAATATTTTAGAGATTTTAATAAGATTAAGAGTTTATGAATTATAATAATTTGGTTATAATATTTAAAGTTAATATAAAACTGCTTAACTTAGACAACATTTTTATCAAATTTATATAGTATTTTTTCTTATTAATACTTATTATTAACGCTTATATTTATATAAAAACAGGATTTTTATTGAAAAAACATAAATTATTAAAATTACAAGTTCTTTAAACGCTATAAAAATTAGGATTATCTTGGATAATTTAGATTATTATAAGATATTACTTTCATTTAACATTAATAATATTTAATGGTAGGTATATGTAGTGGCTAGGATAATACTAAATGTTAATAAAAAGAATAAATAAAATATTAAATTTTTTATTAAATGATATTAAAGATTTGCCGTTTTAGTAAAAATATATAGCATGTTTATTTTTAGATTAGGTTTATAATATATTTAAAAAAATAAAGTTATTTTTATATAAAAACGTTACAACATCTTTACTTATTAACAGAATGTTCATACAATTATAATATTATTTAAATTATTTTAATAAAAATGTTAAAAATTTAAGGCTATTAATAAAGTAGTTATACTTTATGTAAGTTTATTACATATTTATAAAATGTTTTAAGTAGCAATATTTAAACCACTTTAATGGAGGTGTTATTAAAATAAAGTAAAGGATGTATATTTTTATCATGAATAAATTAATTGGATAGCTGTAAGAATGTCTTATTAAATATGTTAAATATGAAGAGAACACTTTAATAAGCAAGTATCTTATTTTTATTATAATTTTAAAGGAAAATTTCCAGATTATTGGTAATATTAACAAAATGGTGGCGTTTAAGTTAAATTAAGTCGGCTTTTTTACTTGTATTATATTTAAAAAAAAAGCTGTTAAGTTAATTAGATTATAGTTAAGCATTAAAAAATCTTTGTTAAAATAAAACATATTAACCATAAAGCTTTTAATTTTTACAAAGATTCGCCATAAATCGGATAATATATTTAAAGAATTTAATGATAACATTATTAAAACTGCTTAAAATCTTAAAACTTAAGTTAATATATTGTTAAGTAAACGTAAAGTTAGCGTAATCATTAAAGGTAAATTAATGTGGTATATGTTTTTATAAAAATGATGAATTGATTAAGATAAATTAAGAGAACGAATTTAATAAAAAGGGAAAAAAAAAGTAAGAAAATTTTATAATTGTGTTATGCCGTTAAGTTAAGTGGTGTAATGTTTAAGGATGAGTTATGGATTGAAGATGGGATGTTTTATGGATATATTTTTATTTAATTATAATATATTTTAATTTTTTTTTATAAGTTATATTAAGAATTTAATAAAATAATGATTTTTTTATAAAAGGAAGCTTTAAGTATGTGATAAAATTAGGAGAAGCGAAGAAAGTGTGATGATATAAATTTGTTTTAAATTTATTACTGTATTTTAATCTTAAAACTTATCGTAAATACTGCCATAATTTTATTTTATAACCATATTTATACGTATTTATAATGATAATCTTACTAATAATCCCGACTTTATATATTGGGAAATAATAATATTAACTTATATTTAACATAACATTATAAACATTATTTTAATAAAAAAGAAGCAATTTATTAAAATTATAATGGGCGTTACATTTAATGTTAAAAAGTAAAGTAAGTTTTTTCTTTAAAATTAAAGTTTAAGTTAAGCTAAAATGTCACTAACTTAGGATGGAAAGTTAAGCTTTTAATTATAAATTTTTTCTCTAAATCCAAATTTAATTTATTGAAATTATGGCCGGTATTATTATCATAATCATCGTCATCATCTACACCGGATTTATCATCATTAAACAATGATTTAAACCATTTACTTTAACAACTAAAATCATTATCATAATTAGAATTTATATTAAAATTACCGCAAATATTAACGCCATCTAAAGATTTTAATAGTAAGTTAAATGTATTTAAATATATTATTTTTTCCGTGTGGATAGAATATATTTATTCTACATTAAAATTGTTAACTTTGTTAATCTTTTGTTTTTATTTAATGAAATTAGAAGCAAAATAGCTAGAATTATTATTATATTTATTTGTTGAAGGGTTAAAAAAAGTTACAGCTTTACCTATTTTATTTAAAATAATTAGCTTTTTTTTGCGGATTAAATATATACGTTTAACATCATTTTTAATAACTAATCTTCTGTCTTTATTTTGAACACTATCTCCGTTTCTGCAAATACTTGTAGCCTTAAAAAAAAGTGATAATAAACTATTTATTTTATACATTTTAATTTTAAACTTAAGTTATATATTTAAGAGGTGTTTAACAATGAAAATGTGGAAGGTTTGATTTTTATTAGCTTTAACAAAAAAGTAAATAATATAATTCATAAAGATAAATTAAGCGAAGCAAGCGAAGAAAAATTTAACCGAAATATTGTGGAAAGGTATGTATTTATAATTATAAAAAAGTATAATATTTTTTATGTGAATATTATTACTTATTTTACCGGGTGATATTAATATATAAAAAATTAATTTATATTTATTATTATTATTAATATTTTGTTTAGGAAAAAAAACAATATGATTATAATTAAATAAATAATAGATATTTTTACAAATCGCTGTTTTGTTAAATGGGTCATAAATGGCTTTATTTACGTTATTAATTAAAAAAGCGGGATCCTTTCATATTTTATTTATTTTATATTAGTTCCCAACCAACTTTAAGATAATATGGCATTTTTCATTAAAATTATACGTTATTATAAGCTAGTAAAGCTTATTTAAAACATTATAAAAAGGTTTAAAGCTAAAAACATTAAGGCTAATAAGTATTAAACATAAAGATGTTTATAATTTAGAAATATTCCTTTAAGGAAATATTTAATTTAAAAAATTAAAAATAATAACGTACAACTTTTTTAAAGAAAATTAATAAGAAAAAAACGAAATAAAATAAATTAGATGTATTAAAATTAAAGTTTTTAACGTGGAAATAATATTGCTTTATTAGGATTATGTTATTTATAAAATCTAAACAAAGATTTTCACATTAATGGCTTATGAAAAAAAACGACTTATTTATGTTATTTATATTAAATCCTTTATTTATTATATAAATATTATCGGCAAAAATGTATGTGGTATAATATATTATATTATAATATAAATTGTTATAATTAAAAGTTAAAAATGTAAGGAAAGAAGTTTTAATAAGATAGTATAAATGAAAAACTTTTATGCATTAATAATACATTTAACGGTTAACGTGAAAAGGAAAAGTATAATTAATAAATAATAAAAGTAAATTTATTATAAAATAATATATAAAATAATCAAAATGCTAAGCTGTAAGAAATAATAATGATTTATAATGTTAATTAAATCAAATAAAAATAAGTAAAAAAAGTTAAATAAAGTAATAATTAAGGTTGTTTTATAAAAAATAAAAAGATAAATTATATATTTTTCATTTAAAAATAAAAAATGATTTATGTAAATATGACTTACATTTAATAGTAGCTAAAAAAGAAGCATAGATTTGATTGGTTGATATAAAGCCTTACAAAAGGCTATGTTTATATAATCTATTATATTACATTGAAATAAGCGTTAAAATGAGCGGTAAATTTAGGTTATTGTGGTCCCTGTCAGGGGGCCTTCCAGTGTTTATTATTGACGATTCCGAATGTTGTATGTACCCTTGAGACACGTTTTCAACCTATCACTCCTTTTTCCGCCAAACACCTCTTCTTTTCTTGAACAGGCTTGCAGAACATCAATGTACTTATAAATTCGTTAATGTATGATTCCTGACCTATTGAGCTCTCTATCATCTACTAGTTAGGTCCTTACAGGTGGAAGGGATCCAGGAGTTGAACACAGATATCGTGAGCTTCGCCTACGTCGCTCCCCTAACTACCTACTAGCATGATCCAATTATCAAATAGTCAACGCCGACAGCACAATAGCGAGTAGGTACCTACCTACCTGGTACAGTGCGGAAGCATTGATACATACATTCTACTGCGCTCCCATCCTTACCATGCCCTGTCCTATTTGATCAATGAAAAGAATCATCGTTGTACTTACATACTTCTACCACACCATGCCATGCTATGCTATATACTCGCAAGTGAATGCCGACATGCTCCATGCCTTCTAACCCCCTGCCAGCAAATACGAATTGACACCGTAGGGTTGCCCCATATGCACCCCGAAGGCTCTATTAGTAAAAAAGCTTCATTCATCCCTGAACAGCCATCTTCCACCAGGGCGCATAGCTTCCCGATATCTATCATCAATCATTCGACGTGTCATCTTCTCGGCCTCCTCTTTATCTTGTTGTTCCTCTTGGGTGCTTGGAAAGCCCGTCCGCCAGTAACCAATAGGGGACGTCGCACGGTGGAATCTATGACGATGTTTACCATGCTCATTAGCAAGTTCTTGCGTCTTAGCCTTAAGCCATAGGCCCTCCTTCTCTTCTTTAGCCATAGTCGACAGCTTCCAGGCGTCATCACCCAAGTAGTTCTCGAGAAGCGCCTGGAATTCCACTACACTAGTCCGGTCGCGCATGGCGCTTGCTTGTAGTCGAAACGTCGGGCCGCAACAGGCTTCGTCGACGCAGCCCACCAAGCTAGCTCGCTCATCTTTATTGCGGACAACGTCAGTGAAAGCATAGTCGTAGCCTTCGTTGACGCTAGGGTTGATCTTGAAGTCGTTAAGGCCCAGTTCGGACTTGGGTCGTTCTCGTAGGGACTTTGTTTTACGAGTCACACCACCCGATATTCTAGTATCAGGTACCCTTTTTCCACCCCTACCCATAGGCGTTTGTTGATTATTTGATATTTCCGAAATATTAGGAGTCTGAGCCGGTTCGTCAGCCTTCTCCATACCACTCTTACCGAACGATAGCACATGTCTCGGTGGAAGGACAAAGGCCCCCGATGTACGCACGTGGTTTGGCCGTACGTCGGACGATACGGAAATAGCCTCGCGCCCTGGCGACGGAGTATTAAGAAGGCCTTGAAGGCGACCCGTCTTCGATCTCCCGCTTGTATGAGTGTTTGAGGCTTCAACCACGTCACCGTCTTCCGCAAGGCTTGCGATTCCGGTCTGTAGATCCGACAAATCCTTGCGCTTCGTTGAGTAAGTGGCCCCCGGTCTCTGCCGAAGCATGACATTACAATTCGAAGGTTGTAATGCGGAAGAGCGATCTCTCTGGAGATCCAATGACAGTCTAGCCGCACCATTGCCGACAGATGTCCTGTCGTTGTTCTCAGCCAACAGTGGCGGCATGGAGGAAAGGTTTTCCGATGCTTGATCGTTAGTCTGCGAGTAAGTCGTAACTGGGTTTAGAGCAGATAGATCTGTAAGTTCAGGGTTAGTCCTATTACGCTTCCTCGGCGTGTCCACTCTATTTCCACCAACGTCGAAATCGATACTCTCGTGTGCCGTAAAACGATGCTGTTCGCCAATCATCAACGGGTTAGAGCTATTTTCTATTTTCACTTTCGCCTGAGCTCCAGTGGCCTGTTCGGGTTCGCCATCGCGCTTCCTCTTACGCAAACACCGTTCCGAGACAATAACCGGAGTGTCGGAGGATGGCTCATTCTTGACGAGCACCACTCTCGAATGAATATCTTGGTTCTGTGGAAATGGCGGTAATTGAGGTGCTTCCCCGTCGTCGGTACTAAATTGGCTCTCCGACCCGGGCGTGACGTCTCTCTGGCCAATGCACGGCTCGTGGTTCGTTGTCGCCTGCTTGAGGGAAGAAACTCTCGGGGATTCACGACCAGCACCACCAGCATTACTGGGTGGGAATATTAAGGGAGAATCCCTTGGAATGAAATTAGATTTTGGCAACTCGATCTCCTTAGAGGCGTCGGAGACAGTTTCTGGCCTACTCATAGGCCGGTCCGGAGTGTCAGAAGAAACACTCGTACCAAGCGGACCAAAGCCTGCTGCCGCTGCGGTCTCATATTTCGCCTCAAGCTTCTTGATTTTCCGGCTACGCTTTTGACACAACTCGTCCAATTGTTTTGCATGGATCACCCATCTATCGTAAGCTTTCGTCTTATCTCGAAGCCGCTGGCTCAGTTGAGCATGAGCATCTTCGAGCTCCGAGAATTTCTCATGTAATTTCGCATATTTTCCATCCAGGTTTTGATATTCCTCCTTAAGCTCAGAGAATTTTAACTCATCGATGTTAGAATTTCCGGATTTAGCAAGACGCCTAGGATTCGAGACTTGGTTCACAGACTTAGGTGCGAGAGGGGATCGAAGGTTCCTTAAATCATTATATGACTTAGGTTTCCCTGTAGATGAGGCGTCTGCGCGGCTCAGATCCCGGAAGTTCTGAAGTTCTTTCTTCAGACATAGGACCTCTTCTTCCAGTCGGTCCGCATCAGAAGCCCTGCTCCTCAAGCCCTCGAGCTCAGCGGAAAGCCGCGTGTTCTCTTCTGTATGCGACTTGAGACCTATTTATCTGAGTTAGCACAGTTCGTCAAACAAGAATATACTAATTAAAATACACTTACTGGCCCCAAATTCGGTGTCAATTCGATCACAGACTCCAGCTACGGCCTCGAGAAGGGCAGGCCTACCCACGTCCCTGAACCAGCTTCCCATTGAAACAGGTTGAAAAGCTGGCCCGTATCCTCTATTTAATTCATTGTAGGTATTAGCAAGTTGATAACACGAAGTAACCGAAGAAATGACGCGTATTGGAGAAAGACACGCGCGGTGGCGCGCCTTCCTTGGCGTCATTGACTCAATTATGGCCCGTGCATTATCAAGCTTGCTGCAGCCCCACCATTTTAGGCAAGTACACACTGAACCCTGGCCCCAAGAAACTGGGCGACCTTCTAATTGGGCAGGCCAATCGATATTAGCAATATCATTGAAGGAGGGAAGTCACGAAGGCCAATGTCCGTCCCGATTATCCTCTAGAAGACATCATGGATCATGGATCATGGATTGTTTCGTGGCCTTCTTTGATCGCTACCACAGGTATATCCAGATTTTGGCAAATCCTAAGCAGGTAGAGGTCAACAGATACCAGATATGAAAAGATTTAAGCTCATTATTGTAAGTACAACTGCATCCATGCTGCCATGCTGCCATGCTCCTCACAAATGGAGATTGTCGGAGTAGGGCTGCATATTTCCCCATCCCACCCACAGCTCGTTCATTCCGGTATCCATAATCAGGTACAATATAAAAATATCAATATGCTTGTCATCGCAACAAACCCTTACCATAATTATAAGCGATTAGGTTGAATCTCGAGACCCATAGGTTACCCATAAGTTCAGATCAACATTTGCCTATATAAGGGTCCGGAGAGATGAGCTCCGGAACGGCAGAATATCTAAACTTTAACATATTATTATAGTTGCAACGAATTGGCATCGATTTGGTATTATAGATCGTGACAAATCACCTTTTCTATGGCCGACTGCTTGCAAACGGATGCGTTCCGTTTCCTTAACGTAAAATAGGAATATATTTTATCAAGGGAATATATAGACCGAGGACCTGGCCGATGGATTACTTCCCAGATGGGTCGAACGTAGTATACAATAAGTACACGAGTATCAATTCGGCTGTTCAAAAGTCATGACAACCTTCCGGTTCGTAGTCACCTGTATCTGTTCGTAATTTGTACCCATTATCCCACCAGGCCCCGGCATGGTAATATGCCAATACATGTAATATAGACCGCTGTACTAACGAAGCTACTTGAGAACTTCCGGGCAGATGGATTTGATCGTCTGCACTTACTCTCCTGACAATAAGCAGTGCAAATCTGCTTGGTAATCTTCATGGCGTAGAAGGTATTTGCTTATCCCATCATGTGTGTGCTACTCGAGTAAACATTGGTTGCACTTGGGATAGGCAGGACATCGAAGACATAATGAAACTCAGTCACAATTCGATTGTCGATTCTACCATATCAATGCTTCTCACTACTACAACCACCATTTCCCGGATCCGCTACCGTCACTCGTGATTTAAGTAATAATTACTAATACTCGCTATTGTCAAGGAGACATGCATCTACAATCTTTATCATTTGGTCCTTGTTTCCGACATTCATGGCTTAACCCAGGTTCAAAGTCTACCTAGTCTATACACTGAAGGTAAGAAGCAATATTCATGGATTCTTAAGTCTAGATCACTTCTAAGTTGCTTAGTACTGAGTTATGTATGCTTACGAAACCGAACCAAAGTTCTGTAAGTATTCCCAGCACATATACCGATACTCTCGCGATTTGCAATGATTATTAAATGAATAGTAGCGCCTCTAACTTGCAGTACCAAGCTGCTCTAATAGCCATAGACGGGCACTCTAACTCTGCGTTGTTATTCTTCCAGATGGCTCCTATCTCTGGTCTAATTTTATCCTCTTTTGTGTTAGATAGGATCGTATCCTTTCGTAGGTACATCATTGCCTAGGTGCTCCGAGTAGTAGTTCGAGTCGTGCCACTCCACGCGCTCCTGCCGACATCACCTTTAATTCCTGTGATAGCTACTTTAAGTATATGCCACCGGGGCTTTCATCTGCTACCATGAACCATATACTCATTACATAAACACAATTAGTTGATCCTCGGCACGAACTCCGCAGCATACTTGTTTTCCTATAATAAATTATAGGTAACTAACTTATATTCAACCGCTGAATACTATCGCTACATGGAGGAATGTGTTATGGTGGTCCTAATTAGCATGTTGGATGAAGTGAGCAATACTGATTTATTAGTTGCCGTTACACCATACATTAATACCAAAGCAGCCTTCCAAACCCTCTAAATTCCTGGATTTTACTAGCAAGCTGTACATATGAGATGCCTGTTATCACATGTAGTCAATGTGGCCATCTTGACAAATAGCTCCGTTGTAATTCGTGGACCTCCAACTAGGAACTTCAACGTCAAGAGGATCTGGGTTAGCATGAAGGGGGAACGTATTATGTAAGTTGGAGGACACGAAACTCGACAGGAGACAAATCATTATGGAATATATTAAAGTAGCCATGGTGCACAGGACTCTACGTATCCATATTATAACTGTTTGCACTTTCTCGCTTGAGACATAATCCTTTTCGTCAATAACTTTACTATAAAGGATACATGGAACTACACTACGTATAGTACTATGTATGTAATGCACATGTAGTTATACCTTGAAATATCAATTACTTAAGATGTATGATTGAGGTTATTGCATTAGAGTTGCCTGTTGTGGAAAGACGGTAGGAACGAAGTGCCTTGACGACATAGACAGAATAGAGACATGCCAAACAAACCACGAGAGATTTTTCGATAGACACTCAATTTACAATTCTTCTGGTTTAAGCGACTGCTCATCATTGCATTCAAATCCGTCTATCACTTGTCATATCAATAATTACATAGTATTTCTAACTTTAAATGATACTATGTACATCAAGTGATACTTGTATTACAGCTTGACAGGGAGGAACGATGTACCTCTGTACTAGGTACTTTCATCTGGAGGTTACCAGACTCGTGCAGGTCAACCGGTCCTCGTGGGCATGGCGGTGCCTAGTAAGGGGTCGCACGTGCCACTAAGGCGCTAAAACGGCAGAATAGGTAGCCGCTGTTCTAAATGGAAAGTGGTGATTTCCACAAAAATTTTTATGGTCAATTAACATCAATAACCCACCGTTATGTAGGTACATAAAGTAAATCTAACGGTGATCAAACCCTCTGGTCCCTTCCCGCCACGTCGCAAAACCAGGCATATGACATCAAATTCTAAGACCTCGCTACTTGCGCTTTCTCTAATATAAAGACAGGGTAAGTACGGTACGGAGAGTATATTTAGATGTACCTGCTTTCCTTCAATCAATTGATCAATTGATGTTTTGGTGGTTCTGCCTATCATTCTTTCCTTTTTATTTAATTCGCGCTGTTGTGGATTGGTTCCTATCTACCTCCTACTTAGCCGTCCGTCAACCCCGCCGTTTGTCTCGCCAATTTCACCAACCATTCCACCTGCCTTTTCACCAGCCCACCAGCACACCGTTTTCACCAACTCCTACCTACTTATTACACCTGCAAAACACATACACTCAGCCTTGGAAGTCAACGGCTTTGCATTTGACGTAAACTTTACCAAAGACCTCAATTTTACCACCAGACTCGCGCCTTTCCCTTAAGGGTTGGAATCTATCCATTTGTCACGTATTTTCGCCAGACTACACCACACTAGCGCTCTAAGCCAGCCAAGTCAGCGCGAATCCAACGCTGAATCATCGTTCACCAAGCTCACTTGTAGTAAGTTTAAACTCTCGCTATCTAATTTGCTGTGAACCCTTACATCGATCATCAATCCCTTCTATTGATACCTATACATGGACTCCACTGCAAAGCATAGGTGTATATATTATCACTTAGTCCCCCACTCATCTACCATGCGCTTTTGACAAATCGGCCTGTTTACCAGCCCTATCTACGCACTATTTTGCCTCCGTTACCTTATCGGTACATCCGTTCTCTACTACCGACCGCTTGGGTTCTAGTTGTTGACAAGGTCCGGAAATATTTTAAAACTTCCAATGAAATAACGAGGTGACGCCTGCAAATGGGGCACCCTCCGGCACACAATCCGTTTGGAGCAAGGGCCGTTTGTACTAGTTAATTGTCGAATGATAGCGTTGGCATTTTTTTCTAGATTCACAGGCTAACATTTGATATTTGTGTTTTCACAGACTCGAGTCAACCTCACCTCACTTTCTACAACAACCAGACACAATGGATTATCAAGGTACCCCCCGAGGTTGTTACACTTGTAAGTAAATACTTTACTTGTTTACAATGTGGTTTCGCTGCTCTATATCCCTATGCCATCCCCTCGCATCTTGGTTGTCGTCTGATGTCATCATTTGGACCCTTACGCGGAGCCTGATTTATGGCTTTGGACGACTTGTTCTCTTTCACATAACGTGATCGTTTCGTCTGGCTCCCGCCACCCATTTTGCCTCGATGTAACTTGAGCTAATAATATTTCGTCTAGGCGGCCAGGCCGATCACCAGGTGCGTTGAAAGAAGGCGGATGCTTGATGTCCAGTATCTCTACTCGGCACGATCCCTAACTGACGTGCCAATAGGCCCGCGATTGCCCTAACCGTGGTCCCCCTAAGTGGTCAGTTCTATCATATCTCTGAATTGGGCGTATTGTGTTAACATACATAAAGTTACAACTGTGGCGGCGAGGGTCACATCAGTAGGTCTTGAGTTACTTTTGGTTGGAATGAGTTATCCCTGACAGATATTTTTAGGTCGAGAGTGCCCTGAGGGTCCTAAGGAAGCTAAGTCATGCTACCGCTGTGGCCAGACCGGCCATATCAGCCGTGACTGTCCTCAGAGCAGCGGTCCTGTTGGTGGTCAGGGTGGCTCCCAGGAGTGCTACAAGGCAAGCCATTATGATGTTCAGTCTCTACCTATCATCATGACGCTAACTTATCTTGTTTTAGTGTGGCAAGATCGGTCACATTGCGCGCAACTGTCCCGATGCATACAGCTCTGGAGGCGGCTACGGCTACAGCGGCGGTTACAGCGGCGGAGGCGGCGGCCAGGGTGGCAAGACTTGCTACTCTTGTGGCGGCTATGGCCACATGTCCCGTGAGTGAAGTTGATAGCGAAAACTCTATTGTTCTAATATGGATTTAGGCGAATGTGTCAATGGTAGCAAATGCTACAACTGCGGTGAGAACGGCCACTTCTCTCGAGACTGCCCCAAGGTTTCGTCCGGCGAGAAGATCTGCTACAAGTGCCAAGAGGCCGGACACGTTCAGGCGAACTGCCCTAACTAATCGGATCCACCATTCTGGGACTGACCTCGATCTTTTCATCTGATGCGACACGATACCTTTTTACTCCTCACAACATCCATTTTTTTCTAACTTCCTATGAAGGTGGATGGCAACCGTCGCATTTGAGGCGTTGCCAGAGCAGTAGACGACTGGGACGAACGATATTCTCATGATCTTCGGCAATGACCCTTTGTATATTCCCTTCTGTCTGACCCTACGCGTGAGTGGGTGGGTCATTATGGTAAAGTCGCATTGGTAAAGTCGAGGTATCTCAATCTCAACTTGGAATGGACTACGAGGGGCGAAAAGGAAAAAGGGGATGAATCTCACCTGGATCCGGAAAAGTTCTAACGCGAACATGGAGTCAATGGATTTGCTTTGCTAGGGATATTACAGGTTTCTTCTCGGCACACTTCTCGAATGAGTTTCTCGACGTACCTATCCCTAAGATGGGGACTATGAATACAGATGAGTTGCTATGATTTACCTTGGGCTGTCTCTGTCTAGCCAGCAAGAACTCTTTGTGATTAAGTGAGAATGCCAAGTCGTACTGCAGTGCATCGGAAGCTTAATCCAACTTCCGGCCTGGGACCGGTAAAGCATGTAACGTCATCCCATACACGGGATGATCATTGCCCGGTGGACGACGGGATTTCCGTCCCAAGTAGACCCTCAGTACGACGCCGCTGCATATAGTGTTTATACACATTCATATGTATGTTCTCGGTGAAGATGTTAAGGTTTGCGCTGCAACATTGAATGGAAGCATTTTACAACGTCCTTTATATTATTGGCCCAGCCGTCTTGGTCCGGGCGTGCCGTTTATGTTGGCATCCATCCCATGCCATCCGTCTAGCCACACAGTCTAAACATTTCCTGAATTGAGAAATATCGAAAACAAGCAAGAGGACCGGATGGGCAAGATAAATGGCTGAGCGGATTAGTAGATCTAGATGCTTCCTCGCCCATCGCATATACGGTCGGCGTCGCACGACCTGCGCATATACACCGCCGGGATCTGCGTTGGGTTTGCATATGCTTGTAGCATGCTAGGCTGTGCGCCGCGCCACGGGTTCTAATAGATTGCGGGTGCTACATGGGCAGCTAATAGTAAGCGATCCCGACTTCTCGCCTCGATGCGGGCGGCGGCGGCGGCAGCAGATACGGTTCGGAACTGGGCACAACATACGAAACGTCGTACGTCGAAAAGCGTATTTCTATGTACCACGACGCAGTTGTGCTAGCCGAGGGGGGCGCTTTCAAATACGAACTATGGTTTGGTCTTCCTTACGCTTCTCGCCTTCTTTCTTCCTGGATAGGAGCTGCGAGATCATGAAGTGGCTTACGTCTTCGTCCTGCCAATAGCTCATGTGCGAGGCGATAGTGTTGATAGGGTTGAAGTCGAGGGCGCTCCTGGGTAGTTGCGTTAGTAAACATCTGCTATTTCCACGCCCCCTTTTCACATTCATTTGGGGAAGGGGGCGAGAGTGGATAATTAGGGAAGATGGATAACTTACTCCTGGATATTGTAATCAACCCTGCCGTTACTATTCAGGGCGCGCACCTTTGCTTCCTCCCTACGTAGCTTCTGCGCCTTAAGCTCCTCGGCAGCCCATGCCTCGCCCAACTCCTGGCCTTCTTCCGCACGACTGACGCTATTCTTGTGCTCCTCGATGCGCTTCTTCTGGAAGCGCGCATACAACGTCTCAAGGTCGTCATCGATGAGCGTTGCGTCGCGGTCAGAGTTCCTGCTGGGTCCACTTGAAGAGTTCTGACGGGCGAGCGCCCTTTTCCGTGCGTCTGTCTTCTCCGATTGCGCATTGGTGTCGGAGATGACGCCGCCCGAAACAATATTCGTGCCGGCGCCAGGGGGTAAGGGCCGCGAGGGACTGCTGGTGTCGTTTGCCGCTGAAGTATTTGCGGCGTTGAAATTGGCAACGTCTTCGTTACTTAGACCCAGGCTACGGTTGAGGATGCTGCTGGCGATGCCGGCGCTGAAACTAGACCAAAGTCCACTGACGCTTTGGCCAACTTTCACACCTAAACCTGACAACCCTTGTGGTGCGACGGTACCGAAGATGCCCTTCTTCGTATATGGGAGGGCTTGAGGTTTCAGAGATTTCATTGCAGGCGAGATCAGCGGCTCCATGCGGTAGGAAATTGGATCGGAAGGATGAAAGATATTGAATAACTGCCCAACCTTAGGCGATGACACCGAAAATGGCAGGCCGGTAATGGCCGAAACATGTTGGTCCGTATTGATGGCAGCAGAAAAAAATGGATCTTCTACATATTCTGGATCCAGCGGGCTTTCGGATGGGGCTGCATTGGGCTTACTCCGGGCTGAAATTGTACGCCCTTTGAGCATCTGGAAGAGGCCAACTGGAGACCCGAGACAGTAGAGATCTTCAACCTCGAAATCGAAGGCAAGGTCTCGATGATCCTTGGTGGGCTCGGACCGTTCTTGAGAGGGCCAAAAGCGCAGGGGGTTACGAGGAGCCTCTGAGGTTTGGGGCCGTTCCTTTTGCCGACAAAGGATATCGAACATGATCGCGGAACCTAAAGAATGCCCAATGATGTGGACTTTGCCTTTGAAGTCGGGATTACGCTCTAAGAATAGCTTGTAGATTCTATTTGACTCGGACGCGACGATCTCGGCGATCTGCTCTCGGTAGGCGCTCTGGTAGAGTAAAACGTCCAATGCGAGATCCGAGATGAGAGATCGTGCAAAAGCGACCCCTTCAATAGTGATATCCTCTAGAGACGGGTCTAAAGAGTAATTAGCCGCTAGCATAGAGGAGCGTGGACCTGAATGGGGTTCTTACAATCATCTTCATCGGCTGCAACGTCGCCCAAGTCTGTCTCGCCCTTTTTCTCTCGCCGTTTCGGGAAATCTAGCAAATGGCGCCAACAAACTGGGAGGACCTGGATCTTGCTATTCCCTGGCCCATTTTCACTTTCCTTATTGAGAGTTTTTAAATCGGCTGAATGCGCGTAGACTGCCTTGATGGTCTTCCGGAACATGTTAACATCATGTACGAAATTGATACTTTCCATTCTAGAGGTATGGTTAGCACTCATGCAACAGGTCTCATCTCGGTCGTGTTTTGGGACTCACCGAAGCCCTAGGAGTTGCCCGATGCCGTGTGTTACAAGGATAAGATGTTCGATCTCGCGCCCTTGGGTCTCACCGTCCTGGCCGTTATAGTCGTCCTGGATTTCTTGCTCCTCGCGTTGCCTAATCTGTTCCTCCTGCTTATCTGGATCATCCGAAGCTTCGATGAATGACGAAAACTGACGTTTTAGACGGTTCTCGCGGCGTTCATTCTCCGTTGTAGACTCGTCTTCTTCCTTGTCTGCTGTGGCATCCGAACGTGTGCTAGGCGGAGCGGATCTTCGCTTAAGGGACTTCTCTTCTTTGTCCTCTACTTTCTCAGGAGGTAAGGTAGCTGTTGTGGGTGTAGTTGGTCTTTTCCCATCTTTTGCCTTTCCGGGTTCTGAGTAGCCTCGCACAAGTTTTACACCGTTCATGTATCCGCCGCCAGCAAATCTCTGGTACACCGTTGACGTGACCCAAGAAAAGACACTTTCTGAGGACAACCAGGCGGTAGTCGAATCCTGGTATGTAGCTATACTATTCATATAGGTACCGAAGAGACGATACGTTTGCGGTTGATGCTGTATTGTAGGCTGGGAAGGCTGGGCTTTGAGGGAACCATCGGCCTGCGACTTATCGGCAGCCTTAAGATTCTCTGACGAAGCCTTAGGTGTTACATCTTGTACTCCGGAGTTGCTGCGGGCCCTGGGAACTGGATACGTCCAGGGCTTGATTTTAAGATAGCCCTCCTCGAGCTGAGCTGCCAGATTCTCCTCACAGGGCCGTAATGTAGACCCTTCTTGATAGAACCAAGTGCCACGACGGACTTCATAAATCGGCCCCAACCAATATACCGGCGCCAATTCGCGTTCCTCTATGTCGACATCAAATAAGAAATCTTCGTTGACGGGGACTCGCAGACTACCTTGCTGCCCACCGTTATCTCTATCAATACTGGTATTGGGATGACCCTCTTCCGAAACAGCCCTCCCACGTTGTGAGCTAGAGCGCATTTGTCTGTTTACCGAACTCTTTCCTCGTTCGTCTTCGAGCTCTTCTAACAGCTTCTGGTATGCATTCTCGATCGACCTCGAGTCATTCTTGGAGAAGGCGACGAATTTCTTAGGCGGCGTTTGCTTGGCTCCATCATCTTCCGTTTTCTTCGACTTGAGGAGGTTTGGTTTTCGTTTGGGTATCTAAAAGACAAGAATCAGAACAAAGTCAACAATGCACGCACGAGGCTGGTTAGATGTCACACTCACATCTACAGCGTGGAACCACATAACATTCAGCGGTGGACAATCGGACGGGTATTTCTTGACGCTCTGACCATAGAGTGTATTTGTGCTATGGTCGTCGGCTTTTCTAGTAGCTACCGTCTTGGTCCTTGGGACAGTTTCCTTCGGGGTTGGCGTAGTGCTCCGGTTAGTAGTCCAGGGATTGATAGAGTCCACGGCGCTGGCTAGATACGACTTTTCTACTTTCTTTGCCTCTTTCTTCTCGCTGGGTGCGGCAGCCGCGTCACCGCTCCCTGGAGGCATCTTACTGGAGCGCTCAAAGGACCATCCGAAAATGGCTCTCTTGGATACACCGAAAGATTGACTGGTGATAGGTCGTAGAGAATATGGGCAACCACCTCTGAAACTTCGTGAGGTACAGGTAAGCGTATTCGCCAACTTGACAGGCCGTGAAGTGGTCGCGAGAATGTAGTAACTTGCGCTCAAAAAGCAAAGTGTCAAGTATTCTATTATTGGGATCGATCGTCCGGCCCGCTTAACTATTACCAGATAGACAGGGTTGGCCGAGGAAATGATACTGTATGTAAGTCGAGAAGAGACAGTTGTCTATAAATATTCACAAGGCTTACAGCATAAACTGTTTTAAACTATTGAAAGAGAAAGTGCACGACTGCTTCCATCTAAGAATATCTACAGTAGAGTATAATGGAGAGCGAGACGATGGATAGGGACGCATCACATGGGAATTAAGGTCTCCGTCAGCCTTAAATTGAGAGCTTAGTAGGGAATAGATCCATGATCCGTGCTGCCTATGACGACTACATAGCGCTAAAATATACTGTGATAGTAGGTGCAAGCTGCACAACCTGCATAAAAATCTACATGCATCGCTGCATGGGTCCATAACCCCGCCATAACGGACACATCTCTCCACCCTTATCGGTTTATCGACGCCGGTGGAATGGTGGGGCACGACTAGATGACTCTAACCGCAGATTGATCCCGGTAGCTTAACTTTTCTTAACCAAAAATTCTAACAACTCGAGTCTCTTTCCTCCATTCCAGCCCCGACATGCGATAACCTATTTTTCTGAAGCTTCTTATTCTGTTTGATCCTCGGCGATTTTTATATTGGGATGAAGCGACCTCTGCTATCAGCATCGGGCTTGCGCAATACATTCCAGGACTCTGACTGACGACTCGCGCGCGCACTTTAGCTATCGAGCAAAATGGCTACCGCCACGGTCACCAGCTCGGTCGCGCCGGTCAAGCACCAGGTCGTGGACAAGCTACCCAAGAAATTCAAGCAAATCAAGTTCGGCATCCAATCAAACCAAGATATCGTCAACCAAGCCGTCATAGAGGTCTCTGATCGGAGCATGTACGATGTTGATAGAGGCAGAGAGCCAACGCAGAACGGAGTGCTCGACAAGCGTCTAGTGAGTGGCACGATCAATACCAATTCGCCTTAGAGATAGATATACTGACAACATTATCCCTAGGGTACTTCTAGTAAGACTGGGATATGCTCAACATGTGGCCTGCGATTACAAGACTGTACCGGCCACTTTGGCCACGTTCGACTACCTCTACCCGCCTTCCATATTGGTTACATCAAGTTCACGATCACGATCCTACAAAACATATGCAAGGACTGCTCCCGAGTACTGTTGACCGAGCCGGAACGACGGATGTATCTTAAGGAGCTTCGACGACCCTTCATCGATAATATGCGACGCAGTGCTATATGCAAGAAGATCAATGACCAATGTAGAAAGACGAAGAATTGCCCTTACTGCGGAGCCGTCAATGGCCAGATTAGGAAAATCGGAGCCCTTAAGCTCGTCCACGACAAGTTCGTTGCCTACAACAAGTCGACTTCGCAAAAGAAACAGCCCCCTCCTAGCAAGATTGAGTTTGACAACTCTTTCTTGGAAGCTAAGAAGCATGTCCACGATCTCGAGAAGCACCTTAGAAAAGCTTTTGAGGATCTGAACCCCCTCAGAGTTTTGAATCTCTTCAAACAGATAAGCCCTGCCGATTGCGAGTTGCTAGGACTCGACCCCTCAGAAGGACGACCTGAAATGTTCCTGTGGCAATATCTCCCCGCGCCGCCTGTGTGTATTCGACCGTCGGTCGCTCAAGAAGGCGCGAGTAACGAGGATGATCTAACCACTCGCCTTGGGGACATAGTCTGGGCGTGCGGTCTCATCCGCGCCGCACTGGAAAAGGGTACCGCCCTTCAGACTATTATGGAACAGTGGGAATACATGCAATTACAAATCGCGGTTTATGTTAACAGCGACGTCCCTGGTCTACAGAATAGCAGCTTGAAAACGATGAGGGGTATTTGCCAGCGCTTGAAGGGCAAGCAGGGTCGATTTCGTGGCAATCTATCTGGAAAGCGTGTCGACTTCTCCGGTCGAACCGTTATCTCGCCCGATCCGAACCTAGCCATCAACCAGGTCGCTGTACCAGAACTCGTCGCCAAGAATCTCACATATCCGGAAAGAGTCCACCGCAACAACATCACAAAGCTTAGACAATGCGTGTTAAACGGACCTTATGTATGGCCAGGAGCTCAGGCAGTCCTCAAGCAGGACGGTGAGCAGTCGTTTAAAATCTCTCTAAGATTTGCCGACAAAGAATCAGCCGCTAGAGACCTACGAGAAGGAGACGTAGTCGAACGTCACCTCGAAGATAACGATATTGTCCTCTTCAATCGCCAGCCTTCGCTTCACAAACTTAGCATAATGAGCCATTTTGCGAAGATTCGGCCATGGAGAACCTTTCGTCTCAACGAATGTGTGTGTGGGCCTTACAATGCTGATTTCGACGGTGACGAGATGAATCTCCACGTGCCACAGACAGAAGAGGCTCGTGCCGAAGCTATGATGCTTATGGGTGTCAAATACAATCTAGCAACCCCAAAGAACGGAGAGCCTATTATTGCGGCAACGCAGGATTTCATTACGGCTGCATATCTGCTTAGTAGCAAAGACAATTTTTTCGACCGCAGGACATTCACCTACATTGTCATGCAGATGATGGACGGTGTCACTCATCTTGACATACCACCTCCCGCCATCTTCGCTCCAAAGCGACTTTGGACCGGGAAACAAGTCTTTAGTATGCTTATGAGACCAAATAAGGCGTCGCCAGTGAAAGTCAACCTCGACGCTAAGTGCCGAGAATTCGTGGACCCAGGTCCACCTGAGCCGGGTCAAAAATCAAGAGCGCCGGATATGTGTCCCAACGACGGATGGCTTGTTGTGAGGAACTCGGAAGTCATGTGTGGCGTCATGGATAAATCTACCGTAGGTGCTGGCAAGAAGGAGTCCATATTCTACGTTATCATGAGAGATTATGGCCCCGATGCAGCCGTAACGGCAATGAACCGGCTGGCCAAGCTCTGTGCCCGAGTGTTGACAAATCGGGGCTTCTCAATCGGTATCGGTGATGTGTATCCTACAGCATCTCTCACTGAAAAGAAGAAAGAGCTTGTAGCCCTGGCATATAAAACTTGCGATTCCTTCATTGACCAATTTAATAAGCACCAGCTCCCGAAAGCTGCTGGCTGTACTATGGAAGAGACATTGGAGACCAAGATCTCCGGCGCCCTCAGCAGGATTCGGCAGACTGCAGGAGACTACTGTATCAAGACGCTCAGTAAAAATAACGCCCCATGGGTTATGGCTTCGTCCGGGTCCAAGGGTTCGGTTATCAACGTTGCCCAGATGGTAGCCGTCGTCGGGCAACAGATTATTGGAGGACAACGTGTAGCTGATGGCTTTCAAGACCGAACCCTTCCGCACTTTCATAAGGGCGCTCGCCAAGCTCCTGCAAAGGGCTTCGTTCAAAACAGTTTCTACACCGGTCTACTTCCCACAGAATTCCTGTTCCACGCCATTTCTGGAAGAGAAGGTTTGGTTGATACCGCCGTCAAAACTGCTGAGACTGGTTACATGTCCCGTCGTTTGATGAAATCGTTAGAGGATCTCTCAACCCAATACGACGATACAGTCAGAACGTCTGGTGGAGGAGTGGTGCAATTCCAATTTGGCGCCGACAAATTAGATCCCGTGGACATGGAAGGTAAAGCCGTTCCAGTCAATTTCGCGCGAACTTGGTCCCATGCTGAAGCCCTTACCTGGAAAAATTCGGATAAAGCTTTGCTTCCCTTCGAAATTATTGAGCTTTGCGACTCTATCCTCCAGAAAGAACGTGAACGCTATAGGAGACGAGGGTTATTGCATGGCGAGCCTCTGGAGTACAGAGATAGCAGCGACTATGCCATCGATGAGCACGAGAGCGGTCGCAAATTCCTCGATACCGTCTATGGGCATATGGAGGGTTTGGCGAAGAAGCTATCTAAATTTCGAACTGCCGCCGGCCTTGGTCCCATGCTTACCAGGCCTAGTGGGTCCCTAGCGTCCATCAACAGGAAAGAAAAGGGGATGGTGCCGAGACTCGCATCTGAAAAGGTCGCGAAGGTGTCTGAGCGCACCGTTCGAAAATTCGTTGCGCTATGTTTAGAGAAATATTCGAAAGCGCAAGTGGAACCAGGCCATGCAGTCGGAGCCGTGGGCGCTCAGTCGATCGGTGAACCAGGAACGCAGATGACTTTGAAGACTTTCCATTTTGCAGGCGTCGCGGGAATGAGTATCACGCAAGGTGTGCCTCGTATCAAGGAAATCATCAACGCCTCAAAGTTAATCAGCACGCCGGTCATCACTTGCCCTCTGCAGAATAACAGACAGATCGAGGCAGCACATCTAGTCAGAGCCAGGATCGAGAAGACTTATATTGAGGATATCCTTCGACATATTGATGACGAATGGGAGCCACACAGGGCGTACATTACGCTCCATATCAACACTGAGACTCTAGAAGGAATGCATCTTGGCATTAATCTCCATGACATCAAAGCTGCTATTCTCAAGCAGAAGAAGTTAAAGATACAGAAGGATGATATCCATGTTTTCGAACAAGATGCAACCATAGAGGTGACTATGAGAACGCAAGACGCAGATTCTCCGGCTGCTAAGCGAGCACCGAGGAGTAAGGCAGCGGTCGCAGAGGCAACGTCAGATCTAGTACTACGAACTCATAATCTCAAGCGACTCTTGCCGTCAGTCCCAGTCTCCGGGTACCCAGATGCTACTCGTGCAATCATCCAAACTGAAGAGGACGAGAAGAACAAGGGGACTTATTATTACACTGTTCTCGTCGAAGGATACGGCTTACGAGACTGTATGAACACCGAAGGGGTTATCGGTACCAAGGCTCGTACAAACAGTGTTTTAGAATGCCGGGATGTCCTCGGCATCGAAGCAGCACGAACCACTATCGCTGCGGAAATCTCAAGTGTTATGGGTGATATGGGTATCGATCCGCGGCATATGGAGCTATTGGCCGACGTGATGACGTATAAGGGCGAGATTCTCGGCATCACCCGATTCGGTCTATCTAAGATGCGAGACAGCGTCTTGCAACTTGCGTCTTTCGAGAAGACGGCAGATCACCTTTTCGACGCGGCCGCCGGAATGAAGGCCGACCGCATCGAGGGTGTCAGTGAGAAGATCATCATGGGTCAGACCATGACAGTCGGCACAGGGGCCTTCCAAATGGTGCGTTATCTAGGTCACAGGGATAGCCACTTTAAACAGTTACCAACTGTTTTCGAAGACGCCTGGACGGAGGAGCAAGACCTGTTTCGTAAGGGGAAGAAGAGGGCCAAGATTTAGTAGGCCCCCTATGAATAAGCGCCAACGCTCAATGCATGGTTAGAGTCCATATCAATCAATATGGACGGTTGCGAGGTGGCGTTTCGCATTATACCTCATGGAGTACTTTTACTTCCATTTTTCTGTACGTATAGAGGAGTTACGAACTCGCGACGTCTATGACTGTACTAGAAAGTGCTTGTAATACTAGCTTAATCAGAAAGATTATGATAATAACATATGTGGTGCTTGTTGTGAAAGAATAGTATATGGGAAATCTCACCGCATAATAGGCGACGTTCTCCAAGCTTTAAGTCGCTTGGTCGTAAAGACCATAAACGTATGAGGTGGCGGCAGTACATTACCCCTTTCCGCTATATGTTAGCAAATATAACCGAAGGCTCTCCCTCGACATAGTTACGAGAGCAGCTCGAGACGCAATGCCTCAAGCGGAGAGGCACACGACCGCGATCTCAGCTATAAGTGCAATAGGCTAGAGTATTGCAGAATAGGCTATCTCATCCGGCATATTTAGGTAACTCTTTATGGAGACACCCTCCGAGGCAAAGATCGATCGACGGCTGTCTACCGAAGCGACTGTGAAGTAGGGGACGTGTCTCGACTAGCGTGCGCTCTAGATCTGAATAGACTATGGAACGGTACCGACCGCATCTTGGTTGTGCCTTAGCTGGCCCAAGCTGAATCGCGTGGGGGCCGGTAGGCGTCGTCCGAGGATTGCGGGATCTGCCATTATAAAGGTAGGTGCTGGACTTTCGACCCAGACGTACGGGTACCGGGAATTGTTCAAGAATAATGCAGGCACGCTAAAGAGGAGGATTAGGCGAGCTGCTGGAGGTGGTTGCGTGAATGCAGAGGCCTTTAGTTGCCCGAGGGAGGTCGTCTAGTGGGCCGTATTGGAGGGTTTGCGATAATGTAGGGCTGAATACCGCGGATCGAGTACTGAATAGCTGCTCCCGATCAACTGCTTTACCCTTTCCTCCTCTAAGCTGCGGTAACTATCATATGATTGAAGAACAGTGACGCCGATGGATGTTTGTCGCTTTCCGCGGTTCGACTTACTAAGACTACAGTCTCGCTTGGCTATGATCGTGGGTGATCAGCAGCATGTATGACTACATTAGTTCTTCTTAGCTCAGGGCTGATGAGTAGCATCCCGTATATTCCGTATTCCTCGTGCATGATAGCTTCCGTCGAGACACGCCGGGGCATCGTAGGTAGTCGGTTCGTGTGTTTCTGGGTCTCCTGCTCTTAACCCACCCCTATGGATGTATACCCCATGGGTCCCCGGATGATGGCAGTTACCAATTCGAATGTTATCACCGTGCGGCTCTGGGCAAGATTCAGCTTCGACGACATCCTTTCGTCCAACTGATCCACCTGATCTTTCCCGGTCTCCCTAGCTCTTACTACCGCATTCAACACCTTTCGACATGTCGTAAAGACCCTCCGCGATGGGTAACGCAGCCTCAATATTCTGCAGCTCCTCGATGTCGGTTACCAACTTCCCCTTTTTGATCATCCCCTTCCAGATAAGGCAACCCCTTTCCGGCACTCTTCCCCTTTTTGGCTCTTCTGGAGCATCTTCACCAATCCACAACCCTCACACTACCGGCATTGTCGATCCTGATCAATCACTCTTCTCAAAATGGTCCGACTCTAATTACTAACCCCGGAGTCCGAGGCGGTGGTGATGTGAGGCTCAGATTTGTGTTACATGCGTCTTCAAAGACATCGTCGAAGGTTTCGGCTCGAGTACCATGATATAGCCATCTTATTGTTTAATATAGCGGTGGACGGCTAGAAAATACCAGCGACCCGGAAGCCCTCGTCCAGATATATAATCCGCTTTGGCTCAGTGTGAACCCTCAACTCCAGGTAGGTATCAAATGATAGCTCACAAACCAGTTGGACAAGATCGGACGGCTATGTCGCTTGCCGCAGCCTACTTGGATGTTTTACACTGCATATAGAAAGAGATACCTGCTACGTATGGGGCACATATCCTCACGGCAGGTGTTTCGGTGCCGACATGAAGAGCGTTCAAGGCACAGCAGCCCCTTGAACAGGCATGATTTTCCCCTGCTACGTACGCCCACTTGCCTTTCACGGGTGCTTTTCATTGCAGAAAACTTGCATACCGAAATTTCATGCGTCAACAGCATGTGTCTATCCCTTGCCATAACGATATTGCTTTAGCTACCTGCCCATATCGAATGCCGTCCGGGTCGGGAGACATGCGGGCCCCGGCGAGCCAAGTGGTCTAAACAAGCGATTTTCTTTTTGCGAATACGATAATACGATATAAGGGAAGATCATATGTATGTGCTTGCTCATTTCGACTTACGTGGATGTCTAATAAGGTGCATGATTACGTACACCACGGCCGGTAGTCCCAAGCCATTTACGTCCTATGGCTCATACCGCCGTGACTGGCTGGCGAAAAGAGCTGACCGCTAGTAGACTTCGAAGCGTATTAGCGGGGGATAGTGCAATATCTATCATATTATACGACGTAGCTAATCCAGCCGTCACTATTCACCTGCGAAGGACTTTTACTTGCTATCATACTAGGTAGTAAAAGACATTCGACAGTAGATATGAGTAGGACTAGTCGGACGATACTCAAGATGGGATAGTTGCCTATGTCACCCTCGGGACCGATATGAGCATAAATCTGCTTGGCCGAACCCTCGCTGACTCAGAACGCTAAGTCGGTGATCTAGTTTACGATACCCGTGTGCCTTTATAGTGCTTATGTGATGGTAATTTGGCCCTGTAAATCCGGAAAATAGTCAGCTTTCTTACGCCGAGTGCCGCCAGGAAATGGGATACTTAAGTAGTAGACAGGCATAGGACACAACCCTCTCGGTGTCGTATGAGCATATTGGCGTCCTCTAGCGACGCCTGAAACTCATGGTAAGCGACGTAAAGGTAGGAGAAATCTCTCCGGATGGTCCAAGAAGCTGCTTCACCGCCCACCTTCCAAGCGAGGTGCCCTACAGACTACAGCAAGTCAGCGCCACGGAGGCGTCGAAGTCGGTAAATCGGCATTTTCCTCTATGAACGGGAAAAACCGGCGCCGATGCCCTTCCTCGTATTTACTAGTTTATATAAGCCACTTACAGAGCTATAGTAATATGTCTACCTACCTTACATATGTACCTTTGGTTCTCGAGCTTGATTGGATGCTTACCACATATGGTTATCGTCGTATGCTATGCGATTAGGTAGGTACTGTAACTCTCGCAGAACTTCGCATCGAAACGGAAGAGATTAGAATCTCACGGACATGACTATGTCCGTCTTTTCCGATGATAGTTAGTTATAGCTAGGATAGCAACAAGCCAGACGACTTACGCCGGATTCTATTAAGAGTCACGGAAAATCGGAGGTTTAGTTCCGTAGATTTAAGCACTTTAAGTATTATATGCTTGACTCGGCTGTCGGAGAAATCGTGGCTGGATCAAGGAGGAGAGGGTTCACTCGTCCCTTCCCCGGCGGTACCTTCGGCCCTAGCTATGGACTCATAGTAGGCGAGTAGAAGTTGGGGATCCGAAGTGGGTCGTCCGTTCGAGTCCGGAACCCGGGAGAGACAAGACCCTCCCGGGAACTACGAGTATGCCGAGCCCTTGATTACGTGTCAAGGGGTTCAGGATGGTTGCCCCCAAAGAGATAAAAGATGCTGCATCAAACGGGCATATTTCGAAACGCAAGTTGCCATTGACCCGAAGGATCTCGTCCCCGGCATATCGCAGTAGGATTTCCTCATAACCCGGTTGAGCTCTCGGGCTATCAATGCGATTGGATGAACTGCTCAGGCAACAGCTTCTCAGCCCTGTAGATCATCTTACGACGTCACCAACTTGTCACCAAGCCGTCAGCTCTTCCCGCCTTACTCAACTTCAGCTGATTCGACATCTACTGGAGGAACGTCTAGGACGAATCGAAGAATCGAACCGGAAATAGAAGCATCTCTGGGTTATTCCGAGAACTGAGTACTGAGGACTGAGTACTTACCGATACTTGGCTCTCGTGGTAAGGATTCACATCAGCTCATCGGCGAGTAGCCGATTTCACGACGTAAGGAAATCCCCCTCTGACCAACCCCATCCTACCTTTTAAGAAATGAATAGAAAGTTGGGCTCAACTTGGTGCTACTCGTGCCTTGAAGTCTGCGATTGATGAAGACTTGGCATAGCAAACTTGCAGGAATAGAATGCCGCGCGACCATAACAACATGACGATTAGCTGCATTCTCTACTTACAACTCTCTTGTTCGGGTGGTAAAACCCGATGCAGTACAACTGGTCAGCAGCTATTCGACTCACGGAACGCGTAGTTTTCGTTGAATCCCACCTCTTCTCTTTATTTTCATTTTCCACCTATACACAACATGCCTTGGATACTAAGAGGTGATTGCCGACGATTCCAAGCCACTTCCCGTGACCTCGCACAATGCAGCAAGCGTCATCAGCCTTTACGAGGCGAGCAACGCATCGGGGCCGGCATCATAGTCCTGCCGTCCACCCCAGTTCGGCATCTGGTTGGGATAGCGGCGAGCTAAAGAATTATCTGATCTAGTCACACCGCATCTGCAAGAAATGCGGCGCCGACAGCTACCTCGCTATCCCGAAAGGACTTCGCGACTCGCTCTAGAAAACTGCATTTGTCAGAGTAGCGATCCCGGCCATTCTGCAGTACGGATGGATACAGCATCCCTTGCCTCGTCCCTTCGCTCGGAGGCCTATCGGAATTGGAGGATGATAGAAGACGAGATAGCGATTTCTGTCTAGGTATGTAGATATCTTGCTATCTGGTTCCCTACAGACGCCACTGCAATTTCAGGAAAAAGGCACTGCTGTGCAACACGCCCAGTCCAGATTCTTGTAAGACCATCTCAGCTTCTGTGTGATACTGCAGTACAGAACATCACGACCTCTAGATCCGATAAGCTCCCAGAGCTCGAAAGCAACGTGACTTCTCGGGGACCATAGTGGGCAATATTGCAGCGGCCGACCCGCCTGGTATCCGTATACGAACTATTGGAAAAAAAGATAATTTGAAGAGACCCACGAAGTCAGAGTTCCCGGGTCCTAGGTATTGCAATTGCGCCGACGCAAAACGACAATTGCGAGACGGGAGCGTGCCGATCTTTCTACCTTCTAACGACTCAAGGGATGATCCTAGACAAGATCGCGGCTGTGGCTGCGTCGTTGAGCGTCCCGACGCCTCACACGTATTCCACTAGCCAAGGCACTTAGTTAACCCTGCATAAAGGGGCGCCGAGTCTCGCGCTATCCCGGCAGAACATGAAGCACTTGAGAGTTCACCTCATCGATGTGGCGCCAGCCTCGGCGTATAAGCAAAGTAGATAGGTGGGTGAAAGCGGGAGAGGCTAGTGTCTGCCTAGCTATAAGCTCCCGCTTCAAGAGGCCTGATATCTCAGGCCGTCCCCACTTCGCCGCTTTGGCTGAGCCGTATATGGACAGATTAACTACTAGATTGATGAATTATAATATCGATCTGCGGGTAAGGCTTTCGGTCGCCGTTCCGCGGTGAGTTACTGCGCGCCTCGTCGGGTCTCGTCCCCGGAGATCAGCACGGAGTTTGCGGCTGCAGTTTGACAGATCGACCAAAGGTGGTGGTGCTCCGTTGTACTTCGTGAGCCAGATGCAAGCCTCTACATAAAAATCAAGATGAGAAAGCCCAGCACGTCACACTACATACGATAGAGAACTTATTCCCTTGATGGCGACGTAGCTGAAGGAATGGGGAATGAGGTAGGAAGGTAAAGGTATATTGTGATATGTATTCCATACTAAACTTTTCAAATGGTACGAGAGCGCTCAGCTCACCCGTTCGCAGCGTGGGCTTATTTTCGACCGTTGCATAAGCGTAAGCAGGCATCAAGGTTGAGCGGGTTGAACGGCCATGTTGGCTCTCCCCACGCAAAGTGCAGAAATTCCAAAAAAATTCACATGTAGGGTACGAGGCTGGAATGACACGAGATTCCTCCTCATGTAAGCCAAGGCGGTTTGTATGGCGTATAGCGAATGGAATATGGAAAATGGAAAATGGGAAAATATGCGGGAAGGAATTAAAGTCTAAAACAAGGTGTTAGTTATTGTTGCAACTAGCGGCAACTATTCATAGAGCCTAGGTTGTACTAGAGCGGTACTAGAGTAACCTCAAACCTTACGAGGGAGCGCTAATGGAAGCTAAATGATTATTTCCCGGAGCTAAGACCTACATGGATGTATTGCTGTGCTTCCCACATTGTATCCAAATACTTCGATGCTTGGAAGACGTGAGAATTACATCTGTGATGATATTATAGCAAGATGTATGCAATTTAGAGATACAGAGAAAGTAATATCTAATAGTGATTATGATCGCGATACATATCCTTTTCTTCTTTTATTCATTTGCCAAAACGGGGTAAAGGTTATCATCTACAAGTACTACCCCGTATGAAGGATACATGATACAACAGGGTGACCCGACGGTTTGGATACGCTGTTGATTACCAATTTACCTACCTAGCTCAACTTTAAGCTGGGGGTAGCTTAGGTAGCTTTGTTTCCGAATCAGGCAAATTCCTTCACATCGCCCAGCGTGTTGGGTCAGGTCTGTTATGTATATCTCCTCTCCCTGTTTATTATGCATATTGTTTCTTATATAGAGACAACTGACTAACTGAGCACCCCCCCATTTGCTCCAGCGACACCAGTGTTGGGAACATCCTCTTGACTAGGGATCAGCCAGTAAACATTCTTCCGACTAAATAACACGCGCTGGATAGCTCAATCAAGCTCCTTCAAGACGTTGTTGTACTTACATGCGTTTATCGTTGTGAGAGGATCTGATAGTCACAGGGCTGTGTCAGAGTAAAAATAGTGCACGGCCTAGCATTATAGTGCGTAAATTGCAGTACGGGAACTGTAAAACTCGTGCGCGCATCCAGACAGACATCGGACAGGTACTAGCTCGGAGCAAGAAACGAAACGTTTAGGACTTCTAATTCGGGTAGAGAACTACTGGCTTGCATGTGCTTAATAACGTAGACGAAATAAACCTTGGACTCTAATCTTATATACGTACCTCTGTAACGGTCTCTCAGATCGCTAATGATGTCTGAGACGAGACTCGAGTCTATTTCATATGAGGCGGGAAGCGAAATTTTTGTTCGATTTTGAAGATGAAGAAAAGAAAGTCCTGTACGGAATATTGACTTTAAGATTTCCCGAACCGCAGCAGCTCACACCGAGGCTTAATACCTGAAGGGCTGATGCATACGATATAATAGAGGCGCATAATTGGCCAGCTGGTGTGTTACATTACATTATGTACGCGTTCATCTTATCAGCAAACCGGAGTTAAAGAATTAGGTTGTGTTGCCCAGCTTGCTACATGGCTGTTTCGTCGTGACGAAGCCACTGATTTTAAGCTACCTACGCGGCAGAACAAGGAAAAGATATGGCAATAGTAAGTAACTCCATCGCAAGTGATCCTCTCGTTTTGTGATACACTTAATTTCAGAAACTTACCTCACAAGAGGATGATCGACTGAGAACATCAGTAACAACGGTAATAATACTGGTCTAGGCTGGACTAGTTACTATCACCACCCCATAGGGTATTATCATAGTGGTTGCTTTCGGCCCTTGACGCGCAGATCTTGCTGCAAGTCTCGGTACTAGAAACCCTGCAAAACCACGAGTTTGATCTTACTTCCAACCCTCCCTCAAAGATCCAGCTCCACCACTATCAGCACAAGTCCCTCGATTATCAAGCCTCGAACGGTCCTCAACCACTGTAATCGCATCGTACCAGGAGGAAGAGAAGAAACGCCATGAGCCTTTATCCTCCCTCGCCCTCGCTTACTCGCCACTCGCCGTCTGCATTAACCTTTGGATGACAGCGATGGAATAGACCCTGACGCCATCGTGCCTTCATCCCACCGCCATCCGACAGATCGGTCTCAGTCAGACCCGTTCGTTTGGACAGACGTCTAGAACGACCTGGCAGCTACGAAGAGTTGAATCAAAAGACCGTAGCCAATCAATGATAGCAGACCTTGATGACCCTATCGACTTGGTCTCTCTTTCGAGCGTAGCGCTATGCCTATACCTGCCTTCACTACACCTGCTCTCTGATCGGGTGTACGTGTGTATGAGCTTGTAATGTATGAATCGGTCGAAGCTTTGGCTAGTGCCGCAGGACGCTGTCTACTTGTATTCCGACACAATCTTGTTGGTTTCCGTGTTCCTGGTAGTGATCGGGTTACGATGGCTCAAGTGGCTCCCTAAAGGCTATGCAAACTCAGAGACTCGCATTAGCCTAGGGACAGCACCTTTCTGTCCCTCTGCCTACGTGTTAGTCAACGCTTCAAGATTCGTTCTGCTGCCTCCTTAAGCATGTCTGTGTTCTAAACTCGCACATCATCGTTATATTGCCCCGCCATCTCAGGGACAGGGGCCTTAGCTATCGAACCGTACCTGGATAAGTATTTGATGGCGGCTGAAAATGTCTAGGCTAGGCCGGGCATTTGTCGTGTATCACGACGTTTGCCCCCCTCCCCCATTGTCTAAGATACATAGGATACCTCTATACTTCCCTAGCTACATACACTCCTCGCTCCCGGGTGGCAGGGACTACGCTGGGAGGATGAAGCTGCACACCTACACTACCTACACTATGTACTTTCTACATGGGTAAGCTTCTTGTACTCTTTTCTCTTCCTGATGCTTCCGAGACGATTTACTTTCTTCTCGATATGTATTTAGAAAAGCCGTGACCCGGAAAAGTCTGATTCATGCGCGTTCGATGCATTCCTGTATAAACGTATTGCTTCATTGCTTGCGATGCTTGCTGTCAGAATTCAGTTGATCTTCTAACATACACAACCCAGCCTCCCTTCCTTACATTCATCCTGTTCCAGCATCTAAGCCTCGCCCCTAGCTTTCGGATTCATCTATCACCTGTAGTATAGACGCCGTTCCTGTTTTCGTCCCTTTTTAACTACGACGTTGTCCCTTCGCAGGGAGATTTCCCTGGATTGTTTGGAGGAGCTCCGCTACGGGTGTCCAATACCCCGTGATATGAACGAGAACATAGCAAGATTTCCGCTCGATTCTGTTTGATATAAGTTGTCAGGATGGTGTTTTGTGCATATTGTGGAAAAAGCTTTACACGAAAGGAGCATCTAGAGCGACATATACCAAGTCGTGAGTTCTGCTCACTAGCTCCACGAACCTAGAGAGACTGACGCCGACGTGGTAGATACAAACGTAAAACCGCACCGATGTAGCGCTTGTCAGTTGTCGTTTGCTCGAAGGTTAGCTCCTTGCCTTCTTATCTACGTCTTCGATCATCTCACATGCTCATTATCTACTGCAGGGACCTACTGCAACGACACCACTCCACGTACCATGAAGCACGAGATCCTATGGAGCCTCTCCCCGGAGGCGTACCGACGGTGGCAGGACGGACACCTATCGCATGCCTTAACTGCGCGCAAGCTAAAACGGGGTGCGATAAGAGAGTGCCGTGCGCACGATGCGCGGATAAGAACCTTGAATGCCAAGCACGGTTTGCGCGGCGTTCCTCGAAAGCTGCTCTGAGAGCTGCGCAGGCGTCCGCTGCGATGAGCAGTAGTCACAATCCGGTCACATTACCGCCCCAGGCTTCACCTACGCAGGCGTCAACAGTAAACCCCGCATTCATGGACATAGATCAAGCTGCCGTCAAGCAGGATCCGCCTATAAAAGCCTCAATGTCACCAGACACCAACGGAAATGGCATCACAATCGATCCACGAATACAACAACATGAGAGCCCAGCCAAGAAAAACTCCCCAGCAAATTCCCAGATGAGTGCGGACGACTTTCCGTCCCCACACCCAAGAGTAGAAGTGCTTGACGAGTTTCTTCACTTGGGTAACGATTTCATGTCACAGGAGCCCAATTACCAGGACATGTTTTGGTCAGACTACCCATTAGAAATCGACATGTATACTAACAACTTACCCCTTCCCCAAGCCGATGTCCCCATGCCTACCTTCGCAGAACTGAGCGACATCTCCAGCAACTCAGAACACATGTCCTCATCCAGGGGGTCTATCCATACCCGAAGTACAAGTATAATGTCTACTGGGGAATTCGAGTCAGCCATCAAGTCCGTTGATATGACTTTGAACACCCCGACCGATGCCATGATACCCGAATTTGAGGTAGTCATCGCGGCGGAAGCCGGATGGCCCTTGGCCCGCTGCAATCCTCCTATATTCTCAGGTACATGCCCGAGAACGGCCATTGTCCACTTAGAATGCTTGGAGCAGAAATCGAGGCACGAGGGGACGTGGAATGCGCTGGAACAGCACCTAGAGCAAGTCGACTGGGATGCGAGCGACTTGGCATCTGTCATCCCGATGTCATGTCGCACTCGTGACAAGATGCTCGCCATTACCCAGACTTTCCTGCATAAGGCTCTTGAGATTCACCGCGGAGGCGTCAATAATCCAAACAAGGTATACTCGAGTCCAAGGTTATTGAGCTTCCTAGTTCTTCCGCCTTCCAAGATTCTGGAGTATTTCTTGCGCAGTTACGTTCGAAACCTTTCTTTCTTCTTCTCATTGGTCACGGCTGGCTGTGTAGACCCCAATGAGATGCTCCAGAACAACCAGGCAGCGGCGCTCTTAGTGCTGCTCATGATCGCGCAAGGCGCCTCGGCTGTGCCTACGGCCGAAGCACGGGCTCTCTCAGCTGGCTTGATTGAGACATGCCGTATCTCACTGTTCGACATTATCGAGAAGGATATTGAGATGTGCGCTGACCCCACAGCACTGAGATGCGCCCTGCTCTTCATGCTGCTAGGGGCTTGGAGTGGTGACAAATGGCTGATGGATATCGCTATGGGACAACGCGGGATGTACCTATCGGTGAGAACCCAATTCCCCCTTAACAACGTATTCTTAGCTAAGAAAACGGTACAGATGCTCAAGCACGCTGGGATGTTCGAGTCTCAGCCATCTATGATTCCGTCCTTCAATAGCTCAACCAATACCGAGCTTCAATGGCGTTCGTGGCTGCACCGCGAATCCCAAAACAGGTATGTTATCTGTGCCGCCTCACGGCTCTACCCACTCAATAGTCGTATGCACGATGCTGATCTCCCCCGATAGACTAGTCTATAATTTTGTCATGGTCGATCAGGAATTAAGCTTGTTTCACGACGCTGCCCCTATGCTTTCTACCAGCGAGCTCTGTGCCCCCTTACCGGGACCTGAGTTGTTGTGGATGTCGGCCAACGCAGACCAATGGGTAGCCGCCGTGCAGTCTATCTATGGCTGCACTACCAACGTCAACCCGCAGTTGCTAACCACGCCTTCCCTTACCCCATCGCTGTACGATTTATTCCAAGACCTCCTAAATGACAGTCTAGCCAGGAGACAAGCCACCTTGACGCCACATCAGCTACGGCTGCTTCTTCATCCATTACAATCATGTCTCCACCACATCACGCAAATGCTGTTCTGCTTTTCAGACTTGGGTGCTCGACGTTTAGGCAGCAGGCCTGTTATAAAATCATCCTTCGAAACACGCCGTGACGAAATACAAGGTCTCCTTCAGAAATGGTATGAGCTCACCATCAACTACTATAAAGCGAACCCGACGTGCGCCATCAGCAAAACCAACTTGGTGCTCTACCATCTAATTTCGCTCAACGCGATAACCAACTTTCCGGAGATCGAGCGATTGGCGCGGCGTGAAGGATTTGACGGCTCCTATTGGGAGCTGTCTTTACGCCACAAGCGCTGCGTCTTCCAGCGCGAGGAGGCCGTTTTCCACTGTGGGCAGGTATACCGGTTGCTGCGTTCGATGCCGCGGGACCGACGCCCCAGTTGGTGGAGCACAGGTATCTACCGCGCGACGCTGATCCTCTGGACGGACGGCATCTCGAGGTTAGACCCTAACTTCCAGAAACGTGATGAGTCTGGGAACCCCGTAGCCATCGATCAAGTAACCCCCGAGGACCCCGCCCTCATTGCTTATCTATGGAACGGCGACGGTGTGCCAGTTTTGACAAATCAGCGAGATGGCACTACCGCAAGTCTGGAGAAGCCCGGCGAGGTACTCGAGTATGCCGTCAAGACTCTCGAGGACGGCATCAGCACCCGTCTAAGCGATGGCATCAAGCGAAAGCTGGTGGTACTAGGCAACAACTGGCAAGCGGATGTACTCGCCGGCGCAGCTACGAGCATACAAGCTTCTACTACTTTATGCTAATACCCACTCAGCACTTTCTTTCTCACTCTAGAATTTCTTCGACGATATAAAGTTCTAATCTTGTTTTATAAAAAAAAGTATTTATCTAAACCACACATCAATTACACATACATCACCGCCTCAAGTGAGCATGGATACATGGGGCAAGGATGCATTACGTTCACTGGGACCTTCCACTATACCCAGAGGGGAGAGTAAAGGGGGAGAGCGAGAATAACGCTCGGATATATAAGGGTCTGTTTTCGAGTACGTTACGGATAAGGGGAGGCATCCTAGGCGTTCGATAGGGGAAACTCTTCTTTACTTACGGAAAGTGGGAATGATTAACCGCGCAATGGGCGAGGTATGGGTACGGGAACTCTAGACACTACGGATTGTCAGGATAACGTGTTAGGTATGGGGGCTGGTTTGCATGTCTGTCGGTCTGTCTATCTACTCCAAGTCCCGCCCTTGATCTGGCGTAGAATAATTTCCAGCATTTACATGCTTGTCCGACTTAGAATAGATTCTTGCTTCCTTCTCCCCCTGATCCTACTCGCCGCCCGCCTAACTGACACGCCCGTACGTGTCTATGCGGAGATCAGCTCGTAATCTAAGACAGCATTATTATCAAGTTGTACAGCTCAAGCATCGGGATCTTGCGCTGGTGATCTTCACCTGCTTGTGTTACCGCATCATACTGTACGTTGGAATTAGAAATCGCACGATATAGATTTTCTATACTTTTCGAATAAGTCCGAGATTACATCGATACTTCACGAAAACCTTACCCTCTTTCTATGTCATCACTTAGTTCCCGATCATCCTCGCTCAGGCGAGTATAGAAGCTATCGTCAATCAGCTACGAGCTTCATCATTCTTTAACCCCGCGGAATACGGGGTTTGAAATATAAGCCTCTTTCACGTTCTCCGCAGATCACGACCTTCAAAACTGACATCCTCGCTCCGCCTACCCCCTCTATTCTCCGTCACAATCGCGTCTACATGACGATGATGGATATATCAGATCCCGACTGATTATGCCGGACTCAGCGCACATATTGTACGCCCATGGGGGCGCCGTTGCTAGCCAGGGCCGCGGCTTACATGCATCCGACTCACGGCGGGTATAGTTAGAGAAGGAATTCGCGACGGCAAGCCGTGATATTGCACTTGAGAGTCATTCCTCAGCTACCCACTACTGTATGTCTGCATAGATGCCAGGCACGTACCCGTTCTCGTGCGTATGTAGGTGGATGAATTAGCCTACATGCCTGATCTACGATGCATACGTCCGTAAGAGCGGGACGGTCTCGACCCTATGATATAGAGCGACTGATATCCATCGCAAAAATTTCGCTTCAGTCCACCCGAGCAGCCACCCGTGTCCCGGCGCAGCTGATGCCGCTAATGCTGCCCGTCCCCGCTATTGACATTCATGCATAGTAGCATCATCACGACAGTGTCAGATAGCCAGCCATCCTACCACGACTTGCGAGATTCGGTAGAAAATCCCGTCTTCCCCCTCATAGTTGCGCTTCAGCGCGCGTTAAATTAGGTAACATGCTGGTTGACTTTGGCGTTTATCTCTGGGCCGACTGACGACATTTATTCTCCGCGGCGATGAGATCCTATGTTGTGCATAGGTGTATGCCAGATAATACCTAGATGATGATAGTAGTTGGTTCTTAGATTCTGATGGGTCTGGCTGAAGCCCAATTCATAGAGCCAATTTAAGGGGTGTTACCAACGGAACTATTCTACAAGCGCTTCGCGTATTAACTCCTAATTGACTCGTATTATTATATGTTAATTTAATTTCATTCTTTGTCGTAAAATAAGCAAATGAGCAGAGCATCTCGCAACCCCAGAACCATTGCGACCTGGAGTTCGGGTAAGATAGAGGAGGGTAAGGTAAGATGCGACCCGCCCCCACTAGCGGAGTTGATGATGTTACGATGTCAATATAGTGGTTGAGCCTCGCGGAATGTAGCTTTTTCTCGGTACTAACATCGAGAATATTTTGTTGGTGAGAACATTTCTACACTAAAATCCTCGTTGGAGGTCGGTACGATAATGTTGAGTACGATGACAACTTCGTACAACATGTCAGAAAATTAACAAGACGTAAGGCTATAGATATGTATTGTTTATTATATTAAAGCAACTTCAAGAAACTTTACGCATAGATAGACCGGGGTAGCTATTAAGGGGCGAGGCCATAGGCTGATGTACTCCTTAATGAGCACTAGTTGTAAGGCCAAAGTCGAGCGCGGCTACTAGGTATGAGCTTAGACTTATCTGAATCTATGCATGTACCAGTTACAAACTTCCCACATAGAAAATAACTAAGGGAAAGAAAATTGTATATTCATAATTGATAAAGCGTTGGCTTGCTACCCCCCTGCTATTCCTCCCTATGTTGACTTATTCTACCCGCCCGTCATTTACGTACATATAGTTTAAAGAACATAAGCCGCTCCCAATCCCTCGTACGACACTAGTCTTGGTGGTTGGTTCACCAACAGCCATGCGGATCTGCAGTCAGAACCGAATATTTCCTCTTCTCGGTTCCCAGTCCATAGAAGGACAGCGAGTCACACGATGGGCGGGACAGATTCGGGTTGCTACTCCAACACGGAGCAGGACTCTGCGACAATCTCGGCCCGTACTCCCCTCGTTGGATCCTTTTGCTGTATTCCGCCTTAAACGAAAGCCTAGTCTAAGCCCTCAAGTGTTAGTAGGTACGCGTCAACCAAGGAAGAATGGATTGGATATTTCCCGGTTTATGAGCGTAGGATGATACCTATTATTAGGTAGCCTGTATAACACACCAGCAGGAATCCCCCTAAGCCAAAGAGGCCACGCTCCAACCGGTCAAGAACTATTTCATGGTAGTATTGATGATGGCTTTTTTATAGCGTCAACGGTAATCCATAGATGAAGTTCTAACTGTACGGCCAAGGAGGGAGGCGGGGTGATTAAGTCTTCGCCCCCAGGATTAACTCATCAGCTGCCAGCCTCGATGCCAGCTGGTTTCGATCCTTCCCCTTTTACCCCACGAGCCCACTGAGCTGAGCATTGTGAGCAACCAACTCCACTACATCTGACACCCTTTGCGCCAACTCTTATCGTCCTTCTTTCAGCCGTCGCTGGCGTCGCTGGACACTCCAACGGAAATATTTTAATGTCTCGCGGTTCCACAGATTTTACTACTACTAAGACCGTAGGTAATGTCGGAAGTCCGGTGGGGTGCGACAAACAACCAGAGAGTGTCTTAAAGCCAGTTATCCACAGTTCAGCTTGTAGTGTGGTGGCTGTCGCCATGTAACAGGACTCTTAGGAAACGTTCGCTGGCGCAGGGGAGGCGGAATTGGAACTTATCAACATTATGTAGATATCAATCGCGCAGGCGTCAAGTGAATCCCCAAGACTTATCGTTCAGATATTGACGGATCTGATCATTTTCTCATCGAATTGGGTGGCCATACTATCGCAAGGTCGTCCTGGCTTTTGTCGGAATGTCTCGGACTCCACGTGATTGCCGAGGTCAACATACCTATGAATGCACCCTTTTCCATCATAATTCCCTACGGAAAAGTAGTATGTTTGTAATATGTGATGATTAATGCGTTTCGGGGGTTCGATTCGTGGTTACGAGGTGACAGCGAGCTCGGGTATGTCTTAGAAGCGATCTCCGGCAATATGCGATAGTTGGGACCTTTTTGTCCCAGGAGGGGCATTTTCCCCCCTTACGGGAATCTTTTCGCTGCCTCCTTACTATTCCCTTACTATTAGTGAGAATTTTCGGCGTCCGCCTGTCTGTCCGTGCTCTCCGATCCCCGCGTCTCCGTCCGCCACGATCCATTGTCCGTGATTACCCAGGACATGGCGCTTCCCCCCGGGCTGACGCAGCGTCCTCGGCTCTTCGGAGCTCCCTTGGGGGGAGGGTTAGTTCGTTAGTTAGGACATTTGATAAAGTGAATGGAAGTACGCGTCTAAATGACCGACCACACGTCACCAACCTTTCTCTGCTCGCTCACTTAGTCAACTGTGTCTTTTAGTGGCTTGACTGCGAAACACGCTCCCTTATTCCAGCAGTTGTCCCACAGACCCTAGGTACCTCATACGCAATTTAAATCGCATCCGCAACCATGGCGCCATCAGAACCAATGAGCAACCAGGTTAAGCCCCTGGCAGGCAAAGTTGCCCTCATAACCGGCGCGGGCCGTGGTATCGGCAGGGGAATCGCCCTCGAGCTCGGCGCACGCGGCGCCTCCATCGTCGTGAACTACGGGCGGAGCTCGAGCTCCGCCGACGCCGTCGTCAAGGAGCTGGCCCAGCTGGGCTCCAAGTCCGTCGCCATGCAGGCGGACATCTCGAAGCCGGCCGAGGTGGCGGCGCTGTTCCAGAAGGCGCTCGCGCACTTCGGCCACATCGACTACGTCGTCTCCAACTCGGGCATGGAGGTCTGGTGCGAGGAGACGGAGGTGACGCCGGAGCTCTTCGACCAGGTCTTCAACCTCAACTGCCGCGGCCAGTTCTTCGTCGCCCAGCAGGGCCTCAAGCACTGCCGCGAGGGCGGCCGCATCGTGCTCACGTCGTCCATCGCCGCGCAGATGGCCGGCATCCCCAACCACGCCCTATATGCCGGTTCCAAGGCGGCGGTGGAGGGCTTCACGCGCGCTTTCGCTGTGGACTGCGGCCGCAAGCGCGTCACGTGCAATGCTATCGCGCCCGGCGGAATCCAGACTGACATGTTCGATGAGAACAGCTGGCACTACGTCCCCGGCGGTTATAAGGGTATGAATATCGACACCATCAAGGAGGGTCTCCGCAAGATGTGCCCCCTGGATCGGGTTGGTGTCCCCGCCGACATTGGAAAGGTCGTCTACTGCCTCATCAGCGAGGAGGGCGAATGGATCAATGGTGAGTCGAAACTTTTCATTACTCTTTTCATATTAATGGTTCAGCAATGAAAGCTCCATTTTTCATCCTGTTTAGGCATATTATTGACTCTCACGTAGGCCAAGTCATCCGTGCTTCCGGCGGTGGTGTCTAACTTGTGCGACTAACCCCTATATCATGCCGCAATGTCTTAGTTTGGTCATTAAGAGGGCGTATATCATGAAGCATTTTAACTACTAGGTGTTATCTGGATACTGTTATAAAGTGACGAATATCAGCATGGTGATGGCGATAGGGGGCATGAGGAAACAGACTGTAAAGCGAAGGTATATGGTCACTATAGGTCTCGAGGATTCTAGTTCAGCCTTGTCAAGCGTAGCGAGATAGAAAAAAGCCCCCTGTATCCTCTTCGGCATGATACTCTCCGTTGATACTGGCCTTGTGAATTCCCTAGCAAGTAGGGGATTGCGATGATATAGTTCTAGATAGATAGAAATGATAGCATAAAGCGATACACGTTTCCAGAACTCCATTATCATTATCGTGTACCTGGCCCATAGTATCATTGCGGTTTCTATATTGCGATTCGGTATACTTCACGGATGCAAGCGATCCTCCACTGTGTTAAAGTGTTACACACAGATAGACTGCCCACCTTTAAGAGTTATAATATTGAATATTAGACAAGGATCGAGAACTGGTAACTGCCAGGTATCTAATTAAAACGCTTTATATGCATATCATATTATCACGATAGGGGTCACTACCTCATGTCACTCGAAGGCACTGCACATTTGCAAAACCCCGGCAAGAGACCGCAGTAATACTGATGTACCTGATCGAAACACACCGTATTTCGTACTTAGCAATCCGGTACCAGCCCTACCGCCATCGCGATTAACCCCACGGCTCCCGCGCTATCGCGGTGACCCGGCAATGAGCGGGAGGAACGCGCATATATAAGTAAGAGTGATAGGAGGATGGTACGACGCAGCACGATTGCTGACTTCCACGTCACTATAAGATTTTCTGAGCTTGCTCTTTGGCGTTATTGGTTATAAATTGGAAGTACACGCCCTAGCCTACCTATAGGAGGACTCTGAAGGTTGGCAAGGGAGCGGAATAGGGGGGCGGGAATGGAGGCTAGAACAAGCGATGCGTAACACACACGCACGGCATAGAATAGTTATACCAAACAGAGCAATACCGGTACATCTTGCAGGTCGGTACCGCGTGTCACCAACGAGCACCTCGAGCGAATGAGGTTCAAGTAAGACGAGGTGTGACAGTTTAAGCGGAGTAAGACTCGCAGGGTCGATGCTCGTACAACTTAACCTTACCTTCTGTGCCACGGGGCGATGGCAGCATGTTGATGCATGTCTTACTGCGACATGTAACGGTTATACCGCCATTGTAATCACATCATACACTGCCATCTTACAGAGCCCCCCCTTTTGAGCGACTTCACCATGGAAGTTATGAGAGGTATTTAGAAGCCTGCTTAGATATCAGATCAACTCAGGCTTCCTATTACCGTCTTATTCGAGCCGTAGGGCAGTGGGATGCCCGGGGATTCCCCATAGTAAGCTAATATATGTCAGCACGTTTGATACGAACGACTATATATAGGGTGTGACAAGAATGTTTAATAAGCATATCATGGGGGATTATATGTGAAGCGTTGGTAAACTGTCTTATAGGATTAAGAATACCGATTAAGGTTCAGGGAGTAAGCTGCATATGTGACCAGTAGCCTGGTTCTCGTTAGAGGCGCGAAAGCTATATGAAACCGGTACTGCTTACGGGGCTACACGAGGCGGAAACTCCTGGCCGTGGTTCCATGTATTATGAGCGACATATGATTTCGAAGGATAACTCGAAGGAAGAGAAAAAGATAGTTCGTGTGATCAATCACATTCATGACGCCTGGGAAAGGGCTCTAGCCTCCCTTTACTTTCACCACAAGCGCCAACACAGACCATGGCTAGAACCTACGTTAGAAGACCACAGGAGGTACCGGTATCCTGTTCAAAACGAGACTCGGCACTTGGAGGAGCGTCGACCCCCATGTCGGGAGTGGGATCGCCTCCTGGATGGTAACTTAGCAACCATGGGAATCATGATCTGCCAAGAACTCGATGAGTCAACACCGGGTTCGCGGGCTTTAATGGCATTGGCCCCGGAAGAATAGGCTCCCATTAAGCTTACCTTACGAAAGAAATATCAGGGGTACAACAAGATTACGACTTTAGTATAACGTTTATATCAACGATATGATAGGCGGCTGGCTAATTGATGTGTAAGGGTTGGATGAGCGCGGATGGAAATAAGTGAAACCGACTGGAGGAATCGCTACGAGCTAGTTCACAATATCCCGTAGGACTCTTACGGATAGTATCGAGGATGGGTACGGCCTTGTTTAGACCAACATCATTAGCTCTATTAGGAATTCTATCTTCTCGATTCCTTCCCGGCGCTTCGCCGACCTACGGGGTTTCGGCGCATTAGAATTGGAATCGGACCTAAGCCACTACCTCATTAGCGATGATGTAAGTCTAGACTCAAGTAGACTTCGTCTGTAAGATCCATACATGAGCTATTTCTATGGTATCTTCTACGAGATGGCTTATACAGAAGCGTTGTGATAGTAGGTTACGCAAACCAACGACCCAATGACGAGTGGCTAACTGATCGTTCCGTAACGGGGGATGTTGGTACACGGCGTTTGGTTAGTTGGGAATGACAAGCTGAGAAAAACGAGACGAATATGGCATTGCCGTGTGTGTTCGCGAATAATACTCGGAAGCAGCAACGAATCTCTCGTAGGATTAGAGACGACTATCCCATACGCGGGATCGGCAGCCTTCCATCGAGGTCTCTAAATTTCAATTATTGTCCATGTTCGGTACCATCCCCGCGTATGAGTTAGGGTGGAACACGCGCTTCTCGTTTTACCAACGAGACGTACGGAGAAAGGCAGATTCTGGTAGCTTTAGTTGTAGGGTCGTAATGATAGGAGACTTCATAAGAGGCTCATGAAACAGAACGAGATTGAGCATGGTGGTGCGAGATAATATCCGATTCGGTAACGTCTGCTGCATGTAATGGAACGGGCTAGGAAAGATCGCCTAGAACTGGCAGGCCGGCTGTGTTCTGCAGGTGCTCAGTCAGCACTCACGAAGTTATATCGACACCAGAACCATATTTCAATATATCTCCAAGCCATCCATGCGTGAAGAACTAAGTATTTCCGAGGAAGGGGGGAGCTATGCTGGGCATGAATTGTGAGTCCATGAATACTTCAAGAAGAGCGAATAAGCAAGTTTCTTGTATATTGGCGACGCCAAACCGAAAGGAATCAAGCTGAGTTGAACATTCTCATAGAAAGCGAGAGTAAGCATCATGGCTGTACGTATTCTGTAAAACTCAGACAAGATTGGGTGGTGCGGTAATGAAACTTCTTTTGGCCGCCTAATGAGAGATTTCAGATGCTGAACTTATGTGGCGGATGACAAATATGTCAACAGGGGCTTAGAGCTTCCGACTCGTTAGAACGTGAGTTGACCGGTAACGGTGAGAGATAGTCTAATGAAGCCACAGGGTCACATTGCAGAAATCGACCGACGGCCTGGTTAGCCGGCTTGGATGTCGGTATGCTACTCGAAGCTATAGGTTGGTTTCTGTAAGGCAGCTCGGGCAACCACCGGCGTATTACAAGTCTGGGCTCGGCTCGGTTTACTTCCACGCGCCATATGCGGTTCAATAGCGACGAGGTAAGAGCGCAAACAACCTTTGGTACCAATTTTGCCGTGACACCAAATATCCGAAAGCACCTCGCGTGGCCCATTTCTAGGCCTTTCTGAGACGAACCCGAGAGAATTCTGTTCTGCATGGTGCATATCGTCTATGTGCCGACCCAGTAGACATTTTACACGAACCATACCCGTGCGATCCGACTAGTCGCAATCTGTAGATGACATTGCATTAGAAATGGGTGAAATGAATGATAAGTGCCCAGGTAAGCTGTGTTCTCGGTAGTAGTCAAATGACGGCATTTGCTCCTCGAAGCGGAAAAGAAAGAAACATACTTCCATGTTGAGTAAATGGTCTGTAAATCTGCCAAGTAAGATGCTGATTCCTGCTCGCCTGGTCATGTGCTATGTATATGTAGTGTAGGTGAGATAGCAAGGCATTGAGGGTCTGACGATCCTTCGTGTGGCTAGATCTCCCAGCTCCCAGACCACTGGGATGGGGGATGGTATATCCCACAATCCCGTGGGGATGCAACGCGTAGCGAAGTTGCAGGTTCGGTCCCGGGAATGGAGAAAATATAGCTAGCCAAGAGATCTGGTGTCGTATTCTATGTCTGTCATGTTATTAGATCGCATACTAGAGCCATTTCGCCCTCCAGTGAGCCTATGGGCAATAATAATGTATGCGGGAGGTGGGATGTGGGATGTGGGAGGGGGGATTGGGAGATGTTGGAGGCGGGGAGGTTGAAAATACCACGCTAATAATTTTGAAGACGGAATCGAGAACACTGAAGTCTAAGACAAAAATCGATTAGACTCTCGAATTTAAGTTAAAGTTCCCTTTCTAAAAGAGGGGATGCAGTGGAGCTGGTCCCTTTACATAGACTATTTACTTACATGTTCTTACCCACCACTAGGCAGTTAATAGCTAGATGGTCCACTTAAACTACATGTAGGTAGACGTACCGACATTCCGTAAGTGCTTACTATGTACCTGGGAGGTAGTTAAGTAATTAGCGGGTTATCCCAAGCAATTCATCAGATTAAACATCCATCGACTTACAGTACTTCATCTTGTCTGTAAGAAAAAGAAAAAGACAAGTGATCTGTGAAGACTCTCAAATGATTACCCTTTAATCAGTATAGGTCGTGTTTACATTAGACCCGGACATAATATTGCCCGATCCTACGTCCCTGTATGCAGTCTATTAGATTCATCATATACACGTAATATGCATTTTATCGGGTCAATGGTTGTAAAACTTCGCCAGCAACCTCTGAAAGTGTTCGTGGTACATGAAACGGGAGCCATTGGTGAATGTCTCTTGTATGGATAGTTTGCTACCTGAAATACCGGAACCTTGATTATGGTGCAACTAGTTCACTCTTCAGCCTCACAGTTTCAAATATACATATGTAAACATTCAGTTAAAGACATTCGAGGGCGCTGGGTATCTTCGCAACGCCAAGAATTTTCTGGACACAGTGGCAGAGTGTCCTGCCAGCTGCGATCACCACGGGGATATTGGCCGGGTGCGGTACGTAAATGGAGGAGGACGAACAGGATCACAAGGCTGCAGTAGGCTATAGACAATAAAGGCAGCGATCTTCATAAGCTGAATGAGTACGTCAAAGTGGCTGAAGCTATAAAGTAGGATAATTGCTAAGCTAGTACTTGTCTTGGCTTGGTAATCCGGCCATCGTTCTTCGCGACGGGGGAAATTGGGATAATGGAGAACCTATATCCACATTGTCACATTCTGATTTACATCGCGCAGATTTGGATTTGAGATCGCTGCGCTAGCGGCTCAGTTCCAGAATACGCAACCGGCCCGAGTCCTAGGTTCTCGACCATAAAGACGGCTGGCTGCCCAAGAAATGCCCCCACATGCCGGGAGGTTGCATCACGCCATGTAATGTAGGGTGCTTTATAAACTGCTCCTATTAGACGATTCGTCAGCAGTGTGGTCCCTTGAGAGATCTGCTGAGGGCGTCACTCACAGCAGAAGCCACTTATCAATAGCTGATAAATTTGGATCAAATGATGTTTGCGATGACTTTGATCCATTGCCAGGCGACGCAACAGAGGAGACATTCAGTGATCTTAGTCTAATATGCCAGAGATCGTCGCGCAATCAGTTGGGTTGGTACATTTGCGATCTATGGTAACATCCCGTGTTTCGATCCGGCACCGTCAGATCTTGCGTGCAGTGATTAAGGGTGCTCCCGTGTTGATAGTGCCGGCGCTTAGAACGCTGCAAGAAATCCCTTGGTCGGTTTCTCAGGAAACGGCTGGATTCCGATGTTTTGGCCACACGGCAAACAACGACTAGAATTGGCCTAGATCATTAGGGGTCCGCTTGTCGTAGAAAGCCCCTTGCCATGCGATTGGTCCCAGCTATTCCTGCATGTCTCGTCAAATCCTCTTAATATCTTGAGCAGCTATTGGGGATCCATTATTGGGCATAATTAATGTCTTGGTTGATGAGCTAGGTTAACGGGGAAGCCAACTCGGAAGAGGGCGTCATATAACCTAATGCACTCCGGAATGGCGGTGAATAATTCGAATTGCAGGTTCAGCTATATTTCTACCCAAATAGAGATCTCGAGTAAATTGCTTTGTTGGTTGTCGTGCATCATGATGTTGGTACATAGTCATATCTCCAGGAAGATCATAAGGAGAATAAGGTAGTTCGATGCTCACCGTGACAGTGGGCTTGTCTACCCAAAGCGCGTTTGCCTCATGCCCATCATAACGCCTCCCGCATTACAATACAAACCGCCACTCCAATGTGATGTGATATCCCAGCATGATAACGTAGCCTTCTCCAATCGCCGATACCAAACCACCGTATGTCATCTTCTGGCGAGGAGAGGAAGTGCGTGTGTCTCCTATTCGCGAGTATACCACCCGCCTCGAAGCGCCTAAACGTTTCATCGTTATAGTAAAGCCCGTAGTATAATCAAAACATAGTCGTCTGGATCGTTTTCGGCTGGCAAGAGCATTGAAGATCGCAATTATGATAATTAGGTGATCTCGAAACGTATATAACTGTGTAAGCCACCCTGGCTTTTTGTACGTCACTTCATAACATCGTCGAATAGCATGCGCTCCGATCCTGTACCCGCGTTGGTGTTGATGGTACTAAAACGTAATTTGGATCTGGCCATGTGCAATTTCAGGCAACAAAGGGTACATCGCCCCTTCTATGGCTAATGACTTCGAGAGTTGAGCCCAGATTCTGTCCGAGATGACTGATCATAGCTTTGGTGACTTCGGGAATATCGGAGAAATCCGTACAGACCACTTCCCGGAATCTCGAGTATACCTCCTCTAGTTTATGAAGTTCTCGGGCCAGGATTTCGAGTTCTAACCACCTGCCATCTTCGCCGTTGAGCTGATAGACGCCAAGACTAACTCCCACGTTGTTTCCCGGGTTGTTCTGGGCCATGCCGAGACCGCTAGTCTCAAAATACGAATGAGAAGCAGCATTATAGAACGACGTGATTTTGCCGATTACCGTTGCGAGAAGCATAGTGGCAGTATGTGTACCAGATCGGCTCATGCACTTAGAGCAAGATAGCATTGTCGCACATCCTTCGACCGCCTTTCGATTGAGAGTTAAGACGAAGTCAAATGGAGGTGACGCTGGTGAAGAAGCGTTATGTAATGCTTGGAGCGACTGCAAGCAGGCTGTAAAGCAAGTGCAAGAACTTCCGTTGATAGTCGAGGACGATGATCTGTGACGTGGGCCTGCTGATCTCATGGTAGGCGTCGTTGTAGGACTAGGGAAATAGTTTGAGGACATGCTTGTTGGTGTCGGCACCTGGCTGTATGAAAGCATCTCATGTGTGGCCGGGTCAGCCCATGCTATTGGCGCCGACATAGTTAAGTCGAATGATTGAGATGGTATTTGGCCGCCGTGTATGGGACCTGCTGTGGCGGGAATCTCGCTGAAGGTCGTGCACGAAAGGTCGGTAGGGGGTGACCAGGGTATTGACGACGTGTACATCTCCGGCGGGGCAGACATCGGGTCCTGTTCACCCATATGTCTGTCTTCAACTCCAAGCAACGCAAGGCCGGTAGATATCGAAGGATTTCGACTGATATGGCCATCGACTGGCGTAGGAGGTGTGGTCCATCCCGCGTCGAAATTAAACATGTGCTCGGAGGGCGTCTGATGTGCCGTAGCATATGCCATGTTCTTGTCTTCTATCATGCCGTGATGCATTTGTTGCATATCCTGGGGATTGTTCGCGTGGGTGCTTCCGGTATGTTCAGACTTAGGTTTGCCCGCTCGGCTGGAAGGCGAATACCGACACTCAATGCCGCAAGCGAGGCAACGGGAACATATTGGCCGCGCTTTAGAGCACTTGACCTTGGCCAAGAAGCATCCATCGCATGAGGCACGAAGCCGGGGTTGGCGAGCCTTTGTGGAGGAGGCCATCGTGACTTCAATATCTATGAAAGGCAAAATAGAGCAGGGCAATTTATTTCTTAAGCAGAAATACAATTCTAAGATAGAATGATAGTGAACGGGGTTTAGAGACAAGACGAGACGAGGCGTAGTGAGGGTAGTATTATAGAATCGACATATGTATGATAGACTTTGCGTGCGGTGGCACAGAGCTTACAATGACATGGCTTAAGGGCTAAGGCAGAAACAAAGTATGGAACTAGACTACTTCGACGCTGACGGGGAAGATACGACGTATGATATGCTCGCTACCAGACGAGCGGAAGTGTAAAGTAGCAAATGTTAAGCTGAGTGGCCTAGGAGGGCGTTTATAAGGGGTGTAAGATACATATGCAGAGGCATAAGATAGACGAGGAGGGAGTCTGCTTAGAGTGGTACAAGGACCCGGATTAAAAAAGGCTCAAGGGACTGACTAAAACCTGATTTGATCTTAGGAAAAGGTAGAGAAAAATAGACCCACACAGACTACGTGGGCAAAGGGGGTGCTTCAGAAGCCCAGTGGACGTGGGTGGTGCTTGTGGCCATGGAGATCGGTGGATGGAGTCAAGAGGATTTTCGAAGAGGAATCTGACCGGTAGGGACCCTTAGAATCATCAGTCGTACAAGCCCGATATGGGCAGAAGGGCAAGTGAGGCGATCAGCTTGAGTAGAGGAGGACTACGACCTTTGGCGTGTAGTGGTAGGTGGCTGACCGGCGTGGCTGTCAGCTGTTAGTGCAGGGAGATGAGGAACTCACAGCTCTCTCCCTCGGCCGTTTTGCGAAGTAATCTGTTCAACGTGAGAGGCTTACCATACCTCTGAGAGCTTCTCCTATAAGAACAATACTAAGGTAACATATCATGTGCGTTATGGGCCAACATTAATAGTTGCTTACGTACCTGGGGAGCCATCAAAAAACCCCTTGAGTAGGTAGATTCGACTCTGGAACTGAACTTTGCCAATAGCTTTGAGAGTAGAGTCGTTGATTGGTCCCAGAAGACAGAGGGCTGAATCTGGCTCGAAGCAATAGCACATTGTGTATCAACGCCCGCTCCGGGGTAATACCTCAGCAGACTCAGTATGGGAACGGCCGGAAAGACAACGGCTAACCGATATGTCAAATGATGAAAAAGTGGGTGGTACGACACTGTACTAGAACACTGTAAGCAGACAGCTACAGAGGGGAATGCCCACTGAGATAGGGCATAGTACTGACATGTAGCGTAGAGTCAGCAACAAAGCTGTGATGAGAAGGCTGCAGCAGTTGTGCATACACTAGCCGATGAATGTATGGGTATTAAGGCATCCGAGGAGGGGTTTCATAGACAAGTCTTTACCATGGTCCACGGGTGGGTACCTGGCTGGCTGGAAGGCCAAGTATGGCGATGGATAGGTTCAAAGTAGACATAGACTTATGCAGGTGTATTTCTGCGTACAAGCGATGTGTGGCTCAACGTAAAGATACCAACGTCTAACAGACGGGTCCCTGAGTTATCTTGCAGTAATATGGGGGAGATGAGGCTCGGACCCGAGAGTTAACAGTCTCACCGCAGACGGAGGAGCAACGCAGGAATCCGACACTGGCAATTCAAGCTCGGAAAATATGACGACTTCCGATCTGGATGTAAGAAGAGTTTGTCTAGCGAATTTTGATTAGAGGTTTAATATAATACTGTAGTGTAGACGTGATGGATTGTGTAAGCTGAATGTGAACCTGAACCTGCAGGTTTTGTTAATTAGAATTTGAGATGAAAGACAAAAGAGCATATGAAGAACATTGAAATGAGTTAGGTGCGACATTCAACATTCGATATTGACAAACTGGGGTCTTAAGTCTTAGGTACCTCCTAAGTCTCAAAAATCATGTATATAAGCATATGTATTTACCTACCTACATAGTAGTATTATGCATGCCTATATCGCATATGAGCTTTTAAGGTTATGTAATGACCCCAAAACCCCACGCTAAAGCAAGTTGAATCGAAAGGTCGGGAATCGGAAGAAACAGCTCACATAGCCGGGATACTAGGTACATAGTACTTTAGGTACTTAAGTACCTACTAGCCAGGTACCCGTTCCCTAGAAGCTCAAGCTTACTTAATCCAATCCATGGATATGTACCAATTAGCTTGTGCCAAAACCGTTGGACTCGTAGGTTAAGTTTAGTTAGGAAGGTAAAACTTAAATGGCCTATTCTATTTTACCTATTTGACTTTCTTTTCATTCTCTACACAGAGCCTCACTCAACGCATCATCATCATAACACCAACCAAAATATTGCTAGCTTTATTCGCTTAAGCCTACCCCCATCATATTTACTGTATTCTACTACCTCGACCTAAATGTGTGAGCCAGGACTGACCTTCAAGCTTTAATATACAAGGTACGCTTCGAAACTGCTTGGCAATCTGCCCAATCGTTCAGCTCAGCTTCAGCCCTACAGATCCTTCAATCCCCGTACAGCGATGTATCACTGATAACCACGCGAAGGACGCCCCTCAGTTACAATGACGAAATTCTCATGGATCCTCCTATTCCTCTGCCGGTAACCAGTCACACTGGCGACCGGGGAATCGGGGTCGATCAAACCCGAAATTGTCCTTCACAGCAGTTGAGCGGAGGTAAGCCGAATGGACAACTCAGGTAGCAAAGAGGTTCTCAAAGCTGGAATTGGGTTATTACCCTATCTCGTGAGTTGCTCGGCTATGGCACATAGCCCCCTCCACACATTTGTAACTCCATCCCTCGCCGATAAGAAGTTTCGTCTTGGCCCAAATGGTTCCTTTGGTATGGTGTGCTGGGTTCCATCGCTGTTTCGTCGAGCTTCTCGGACCTCCGTCACGCATCAGACGACGTAGTCGAATTCGCGACTATCTTTGAGTGAGCTTGTCTGCGAAGTAACCAGGAGGTTGTATGTCCAATGCAACAAGGGTGTTCCGTCATCCTCTTTAGCTCTTTTGGGGGGAGAGGGAGGGGAAGGGGGAGAACAGGGTGCGATACATCGCGTAGGTACGTTTGTTCCCGGGAAGGAAATCCGGGTGGCATCTCAACACATGTTCGCGCTTTGCAACCCGCAAGTTGCCTGTCCGACCTCACCCTTCCCAATTATACGTCTCTATGATCCAAGTATACCAAGGAAAGGCAAGATCCAAACCTGCTTTCTACTTGAGAGTGCTCGAGTTGCTCTCCCGTCTGAGCTATCATCACCCGATGGGTTTGAAACTCAGTCAATTGACTTTTGCCCCTCAATCCGAATTGGCCTAGATCAAGCCTCCCGGAATCCAAACCCAATCCGAAAATGCGAAGCTAATTGGAGACTCAGTAATAGCATTGGCCAAGACAGTTGAGAGGCTGGTCTGGTTCTCCAATGAACCCTCCTCAAACTTATTGCATTTTGATCAAGCATACCCTAGCAACTAAGCACAGTCGGGCAATTTGTGGCTGCTATTCAGCTTGGTTTTGTCCAGTCATTTTCTTTTTCCAAACGCCTCTCAAGTCACAACTTAGATATCTACAGTGGTTTGCCGGTGTCATTTCTCTCCCCGGTTGCATCTTAGCGCGATCCAAGACCTTGACCGGTACGGCATGGCTAGGAACGACGACACGGGTTCCATTTTTATTACTCACTTCTTGTTACCTTCGTGACGGACCAGATCATTTACTCCACCCAGGATCTACAGTGCATCTTCGCCAGACATTACTGCTATTGGATTTTGTGACTTCCTTTCGTGCCTCACCTTTTCACCTTTTGGCTACTAGCCAGATAGCCTTGGTAAGCTTTTTCGATACAAAGATTTGTTGCGCTCTTCAGGATCTTCTCGTTATTTCGCCATCGGGAAGCTATACTAGAATACCAAAGCTATAATCCCGGCAATACGGCTCCTTCATGCGGATGATGGACCCCTTAGATGTCGCGCAAACACGGACCAGGCCAAGGCAACCAACAACTCAATGACGAAACCTCGGTTTTATGGCTTGCCGGGTTCAGTACGATCTAGTATCGCTTAGGCATATTCAGACGGGGATACTTGAGTTACCAATCCTAATTTAGGGTTCATCTGTGAGTGGTACGACGATAGTATGATAGAGATAATAAACAGGCGTACAGAGAAATGCTCAAGACAGCTAGCGGCTGATTTCTTGCACACCACACCCCACGACTTTGGAGACCGTGGAACACCCTTGTTATATCTTGCATGGAGTTTCCAACCCATTTCGGCTGCAACACTACCCATGTTGCATGTGCGATATGAGGGGTATACGCTTTGGTAAAGATATCTTCAGAGGTGGCTTCCTCATAGACCCGAGCAACGCATTGGTACATCCTACTCTGCATGTCGTGCAGCCTTGTCCACAACTTCTGCAGCTTCTACGAATGTACCCCTGGCTTGTCTAATCGTAAATACAGCAATTACGAATTTGTACCGGATGGTTGGACTGGAGCAGCACTCTATTGGCCCATGGGAAGTCGGCTATCTCACCTACATCAATGATGGTTTCCTGAACTCGAAAACACTGTTAAACGAGCCTACGAGCGCATAATATCTTTCGAAACTATTATCGAATACTGCTGATATGTCGCATGGCAGGTGGCGTCGCCGTCGCCGTCACCGTATAGAAGTTCGAACGTTCGTCGCTTTACACCATCTAAAACTCTAACTTTCCATATTCTAGATGATAAAGGCGGATATCATGTCGTTTACGATTTTGTTTCATGCACGATACTCCATGGTTACCTAGTTTTGATGTTCTAAGTCGGTATTCGTACGTTTTGTCTCGAATTCCCGGGCCCTCTCCGATATAAGCAGACGAAGGGAGCTGTTGTGTCTGCCAAGACAATATGAGCAGCTGTGGTGGTATACTTGATATTCTGATCTACTACTCGGTTCTCACCCGAGCCATAATTCCAATGTAGAACATTTACTTGCCGGCTGTTTGGGGTGGTACCTCAGCAACTCAAGATCCAACCCGACCCATACTCCTTGGGACCTCCTCAGTCAAACAGGTATGAGCAAGGTCCTAGCCTTGACATCGTAGTTATAGATCTTGAAGCTAATCTATGAAGGAAGCTTTACTTCGGCTAGGCTTCTTTTACAGCTATCCTGGCGGGCTTGAGGAGAACTATACTGGACAGTCCATGCGGAGCACAATATTCCCCCATCTACCGCATCCGTATGCCTCCCTTCCATAGGCAATAACTAAAACGTTATGTTCTCCTATTAGAAGCCGCTTCGCCTATTCATCAAGCCCCGGAAACAGTATAGAGTTCCTCTAGGGCAGCTCCGAGTTCCGTTGGAAAGTATGATGGGCAACAAGCCTGGGGAGGTTACCCGAATTGAGGTCTGTTTTACACGTGCGGACGACACGAACGGCAAAAGTTGCCGGAAGCTTTCGCATTCGAGTGATGACTGGGTCGGCTGGTGAAAGTTATCTCGAGCCTTACCATCCTTCCGGGAATCGCCAAATTTTAAGCGGGTGTTGGTAAGGGCACTGCCAATAGGTGATTTTCACCCATTTTCAACGTATTTGTGGGAGTAGTCAGGCACATCCAAAGTATGGAGAAGACACTAGATATGTTCTACTTTGGACGTTTGGTTACGCGGCGTCCTAAACTAGGCCGAAGCTGCAAGACGCTCCGGGTATGTCCACCAGACACGACCGCACGAGATTTTGTGGAACCCCGTGTCGGCCCAACTAAGAAATGCAATTAATTCACGACGGCATCACAGAGCAACACAACTGCCCTGGGCCCCGTGACCCCGCGTGGGAGCCAATCGTGTTTCTCTGCCGAGTTATGCCGTTACATATGGATCTGTAAGATCAAAGTCCGATATGCTTTACACCCGGATCGTTTGCTCTTTTTTGACTTTTCGCCCTCCTTTTCCCTACGATACAAGCCGATCTTGGCTTAGGATGATTTCCAATACTGTGCATATGTGTACATATGTACTTTCTCGGATAGCGAGGCCAGCAGATGCGGCGATCCGTTATGGAGATGTGCAGCGGGGGCATATGCTGTACATGTATCTTGTTCGTATCTAATCGATGCACGGACCCGTCCAAGGGACCAAGAAAGAGGAGAGACACGTCGGAGGCTCAACAACAACATGGGATATCCTATCCTGAGAGGAGACGTGTATGGGCAAGGTTTTTTTCCTTCCGCTTTTTCTTTTCTTTCCCAGTCTCGGCCCTATTTAGAAATATATCCAAGTCATAATGACAATATGGCGATCAGACGGGATTAGGGTATTGACCAAAAAGGCAATCGAATACTGCAACTAGCGAGCTTCAGTTCCCCGTTTCGAAATCTTTGACGTCAATCATCGATTGTGTAGAGACACGGCAAAGGGGTCCGGTTTCACGAGCTAGCTGAGGAAAAACAGATATCCAATAGAAGCGGAAGACGCCCGATGAAACCTCGAATGCCAAGAGGGGGAAAAAAGAAAGAAAAGGGGGAATCTAGGTCGAGCTGGGCTCTAAAACATCGTAAACCTATGATGAGCCCACGCCCGTCTCCTATACGTACCCTCCTAGGTTTAGATTGCCTACGCCAGTTCGCTATACTTGCTTGTTCGTTCGGTGGTATTCGTATCGCTAGCTCGCGAGCCTATTGCTGCTGTGACACGTGCATATCCTTACAAAACCGCCCTCTGGCTCAATGAACCCCTAGGAGGTGGCATCAGTTCGAACGACCCGCGCGGGGGCCCAAGCCGTCGATTCCATGAATAATTGGCATGTCGTGCATGCAGGGGTCGCAGGAAACGTGGTGTTTCTCCTCCGCGCATGCCGCCCGCTGCTGCTGCCGTGCCACCCCATACTTACGTTCAGGGCCTCAGGCCACCTACCTTGACGTCGGAGAGCCTTGCCATTTAGGGGGGTGAGTATGAAGGCAAAGAGGAAACTTGGCGGCGGTCGTGCTACGGTCGAGTTTGGATTTATAAGCTGTTGAGGATAGGATATAGACTAGGACGTGCGTACGGGAGCGCGCGGAGGGGACGAAACACGGGATCTGTTCGCGTTACTTCGACATACATACAGGTGCTACCCAATCGGCCTTCCGTACGCTTGGCATATGTATGAAATCAAGTGGACAGGATTCATCATGTCGACCCCTTCGCCGAGTATCAAGTATGGTGGGCGAAAGGAGAGGCGCGGAGGTCGAATCAGTTGTTGATGATATACGTATATATCGAGACCAATATAAACACCATCATATCCAAATTCCCTATATCTCTCTTTTCCTCTCCCAATGCTTTTCCCAGCCGACAGCGACGTAGCGGCTGGATTCAATGTTCCACACGCCACCATTCTACGCGTCGAATGAACACGACGGTCTCAGCATGATAGTCCCTGCCGTGCGCCCTGTACCATTTCCCTCCTTAGACCCTCCTCATGCGGCTTCCCGACTGTCGTGCCTTCGTGCTAGGCTTTGATATACTATATACCCGCGACAGTACCAGGTTTACGATGGTGGAGACGAACGCCACCGAGGCAACTTCAGAGATAACCTGCGATCGAGGAAATTTGGAGTGAATCGCGGGGAGACGAGGGGACGATGGACGATGGCGAACGGGGCTTCTAGAAGGGCTATGCTTGCTGCGAGACGGATGATGGATGGATAGGAGACCGCGGCGTGCATCGAGGTGCAGCTGCCTCTGACGTCCGCCCTACGAAACAGGTTGTTGGGGAAGTGTGTATAGGCCGATGATCAAAAGGAGGCTTCATGGAGGCGTCGTTGACAACGCCTGACGGACTTGGCATTCGTGCCTGCTTGTCTGTCTCCTCTGACGTTGAATGCGGGGGATTCGGTACAGCTGTGGTTGTAGACTATGCCACGACTGAGCTCTGATGGACGTGGCCATCACAGAGACGTCTCGATGGGTTATAGAATCCTAATTAAAGCTTGGTCTACGTGAAACTCTCCGAAATTAGCAGGAAAGGGAATCAATTTCATGATGGTGGCATTCTACAGGTTCTCAGGTTAAGTAGACGGAATAGCAGTTAATAATGTTGTCGCACTGCAAAAACGACGCCGTAATCGCAGTGGTGCGATTACGCTATATATAGTAGATTTCTCCCGTGACAAATGTAAAATATATCAATATTCTATTTACTCCCAAGTAAAAATGAAAAAGGTTTCTATGTGGAACACGATACCAAGGTGTAGGACTGTCGTGTCTGAAGAGATTGGACTACATCGAAGTCGAACAGTACAGCAATGAGAATGCGGTGAGACTGATGTAGTATGTTTGTTACCGTGAAGCACACGTAGAAGAATCACCAGCATGAAGAAGTTTATGATCAGAAAACGTAAGGAATCTATATATATGTATGGTGCTAGGCTTCTCGTCTACGAGATGATTGAATACATCATGGTAGCCCCTAAAGGTACTACTCCTGACGATTCCAAGCTACAACGCACATCTATGAATGGTTCCTGGTCTTGATCCAACACAATATACCCAATTCCCATAATGGTTTAGGACCCCGATGATTATGAACCCAGGTCGTCGTAGAAAACGAGAAGGAAGTGAGCGTAAGCTTTAGTATTATATACATGGAAGCAATTTGCCGAGCATTGCAGTCACTCTAAGCGTGAATGCCTTCTTTCAAGAAAGCACCAAGCTGCTTGGCGAGGTCTCCGTGCATCATTGAAAAGTGGTTCCCTGGCATGTGATGGAACGTCATCTTGTTGATGTCGAGGTACTCATCCCAGTGGTTAGGGCCAAAGTCTGTGCGGTTATCGAGGAGGAAAAGGGCATGTCCCGTAGGATAAGGGTCAGGTCGCGGATCCGTAGGCAGCTTGCAGACTCCGTCCTCACACCAGATAGTCGTGACCTTAGGGCACTTATCTTTGGGAATTGGCTCGGCGGTGTAATTAGACAATGCCGTGACGGACGCAGCAAAGTGGGGGAGGAGCCAGGACGGGATCTTCTTGGCCTCGACCTGGTCACCCTCGCCGAGGAGACCGATTTCCGCGAACCAAGCATGAAGGCCGGCAGGGAGGGGTTCGATGGTGATAGGGCAAGGTGCGTCGATAATGATTAGGTTGGAGACCGAATCGCCCGCCTTGGTGAGCTGGTTCACGATCTCGTAAGCAATGACACCGCCGGCGGACCAACCAGCGACAGCGTAAGGTCCCTCGGGCTGACGGCGCTTCATCTCCTCGATGAACTTGGTGGCCATGCCGTACACCCCGCATTTATACTCCTCGGGAGTTCTCATGAAAGGCGAAAACATCCCCCACACTGCGACATCTGAGCCGAGGTCCGAAATCTCTGTGTATGAGGTGGCGCTACCGCTTCCGTCAGGGACCATGAAAAGCTGCTTGCTTGCGGTGCGGTGGTTGCCCTGGAGGAGGACAGAAGTTGCTTTCCGGTGCGGATAGGCATCGACGACGGATGAAATCTTGGCAGCGCCCGCTGTATCGGCCTTACCCGTGGTCTTAGAGTCAGTCTTAGTCTTGGAAGCCTTGGGAGCAGCGGGCTTTGGGGTGGGTGCGGCACGCTTGGGTTTGTCTTCTACGCCAAGGGTTCGCTCAATGTCCTTGAGAGAGGGGTTATGGCCTAGGAGGTCGGACGGGATGTTTAATCCCGTCTTCTCGCGAAGTATACCCAGGATTGACAGGCTCATAAGTGAGTCCATACCGAGTGCGGCTAAGTCGGGGGCGGCAATAATTTCCTCGACCTCGACGCCCATCTCGGCGCAGATAGTGTCTCGGATGATTTGCTGGAGCTCACTACTGTTTCCAGCATCAATATCACCCTTTACAGAGCCCTTGTCGCTTTCTCCGGGAGTAGTAACTTCAGAGTCCGACTCTATATCATCGTCACTATCAGAGGAGCCGGTTGAACCGCTCGACTCAGAGCTGCCAGTCGCCGGAGCAGTCTCGAATTGAGCTAGGAACTTCTTAAAGGCGCCAATGGTGGCGTGGTCATTGAAAGCATGCGAGTCGATGTTCAACTCCAATTCCTCACGAAGACGGCCGCTGATGGTAAGACCCATTAATGAGTCAACGCCAAGGTCGGCAAAGGCGATATTATCGGCCAACTCATCGTGGCTAACACCAGTCTCCTTAGAAACAATGTCCATAACCTGAGCGACGACAGAGGTTTGAGCGAGCTTCTTGTTGACGGATGGGAGGTTGGAGGTAGTAACCTGCTTCTTCCCTTTCGCTGGAGCCTTGGCCGGGGCAGCTTTGGCAGCGGGGACAGGGCGGGCGGCGGCACCAGCAGAAGCAGCGGCAGCAGCACCTTGGGGAGGCAAGACGATGTTGAGGACCTTGCGGGGGACGGCCGCGAAACGAATTTCACCGCCAACGCCAATAAGTTTGTCACCATCGAAAATGTAAGCGTCACCAGCCATCATCTTGGTACCCTTGACATTCTGCATTCGGATGTAACTTTGGTATGTTTTGGTGGCACTGAGACGTTCGGCAAACCTCATACTGCCCCAGCCGTGAGAGATGTATACCTGCTCACGCGAGTCCACGGCATCAGTGGCATTCACGATGAAGCCAGAGATGTGGCAGACGGAATCAATCCAGTAAGGCGGAGTGTGGAAATTTCCATCCTCAGGCGAAGTTTGGAAGACAACCTTAGCAGTCGCCTCGCAAGTGTCACTATCCAGGATGACAGACTCCATGCCTCGGTATCGTTGGTCGTAGTCGACAAGGGCAGAAAACAGCTTGTAAGCAATACCGCGACCGATCTTTGAAGCTTCTCCACGCTGCTCGGCAGCCTTTAGAGCATCAATGCGCGACTTGATGAGGTAGCTGTTACGCTCAAACTCATCCAGCCACTGCTGAGTGTCACCATAGTAGACCTTGCAAGTAGCATGCTCAGCCTTCTGAGCACCCTCGCCACTTGTCCAGCTGATGGTCGCAGCATTCTCGGCGGCATTAGCCTTGATGTGCATGCGTAGAATCTGGCTTGACGTCTTGGTATCAAAAATGAGGGTCTTGGGAACCTCCATATCGGCGACGTTGACACCAACGTCCTCAGCCTCAGGGTGAAGAAGCTTATAGGCATACTCGCCGATTGTCACGGCCATATCACTATAAAGAGTCGATGGGGTCAGGCAAGTACCATTGACCCGATGGCCCATGCATATCTTGCGGAGGTTCTCCTCGGCTAAGTCGGACTCAGTCTCAAGTATTGCAATACCGCCATTCACCTCCTCTTTAGTAACTCTCTGGACAGTAGTCGTAGATAATTTCGGCCTGCTCGGTTCAATGGCCTTGGCAGGTGCAGTCAAAGCACCACGATTCTTGGTGATACACCAATCACCAGTGTATTGTAGCCAATAATTCTTCAGATCAAAGCTGTAAGTCGGTAGATCCAAAAGCCTAACTGACGCATCGAAATCGCGGTGGAATTCGTTCCAGTCAAGATTTAACCCAGCGGAGTGAAGTGTGCATAGAGTGGCGCTAATTGTTTTGTAGGTGGCCTCGTTGCGACGCAAGGTTGGAACGGCGATGGTACTCGCGCCAAAGGCTGCCTTAACCATATTGGCGCACACAGGGTGCGGGCCAACCTCAATCCACACCGTCTTCTCATCAATGACACCGGATTGTTGAGCCGAGACGAGGCCGCCAAGGAAGTTGACAGCGTCCCGGGCGTGGTTGCGCAGGTAAGCAGGATTGATAGGCTCACCATCGAGTAGCTTACCGTGCAGAGGAGAGATGACGGGAATCTTAGGTTCTTGGAAGTGGACTGAACGAGCCAACTTCTCAAAATCACCCAAGATTGGCTCGACCTGGGCAGAGTGGAAAGCGAAAGGTACCTTGAGTTGGGTGCACTTGAAACCAGCGCCGCCTAGCTGCTCAGCGATCTCGGCCACCTCCGTGGAAGTTCCGCTGAGAACAGTCTCTCTCGGGCCGTTGATGCAAGCGATGTTCGTCGTACTGGCACGGTCGCCAAGGGCCTCGGTAACTGTCTCGACGGAGCCCTGAACAGCCAGCATGGCGTGAGTCCCCGCGGTGCATTTTTGCACAAGCAGCTGAGCACGAGCACCGACGAGGTAGATAGTGTCGCTGGCAGATAGGACACCTGCAACATGAAGAGCAGCATACTCTCCCAAGCTATGTCCTAAAACAGCGCTGGGCTGAATGCCCCAAGAAGCCCATAGCTTAGCGAGAGCCATCTCGAAGGACGCGAGTCCCAGTTGCACGACCACAGGAGACAACTTCTGAACCTCGGCCTCGCTACCGTCAATGAGAGGCAGGAATGATGGGAAACCGTGTATCCGGGCAAGCTGGTCGTACTCGTTGATAGCCTGGCGGAAAATTGAGTAGTGGGCATAAAGATCCCTCCCCAGTCCGGCGTAGTGGGAACCCTGACCGGTGAACAAGAAGGCAACCTTGGGTTGCTCGGGAGAGACAGGCACAAAGTTGGACTTCAGGCGCTCCTTGATCGCTTCTTGGGCCTCCACCAAACTAGCTGCGGTCACGTTCATGCGCCAGTAGTGCTGAATTTTTCGTGCGGTGGTGGTGTATGCCACGTGGGAAACAGAAGTCGAGGGGTTCTCCTCCATCCATTCGAGGAGGTTCTCGGCATTCCGGATCATGGCCGCCTTCGACTTAGCTGTCACGGTAATGACATGTTGGCTGCGAGGGTCTACAGTAGCCGTCTTATAGCGGGGGCCGTCTTCAAGCAGCAGGCCGGTGTTACCACCAGCAGCGCTGAAGTTGTTGACGAAAACTCGCCTGGGTTTTCCGTCCTTCCTAACAAAGGGAGTCTTGTGGAAGGCGATGTTGACACCGCGCTCACCGAGGTCCGCCGGGAAGGTCTTGTTGATCTCTTTTTTGATACCGATATGCGGCGGAATGGCGTTGCGCTTCAACATCATCAGCACTTTAATAAGTGCTGTGACGCCAGAAGCAGCCTCACCGTGGCCAACATTGGCCTTTACTGCGCCCAGATACAAAGGTCTATCAACGGGTCTGTGTCGGTTGGCGGGGGCGAAAACGTCGGTGACGGATACCATTTCCGTACCATCGCCAGCCTGGGTACCGGTGCCGTGCATCTCGACATAGTCCACATCAAGCGGATCTACACCAGCTTCATCAAGGATGGCCGAAGACAGAATAGACTGAGTCGGCCCGTGGGGGTGGGTGATGGAGATGGCGTCGGCACTGTGATTTGTTTGGGACCCAAGGATAACTGCTAAGATGTTATCCTTGTCCGCCAGTGCATCATCGAGGCGTTTGACGATCACCGACGCGCAAGCATCGGCTCGACAATAGCCATCCGCATCATTATCGAAGGTGTTGCAGTTATGCTCCTTCGACAAGAATTGTCCCCTAGACAACCCTGAGAAAATATCCGAGTTCGTCATGCACGACAGGCCGCCGACTATGGCGGTGTCGCACTCCTTTGCTCTCAAGGACGTACAGGCAACTTGAAGCGCCGCGGCGCTAGACGAGCAGGCCGTGTCTATGTTCAGACTTGGGCCGCTGAAACCAAAATGGTAATTGATTCGGCCGGGACCGAAAGCGCGGACACCGCCCGTGATGAAGTAGGTATCTACTTCCTGCGCGGCGTTGATTTCGCGCCAGTCGTCGGACGTTTGACCGTAGAAGGTACCAATACGGTCTAACCTTGTGGATGGCGTCCGATTCGGTACGTAGCCAGCCATCTCAAGTGCCTCATAGGCAGTCGTCAAGGCCATGCGTTGCATCGGGTCTGTCTGGAATGCCTCACGAGGCGACATATTGAAAAATCGCGGATCGAAGTGGCCCGGGTTCTCAATCCAGTTACCGTATGGTGTGTGGCTGGTGTTTATTGCCTTACCAGTCGGGTCGACGTGTGTCTCAACCGGGAACCGGTCGGCTGGTACCACACGATGGGCATCGATACCCTTTTCGAGTAGCTCCCAGAGAGCTTCATGGCTGGCTGAATCTGGAAAGCGACCTGCCATGCCAACGATAGCCAGCTTACAATTGCCCACGGATCCATGGTTGCCGATTGAGGCCGTTGTGGTCTCGCGAGAAACTTGAGGAGCTGGACGAAGTATTACCTCCGACTTAGTCTGCGATCGTAGAACATTCGCTAGCGTGCTAGCAGCCTGGGTTGGACCGTACGGAATCACTAAAATTCGTGACCCATTGAATCTCCGCGCCTCGTTGACATTGCCACTCAAGGTCTTGTGGAAGATCAAAGGCTCGTTCAATATTTCGTGAACCACAGCCGCAATGAGGGATTTGGTGTCTGTCTCCTGAAACGGTGCGCCAGTGACACAGGACATAACCACACTACGAGGTTTCGATCCTGCAAGAGCTGTGGTAACAGCTTCGTCATCTAGTCGGAGCATCTTCGTGATGTCCACTAGTCCATGCAAATGGGAGGCATGGTATGGCCCATAAACTGGTATCGCTGTTGGTCTCGATTCGAACAAATCCTTGCCAAACAGTGACCTTAGCGTCTCTGGCGGACCGGACACCGCGATATTGTTTGCGGATACGGCCGAGATATATGCTTGGCTGGCCAGTGAAATTCCCTTAAAGGAGGTTAGCCCCTTCATGTTTGCCGGGTACCCAGGCTCTCTCACCTCTGACTTATGGAACTCTGCAAGGATGGACTTCGCCTCTGCCTCTTTAGCAGCAGGAAGGACGTATGTCCAGCTCTCTGACTCTTCGGGTGACGGGCTAAGCCTCTCCGCTAATGAGGCTACGTGGGACCCTGTTCTGAACGCCATCAAGACAACTTGAGTAGCGATTGGGAGAAGCGTCGAAAGTGAGTAGCTCGACGCGATGGCGGTTGCAGCAAAGAGGCCTGTGCAAAGCCCCGAGAGCTTCGTATTACTGTGGCTAGTAACATCTTCATATTCCTTTTCAGACCGGCTATGCAGACTAGTTAGTGAAAATCCATGATAGAGCAGGGACTGTTGATTCGTACTCGATATAGTGTGCCAGTTGTGCTACGCACAGCAAAGCGCTATCAATACCCGGAAACTTGAGCTTTCGTGAATGATATCTCTCGTTTAACTGCTGGAGGGAACGGAAGATCGGGATCTTCCTCCTCTCCTCCCTCGGTAGGCTGTCTATCTCGTCTCTTAAAGCATCGCCGGCGAGCCGGAGAAATTCTTTCGATAGGACACTCGGGTTCCCTCGTCTGTAGAAGTCGGCTAGGAAGCCATGGGTATCGAGGGACTGGTCCCCAAAAAGGAGGAAGGCCATCTGGTCCGCCATCATGTCTGTGATGGTTGAGGCTGGTACTGTTGGTTGGATATGTGAATTTCCAAGTCCAAGGCGGCGGCCGAGGTGTCTTTCACTTATATATATCAGATCAACGAAACACCACTCAGACAGAGCTAGCCTGAACTAAATATAACACCAAGGAAATGCCTTGTCCCATGTGTGATATCTACTATAATACCCCAGGCGTCACAACTGGAAGACAGGGGGGTGTGCGCGCAGAGAGGAACTGGGAACTCACCCCCTAGTCCCATACAGTACTTTCAATTAGTCCGGCGTCGTTCGATTCTCGGTGACCGAAAGTTTCCATGGGAGGATAAGCGTTATATTTCCCTTTTGGGAGGGAGTAATTGAGTGGTAGGGCTGCCACCCAGCGTAGGTGGATATTCCATGTCTTGTCCGATAGGTATTAGTTACGACAGGAGGCAAATGGCGACGTCTCGACCTTTCTCCTGGGCCAGATGGTTTCCAAGGACTGGCGTTCTATCACCAATCCCTAGCTATTGCATGCCTTGGTAGTATTATAGCGGGACTATATTGTTCAAAAGATATGATTCCTACTCTCCTGAACTAATTTGAGGCTCCCTCGCGCGTTCTACCGATAAACCTGAGAAACCCGACACAAAAGGCATAGCTCCTTTGAAACCGTGCACGGGAAGACTTGTGTATTCTCTGCTTCCGGGTTTCCAATGAATTTTTCTGGTAATCTTACTTGGGCGCCAAATGGTGGGTCATCGATACATGTTAGCCGTTGGGGATGTCCGCCGAGAATTGCAGCACCCATAAGCTTTTGGTGCACGTCAGGACGGAAGAGAACGAAAAAACCTGCACCATATTCAGTAGTCCCCACCACGAGAATAAGAAAGAAAAAAGATTGAAAAGGTAATATTGCAATAGGGTAAAATGAGACCAAGCTTACCGTAGAGGAATTATTATGTCTCACTGAAAAAAATGAGCCATGATGCTACCGCCACCATCCGCGGGTAGTAGATGATATGGAGGGTTACTGTCCATTTCTCAGGGGCGTTCATCCGACCAAGAAAACGGCCCTATTGCTCAGATAATGCCAAAGCCATGTATCTTTCTCCCCGTCAAGATACTGCTAGCAAGCGCAAGTCGTGCTAGTTAACAAACGGGCCAGCGGTAGCGGTAGCGGTAGCCGCAGCGGCATCAGAGCCGCATCAGAGCCTTTCTCAATGGAGTTTAGCCTGGGCTAACATCCCGAACGTCGATTGCCCACATTGGGGAGAACTAGCACATATACGCCCGCCACTGACCAGGGAGGTATTGAGTACGACCGAGACTATACTGCCATGTCTTGCGATGGCAGGGAGAGTACAATGCGTACAATGTTTCTCGCCACTGTCTCGGGATTCCAAACAATCTTTTATCTAGGTACCGTAGGTATCCTAACCAGGTATAGAACTTAAGATGGCTTAAGATGTTCTGGCATGTGCGTGCATGTGCAATGGACTATGCTCCCTCCCTCTGTCTGTTTTCAGCCGTAGGCTGTCCATCCCTATCGTATATAGTTTGCATACATAAACCATAGACGGTGGGCTGCAGTGGCATGCCGGTATCCACGGACCAAACTATGCCACTTTAAGCCAATGGTACAGGGGTCTCGACGTGCTAATGGAGAATGCTGGCGAGCTTAATAGGTCTGGCGTTGTCCGTGAGGGCTGGAAAGTTGTCATGTTGGTCATACATGTAGGTTTATTGCGTTCCTCGATAAGGCGCAAGGTGTGTGCGTTAGAAAAAAAAAATCCATCGCATGTTGGCCAGGTAGTGGTAGATGGCTGCTGATTGATGACTACAGCTCCAGATTACCCAATTATAGAGAAAGCGTTATATATATTGCAACTAACCGAAACATGGATTCTCTTATACGACTATACCCATATAAAAAATATGTTAGCATCATCCACCTATTTACATTGATGTAGGTAATCAGTTCGTATCCATCCACCTATACCGAACGGTTCCATTTCAATTCTAGTTACCTCTACATTTACTCGTGATTGATAATTCATTCAAATCCCATTTAACTCCCTGGGAGGGTTCTGTCTCGCATTGGAAGGCATAAAGTACTAAGTACTATGTATACTATTACACCCTTACGTCTTACTCCCTAGAATCTTGGATATGCACGTAAGGAGTATGCCATACAAACTACGATTTGAACACCACCTTATCCCTCGCAATCTCATTGTTTGCATTTATTCAGGTCAACGTTCTAAAGAAAGTTCCAAGGTTCCGATCTGTCGCCTACATGTACTTAAGTACCTAAGTACTCCGCGCCCCGGGGTAACATTATTCCAGCGATTTATTGACGCATGCACTGTAGATGCATATTTATAATTTAAGGAGGTAACCCCATAAAATTAGGTAGGATAGATCAATTGATTGTAACCTTGCAACTCTGCGCCACGTGGGATAAGGTACTAGTACAATGCCAAGTTCCAGCAAATGTTACAGTGGAAACTCGATTGTTTCTTTCTAGAAACTACAGTTTTTCTCCACCAACATCAATGTTCCAGCCTCTTGTTACATATCATGATCCCTTATTAATTCCACATTATGTATGCCCTAGCTTTCTGTAGTTATCTTATGCCATTCCTTTCCTTATTCCGATTGATCATCCTTTAGAGTACATTAGCCTGTGGTGGCAAACTCGGACCTCGAGAACGCCAGTCCGCTTCTCACGATCCTAACTTGTCACTTACATACATCCTATACCTACTTGATTATCATAGCTGACAGCTTCGACCTTGTTGGTGTGACGACCACATCCTACCGTTCATCCGGAAATGTGCCTTCTTCCGATCTACTCTATCATGTACTTCAACGGGCCGTAGTAGAAGATGATTGGAGTTAACAGCATCGGCCTGGCCGCTGACCTGGTGACAAAGATCGGACCTCCGGTCTTGTTATCGTACAGAATCAAGCCAGATGCACTGAACCAAATTTATCATGCACGCCAACTACCTAACAGAGCTTTATTATTCATCTACGCATGGTATACATGGTATACACACACACATAATACACGCCAACATGGCACTGTACTGCGCGGTCCTCGATCAATTCCTTGCTAGTGTGACATGCAAGACCTATGCTTCTACCAACGAAAGCGCTTCCGTCGGCTTGGTTCCTGTCAACCACCTGGAAGATCTACACGGACCGAGGAGCAGCTGAATATGCACGATGGTACCCTCTCACCTGCGATCCATCCATGTTTCCGAGCTTTGCAATGTCCTGCTATCTCACGCAACCCAGCCAGTCACGCGTCTCATCTTGGCCGCATGGAATAGCTCGATGCTCTAGACCAAATATCAGCCCCGAGCGTTCGGTCATTGCGTGCCTAGTCTAACCCAACCTTTCCTGACATTAGTCTTATCTGATGATGTACGCGTACGATAACTCTTCGAATGATGACCCGCCAGCGAAGTTGAATTTTGCCGCCGTAATCCCGTTCATGATCATCACACTACGTCTTACTAAATATGGCTGAAACCGTGTGATTTCGTTTCAGTGCGCTACATCATCATCTATCTTACATCGTATACAAATCGCTAGCCCCACGGCTCAGGCGTTCTCGTTCGTTCAGTACCGATACCCTTAACGCTACGTAGTTGCTATTCTCCAAGAAACTAGAGAACCTGAAGGTAAAGCGGCATTCTAAGATCTACCTAGATATTTTACAAAGTGTATAAATCGATCGACGGTAAAAGGTATACCCGACCAACATCCGTAACTTAATCGGCTTCGATCTACGTCTTGACGATATACTTCAGACGTATCTTACTGTTCTCGGCCCGCTGCAGATCATCTCGCCTTTAGTTCTATCTCCTAACCCTTATGATTTCCCCGGTGTATAGGATCAGACGGGTCGTGTAGGGTTAGTCTAGTGTCCTGTAGGCGTTTAAGATGATGACAAACACATTTTCACATCAGCTTTTCATGCCCGTCTCGGACTCGGACCAAGGGAACCCCAGTATTAGGATGCTGTCAAATGCCGCCATTCTCACTTCCCCCGGAGGATGTCTCCGGTGTCATTTCCGGTGCCGAATTCTGCATCTTAACTTATCGTAGGGTCTAGGCAGAAAAGATGGAACGTTAGCTTAAGCGTAAGCTGAGAATATCTTTGATATCTCGTGTAACAGCCAGGCACGAACCGCGCCACCGCGCCAGAATTTAAGAAACCGTCCCATTGGCAAGCCAAGACCGTTGTCCGACTGGGTCAGCCTTATGGCTGGTGGTATGACACTGCCAAGGTAATGTAATCAGCCACCAGTCCGCAGACGTAATAACGGACACTCCTCTGGACCATTGATGATGTCTAACCAAAAACCCCAAAGTCCTGTCTTGCTCTAGAACACACAGCCCCAGACAGCCGGATTTCTTAATAACGAATCAGACAAGCAAAGGATACCAGGTGCCATATCCGCGATCCGACTTTACCAACCACAGTTATACACACCTGGGACGTACGGGTGTATGGCGCGCTACATTCCAACGTTTCGTATATACGATATCTAGCTCCGTATCGCCGACACTCAGATCTATGTGAGCAAACCTCCAGAGTGAATGAAAACTCGAAAGGCACATACTCCGATGCAATAGTTCAGCTCGTTCAGAGGAAATCAGCATACATACATGAAAATACCCCCACTGGCTGGTCGAATCGAGCAACAGGCTTGTCGAGGGTGCGTGGCGCCCAAATTAGGTTGAATTCTTCGAGCCGCTGATGAACGAACAAGCTTACTTGCATTGCTGGCTTGGCACCAATTTTCTAGCTAGTCGCGTCCAAATATTGTGCTAAAGTTCAGATGAAAATATCAGATCATTATGGTGTATATATGTATACATCTAAATATAAAGTAAATCGGTAAGGTTTCTCCTATACGCCCAACAAGCACCACGTTGAACAGCTGAGTCCAAGCAAACTAACTAACCAACTTTAGATTCGTGATTAGTGAAAAAATCTATGGTCTGACACCTGTCTACGTCCTATGATTTAAAGTATCGCCTTAGCGACCGACTAAACGGTTTAGCGCCCGATCGCCCTTTAGGGATTAAAATTCGTCAGTAAGAGGAGTTTTCCCGTGTCTAAGATCAGACTTGGGACTCCTTTTGAGGGTGCTTTAAGTAAGCTCTTCAGCTACCTTGGGTATACAGAGAACTGCGTCGGGAACGTTAGCCCCTTACTTTACTCAGTCCATCTAAGCTTCGCGAGACTTACCCGGTATAAGTGGTAGGGGGTACCGTAACGAAACCATCAGTATCATCCCAATCTTCATTACCAGCCGCGTTTCCTGAAGTAGGTATGCCCATTGCGTCGCAAGCATCGAGGTGATCCTGAGGGATCTTGTAGTCGCGAATCTTCTCAGGGGCCTCGAGGAGAGTGGCCGTCAGGCCCATTTCAACGTGCCACTCGACGTGGCAATGAAACAGGAAAACCCCAGGGTTATCCGCCTTGATGCGAAATACCGCGTATGACTCAGGGTTGACGGCGACTGTGTCCCGTCTAGGTGGTGTCTCATTGACGTCGACATCAACACTCCAGTTGCCCGCGCCGCTTTCGGGTCGCGCAAGGACCTGGAACTGGTGACCGTGTAGATGAAAGGGGTGGATAGCTGGGTTGCGGTTATTTAAGACAATTTCTAGGACCTCGCCCTCCTCGACGACGAAGGCACCGATCTGCCCATACGCATCTATCTTGGTATTATTATCGCCCAAGGAAGCCGCGGAATATAAAGCCGGGACCTTCTGTGCAATGTAAGTCGTATCGTTGAAGCAGGCTCTTGGATAACCGTTGACATCAAAGCAGTAGTCGAAATTTAGTATCCAACGCCTGTCGACTGGGCCATAAGCACTTTCTTCGTCGTGCGGCGCAAAGGTGGCGTCGTCGTACGGCTCGAATTTCTGGACCGTGAGTGTCCCAGACTTGTCCTTGTCAGAATCCGTAATCAGCTGTCCCGTCACATTCAGCGTCCACGTGAGGGGTCTCGGAGGGTCCGGATCCGCGAAATCTTGATTCATATCCAAGGCAACTAAATACGGGTAGTTCTTGTCGGCATCTTCGGGAATGGTTATCAAGACGTCGAATCGTTGGGCGGAAGAAATCCGTAACTGTTTTGCAGACTGCCTCTTCACGTACGATGCGTCGATCGAAATGACGTCCATGTCAATCGAGTCGAATTGGATAAACGTGGAGAACATTGCGGACCAGTTAATAAAGCGGAAACGGTAGGTTTTACCGGCCTCGACGGTGACGTGGCCATCACCTCCCTCGTTGATGATGGTGCTATTCGGAAGTGGAGGAGCGAAGTTGGTGTTATTGGGATCAAGCATCGTCGTCATTAATGTTGGTGTTTGTTCGCGGTACCTAATTGGCATGTGAGCAGTTGAAATCCACCTCCTATCACGCGACGCGCTTAAGCTTACCAGTCAGACAGAGTAATGATGACCTCTTCATCATAATCATCCTCATAGGGATCATCCGGATCATGAATGATGAGTGGGCCACGAAGGCCGTCGGGGTATTGCCCCATGCTATGGGAATGCCCTTTCAGAATTGTTAGTATAAAGGGGTAGTCATTTATCTTCATCATTCCGACCTACACCAATAAGTTCCAGGGGTATCGGCCTATTTTTATCGATAATTGGGTCAGCCCATATATATCCCCCTTAATACCAAGTGGTGATATAGTTTACTCACAAAGAAGCGATACTTGACGGAGTGGCCCGGTGAAAGAGGACACTGGTTGACGCCGACAGCCCCGTCCATTTCATTCGAACTCACTTGGTTAATTCCATGGAAATGAAGGCCAGTGGTCTCGTTCCCCAACTGGTTGTTCAAGTTGATAGTGACGATGTCACCAACGTCTGCCTCGATCATGGGGCAGGGCCATTCGCCGTTAATCCCAATGACAGGTCTACTGAACCCGTCCGGGTTGGCAGAGACCCATGTCACATTCCAGTCATAGTTGACCGCCTTTGCCAAAGACCCCGTGGTCTGAACGAGAGCGAGAAGGAAGGAAAGGTATCCCCTATGCATCGCGCTCCAAAGGAACTCTATGTTGGCAGGGTGTGAATCTCCGAGGAGTGAAGGCGGGATTAGAACTCAAGGCGAAGACTCAAGACATTGAAGAATGAAACGCTTTATGAGCATGTTTTCAGATTCGGGCCACCCTCGCTTCTTTAAAGCTAAGCTGATGGCGATATATGATGAAGGCCACGCCTTCTCCTAGGGTAAGGCGGGAGCTGCTGCGCTAATCGGGTACAATCCATCCTGAAGAGTTCAAACTTGCGAACTCACGGAAGCGATTTTGACGTGGACTGGCGAGTACTGGGCCAATTTGAGGTTGGCGATGTGCCTACGAGGGCTGAAAGGCTGACGCGTTGACGCTGGAGGCCAAACGCACGGCCTCTCGGGAGCATGATCTTTACCCCGGATGTCCGCTGCATGGGGTGTCGGTTGTCAAGGCCGCCGGTGCCACGGTATGCTTTCAAATAAATTACACATGAAGCACATGAAGCGCATGATGCACATGGAGCAAACGGTTGATGGCTAGTGGCATCTACCACTGCCCACGCTCAGATCGCTGGAGCGGGAAAGGCCGAAAGATCCGACGCCATTAGACTTAAAGGGCTAAGTAGAAGCGCGTTTCAGAGACTACATTTAAAGATATCTCAGTTACAGGCTAACTCAAAAGGGTCACATATTAAAATAGTTCTACACTTCAAGGTAAGTCTCCAGCGCACGCCACGGTGCGTGAGGCAACTCGAACAGAGGCCATACACGTCTAGTACGGGACACGTAGAGCCGACTCTAATGAAGCAGAGAATATAGTGAAACGATACTGATATGGCATACGTATGATCGACTCAACGCGAATTTTCCAGAATATGTAACAGTATAGTATTAGGTAATTATTAAAAGAAAGCACGCTTTCAGAGTGCCCGGACGTTGCGAACCTCCTGTCAATAATGCGGCTCAATGTCTTAGGCCTACGGGGGCGCCGTTCTATGCTTCCTTCAACCCCTAATCTTATGCTTGGAGATATTTGATACATTTAGTGATAAATTCTCACGATATTGGTGGACGTTAACATTCACAGGTGTACATACATGTAGTGAGTATAATCTCTACAGATTTACTACTCGTACTAACTTACGCTTCGCGGACGTAATACAGGTTGGCAATATTTCTTTTTCTCCATCATAGCAAACAATACAACTACATCATTGATATACAGACACCGCTTTTCAATCATAACTATATCCCATCATAAGAACGATTCTATATGCGTCGAAACTACTTGTTGGCAAGGTCGAGGTAGCTATAGAATTATAAAAAAAAAGTATATCTCATAAATTTCTTAATAGAATACCTACATGTACAGTCTATTTGGTAGAGACTAGTAGAGATTAACGCCATACTTTGGGCGGCGGCGCTTAGTGTAAATAGAGACCGGATATTTATGTTCTAAGATGATACCGTCACATATGGGCTGGAGACTCTTCTTATTAAAGCAACGCATTTCGGGATATACATGTAGGCCGAGTGAATCGAATTAATATTCCAGCCTTGGATTGGCGCCACACCGTCTTGAGGTGTAGAGGCGTTTGGGATCTACAAAATAGTCTCATCATAGTGGTAATTTGCCTGTATTATTGGTGGGATGAGTTATATATACGTTACACGACAGCCAAGGCATGCCTCCAACTCCGATTGATGCAAGGAGGGACAATACTACCCCTTTAAGTCAGTATGATGCGATACGATACCTCTTTGTCTAGCTTGGCCTCGGGACCCCTCGCACCCTCGGCATGGACAACCCTCCATACTCTAAAATATATATGCATATGGTGTCTCTTTCCTAGAATTTGACCTTTATCCTATTCACATCCACATAGCAGGTCTTTTTGATGAACCCCTTTTCCTAGGCAATCCCAAATGAAGATGTCTCAGCCAACATCCACCGAGGCGGAGAATTTTGACGTTATAATCGTCGGTGCAGGGATCTCGGGTATAAACTGCGCATATCGCTTACAGACTGAGCTACCTCATGTCAAGTTCGCTGTTCTCGAAAGCCGCGATCGCATCGGTGGCACTTGGGATCTGCACCAATTCCCCGGTATACGCTGCGATTCGGATATCCATTCCCTGGGTTTCGCATGGCACCGGTGGGCCTTCGATTATCCGATTGCCTCAGGATCTCAAATACTGGAATACCTTGCGGACGCTATATCGACGCACCACCTAGGCCAGTACATTCGATTCCGCCATAAGGTATTGTCCGCGAACTGGTCTACTGCGGACCAGGATTGGAGCATAGTCGCAATAGACCACAATGAAAAGCAGAAACGCTTTCGCGCGCGTTGGATGATCCTAGGAACAGGATACTACGATTATGATATGGCTCCACGGGCAGATATACCTGGTCTAGACAACTTCACAGGTAAGAAAAGACGGCTTGTGCCACGTCTCGATCTAACAATCAATAGGAAAGATCATACATCCACAGTTTTGGCCACAGGGATTCGATTATGACAATAAGAAAATTGCTCTTGTCGGGAGCGGTGCCACCGCTATTAGCTTGCTGCCCGTACTCGCTAAAAGAGCGGCCCAAGTCACGATGCTCCAGCGGAGTCCAACCTATATCACTGCAATGCCAAATACAGCATGGCTTCACGACTATGTTCCCCGGGCAGTCGCCAACGTATGGCGGCGTATATACTCTATCTTCTCACTCTACTTCTTTGTCCTCCTATGTCAGTACGTTCCCAGCTATGTGAGAGAAGCACTTCGTAAGAGGACCACCGGACTCCTCCCGAAAGGAATTGACCACGACACTCATTTCAGCCCTCACTACAATCCTTGGGAGCAAAGACTCTGTCTCGATCCGGATGCCGCGTTTTTCAAAGCACTCCATCGCCCAAACGTGCATCTTATCACCAGTGAGATCGACACGGTGACAAGCAACGGGGTCCACATGCGAGATGGGCAAAGCGTAGATGCTGACATACTAATCACTGCGACTGGCTTCAGGATGGTGATGGGAGGGAAGATTGATATCAAAGTTGATGACCAGCCCATATCGTGGGGGAAGCGTTATGTCTGGAATGGAGCCATGCTAGACGGCGTCCCGAATATGATGTTTATGTTCGGATACACGAACCATGCGTGGACTCTCGGAGCCGACGATACAGCCATCGTATTGACGCGACTTTGGAAGTTAATGGAAAGGAACGCAGTCAAATCCGCGGTACCGAGGATACCAGAAAAGGCGGCAACAGGCACACAGCGGCTATTACAGCTCAGCTCCACATATATAGCTGAGGCAGATGATAGAATGCCTGTTTATGGGATGGAAGGCAATTGGAGACCGAGGATTCGTCCACCGATTGATTACTTCCATGCGAGGTGGGGGAACTATACGAGTGGCCTGGAATTTGCGTCCTGAAAAAGCTGGCCCCTTTTTCTAGCCCCTTTTCTACTCGATATGTGTGTGTAACTTGAGTCAATGGACGTATGATTTGGCTCTATTGCGTTAATTGAGTCTGGAGTCGACCGATGCCTAAATGTACCTACTTACCGTTCGATTATTAATAGCATCGTGTTATTAGGCGTATATTTATGTCACTATTGGTGAGAATCGCAACTCGCGTTGGGAACATGAAAAATCCAGCGCTTCCTTACGAGCACGATACTATCATATTCATAGATATCAGCGAATTTATCCATCTTCTGCCCCTTAGCGACGAATCTCGAAGGTATTTAAACTCAATCCCACCAGTTGAGGCCAGAGTCAGGGGTAATCAGGGTCTGGATTATTCGCCCACCGCCTAACCGCCGAGCCAAACGCTACTAAGGAGTCACCATTCGGCTCTGACTCGAGGGCGATGATCTCGTTCTCGGCGCCAGGTTTGAGGACCGTTCCCGGGAGATACAGCGACTGTTGCGGCCCGACAATCCAGTACCTGCCGAGATTAAACCCGTTCACCCACACATTACCCTTCACGCCATCGGGCACTTCTAGGAATGTATCAAGCGCCGCTGGATTGGTGCTGTCATCGCCTTCGATGTGGAAGGTGCCTCGGAAGAACGTAGGTGGCGATCCCGTCTTTACCACGCTGGAAGCGGCACTGCTGACGGCCGGAGGCTTATCCAGGGGTAACGAGTAGATATCCCACCCGCTAACCACAGCAGAACCGATCGTCACGTTACCCACGACGCCCTTATACGGATCCTCGAGAGCCACAAGCGTGCCGGACTCCCGAGACCAGTAGTCCACCCGGCCGAGGTTTTCGACCAGGAGCTGCAGCAGGTCGCCGGGTTGCAAGGACACGGGAACTTGTGCCGGCTGGCTATACGTGCTGTCTACGACGCCCTGCTTGGTTCCGTTCACATATACAATCACGCGGTCTCTGGCTCTGTCCCCGGGCTGCAAACTGCCCTGGAGGGCCATAGTGACTTTGTGCTCGTATAGAATGAACCCGTAATCTTGACCCAACTCTTCCATTGTCATTGGTGAAACGCTGGTAGTCTTGGTCCCGAGCATACTCGTGTCAAACAGCGAGGTCATGGGCGACAAAGTAACATTGTCGATTTCAAGGAGCGGGATATTTTGTGGGGTCGCCGGGATTCTGCCTCGTGGTACGTATTTCTGGATCGTGTCACGGAGCGTGAAGTATAAGTCTGTCGTTCGACCGCTCTCGTCCAGGGGTGAGCCGTAGTCGTAGCTCGTGATAAACGGGGCTGTGTAATTCTTCCATATCGCGCCGTTGCTGAAGCCGAAGTTGGTCCCGCCGTGGAACATGTACAGGCTGATCGAGTTGTTATTTCCGAGCACGAAGTCAAGGTCTGAGACAAACTGCTGGACCAGCGATGGCCGTCCTTCGGCCGTATTGTGGGTGTTTCCGGATCCCCAGAAGTCGGGTCCCGTTGTGTAGTACTCCCCGTCCAGAAGAGGGCCTAGTTCGCTCGGATCACTGATATATCTATCGCGCGCTGCGAAGCCGGACCTCGGATCGCCGTCGATCGCAGCCAAGACGCCAGGTACCTCGCCACCCTTCAGCGTCCAGTCGACGCCGCCATCATTTGTATACAGAGGGACTTCGAAATTAGCGAGAAGAATATCTCTGAGTGCCTGGGTGTAAACATAGTCTTCTCCATAAGACCCGTACTCGTTTTCAACCTGGACCATGAGGAGGGGCCCTCCCTGTGTCACCTGCAAGTCTTTTAAGTCGTTCGCGAGGCGCTTTAGATAGCTCTCAGCAGCCTCCATGAATGGGCCGTTGGACGAACGAACCCGCATCCCGGGAACCTGGCTAAGCCAAGCAGGAAATCCCCCCCAGTCCCTCTCGCCGCAAATATAGGGACCGGGTCTGAGGACGACGTGCAGACCCAGACCCTGGGCGATGCGGAAGAACTCGGCGATGTCGTTGCTTTCCTCGTTACTAGTCCATAGCCCTTGCTTCGGTTCAAGCAAGTTCCAGTAGACGTAGCTGAATACGGTGTTTAACCCCATCGTCTTGGCCTTCACAAGGCGATCGCGCCAGTAGGCCGGCGGGATCCTCTGAGGGTCCATTTGCCCGCCGATGATTACATACGGCTCGCCGTCTAAGAGGAACGAGTGGCGATCATAGGTGAACGCCGGAGTGGGGGCCGACTGCGTCACGGTTGGCGACGGGTCCGAAGCCCACGCCAGGGCCGGAGCCACTAGGAGATATAGTAGAGATTGGCACCAATACATCATCCTTAACCAGGTACGCAGATTTAGGAGTTGGATGTCACACGAACCTTAGGTTATGTCAGGGACATCACCACGGGGTGGTACTCAGGCGACATGTTATATAACCCTGTTAGCGAATGACCCATCTAGTTCCCCGCATTAGCCATCTATAACCAGAGCAACTTGGCAAGGTACCAAATCCGGGCTTCGTAGAAGAACGTTACATTCCGTGGCTATATAGTCCCCGGCTGAACAGCGTAAGTGACCCCACAGCCACCATCGTATTGCGATCCTATTACCTATCGTCAGTCACTTATACGCCTAAATGATGACAAGACGCTATAGGTAGTAAGACAGGATATAGACAAATAGACATAAGTCGGTGTCGAAATCAAGACGGGCCACTCCCGAAGTCAGATTAAACAGATTATGCGAACCCGCTGAACAAAGCCATAGACCTATGTATGAATGAAGCCCTTCTATGCACCTGTCCCGTCTGTCCTATGCATCTCAGTCCAATGCAGCAGGTGCTCGCATATAGACGACGGCTATGTCTCACCATATATCCTCGTGCCGGTTTGAGGATTGCCTGGTGCCGTACGAGATAAAATCTTTCCGCCTCGGAAAGCGTAAATCAAGTCGGAGCATCGAATATTCGTTCAACGCCCTTCCATTCTCCTTTTGCTCTCTCGTCCCAGTAGCTCTCCTTTCCTGACTTCAACCTCCATAACTCCTCTCCATCAGGGGCATCGGCAACCTTGACGAACCACTTCGGCTTATACTCTTCGCCCCTATCTTCCATGTCCCTTCTTCTCGCTCGTTGCGCCTCTTCAAGTATGACCTTCCACTCCTCAGCCTCATCAAGCTTGCCTTCTTCTGCAAGGCGCTGGTCGGGGCGAAGGCGAGTGTCCGTAGGTGGGAGCCGACCTTTCTCGATAGGAGTGATTTCGTTGAGTGTGGCGCCGAATGCCGTCAGGCCGTACGTATTTGGCGCGTTGGGAACGAGTTGGCCAACTTTCCAAATTTCCTGCCCTGTCGGCTTACCACCTTCTACAACGCGAAGAGAAGACGTCCAATTTCCTGCGAGGCCGGTTCCGATCCGGACGCCGTTTGCGTCACAGCATTCAACTTCGACGTCCTCGCTCCGGCCGCCAAACATGCCCTTAGACTTGAATTCGATGTTGGCCTTCGCCCCTGTGGAATCGTTGCATACAGTCATTGATCCGACCGGCTCGACATACTTTTCACCCATAACGACGTTTCTTAGGAACATAGTCGCTACGTTCCACGAGTAGAACTCATCAGTGCCGTCTAAGAGCCGCAACGACAAACGAATTGGCCCCTCGGTAGTTAACTCGGCACTTTTACCCCAGAACTTTTGTGACGGAGCCGGGCTCTGTGTTAACGACCACGCTGCCGCATCAGCATGCATCGCTAGACGAACAGGGCGGTGAGTGACCTTCTCAACAATGAGCCTGAACCCGCCAGGGACCTCGCTTTCAGTGCGAAGCAACTCGAATGTTTCGCCAAGGAGAGGGTTGAAGGGTTTGCGCATGGCGCGTTCCTTAACACGGTTGGCGCTAAAATACGAAACAGCAAAAGCGGTCACATATAGTAGACGGTCTCTCGGAGCTCTATGTTGCGCTGCTTTGTCAAGCAGCTGCGCATACTCCAATTGTTCCGCAGCACGTTGAAGCGCAGATATTGGTTCGTTGGATGAGACGGGCATACTGATCGTACTCAAATCCTTGCCGACATTTTTACGGAAAAACGCAATAAGACTTGGCGGTGGTACCGTAGCCGGGGGAATAGTATTTCGACGGTCAACTGCGATGTCAACGGGTAAGGGCGCAAGGGATTTGGGTTTGGCAGGGAAAAAAGCTGCGGCGCCACTGGCCCCCTTGGTTCCTTCGTCCTCCTCTGCAGACGAGATCGACGATGAATCGTCAATGGTGGCATCATCGGCATCCGACTCGTGAGAATCTTCCTCGCTGCCACGGCGGTCAATCATCATCACCTGTGGCCTGCTTTCTGCTTCGCCGGCCTCAGCGTCGAAAAATTCGTCCGTTGATGCCGTAGATTCGAGACTTCTCCTAGATGCAGAGGAAGCAGACATTGGTATGCGTCGTCTCTTGCTATTAGCAAGGACCTTGGTGAACTCTGATACAACCATGTCTAAGTCATTAAGGAGGGCAGCGCAATGCTCCTGCGTGCTCCGCTCCTCCTGTTCGGTGTGACTGGACTTCCGTGAGGATGCCGATCCATTAGGCCTCACAGTACCAACCGATCCAGGAGTAGGCACAGCCAAAGCTGAGGAGATTGTCGGCGCCAACGAATCTGGCGCTAGGGGCGATGCACTTGGTTTCCGCTTCCAGAATGGACGTTTGTCTGTTGCTACTGGTGTAAAATAGCCGTCGCTGTTCTCCGAAATCGCTGGCGATGCCGGTGATAGGTGTGAACTCGGAGGGCGTTGTGACAATTTCTGCATCGCCATGTCCTTGACCAAACGGCGTAGAGCATCTCGTGTGCCCACGATGCGGCTGACCAAGGCCTCGACCTGCTGCCAATCCCGGTCGTCTTCTTGTTGCGTATTTGGAGGGTTGGTATGCGTCGGAGTGGCTACGGTAATCTTTATGGAAGAAGGGCCCTCGTGCAGCGGTTCTAAGCCTCTAGCGATTCTGCTCGCTTTTTCTAAGGCGTGAGCCCATTCGTTAAATTCCTTAGCATTAGATGCTCTCAAATGCCAGACTTCTGCTCCAGAGTCGATATTAATCTCTCTTCGTCGCTCGTCCGCTGCGATTGCGGCCAAGCTCAGGGGAATCGCACCCCTAAGAGCAGAGGAATGCCTATTGTGATAGTATGACAACGTGCAAGATGAGTAGTCCAGGGAGAAGAATCTTCGAGCATATCCCTGGCCCTTCTTTCTTCGTCTCTTTAATAGAGTACCGGTGTACGCAGACGAAGTTGCCGTCCCATCACTCCGACCAGCTATCGACTTTGCTCGCTGACCACCGGCTGGATGACTTTGAAGACTGTCAGTAGAATCGGCTGCGGCGGCACCTAGATGAGGACTGTTTTTCCCCAGACTGGTTTTGCTTGTGCTCGCATGAGAGCCTGCCTGAAGGTTCGGGAGATGGTGCGCTCCTTGGGGTGGAACGCCAGTAGGGTAGGTGAGAAGGACGAAGGTGGCCGTCTTGGAAGTCTGTTTCGAGAAGGTGTTGTCAAATATCAGCCCGAACATCCCCCCTTGACCTTTCTTCACATCGTATGTCCCCATAGATACTTTGTCAGCCTCGCATTTTCCATGCCATTTTATGGGAATGAAGCCTTTGCTCGCCAATTGTTCTTGTGCGGTACTGGCATCTTTCTTGGCAAAACGACTGCTCTTTCCGTGGTTTCCACTGCCATCGACATGTTCGAACGAGGTGTTGGAGCCGTCCAGAGTTGAGGTGAGATTCGTTGCGCCGGAGCCGGGGTGCTTGACGATGCCGAAATTACTGACAAGGCAGATCGAAGTTAGCAATGTACACGTAGCATCTCAAAGGGTGAAGGGAAGCAATTGTCTGCTCACATCGACTTCTTATGTGGCTGGACACTCCATGAGATGGTTTGGCCTTCGTCAACCTTGACCCATCGTACAATGTAGGACTGTTCGGGTAAGTGTCAGCTCGGGGGCCTCGTGAACGTGTCGTCTCGTCAAGTAGAGCATACCTTGCTGTGGATTTCCAACTGCTCTATTCCTGCCATCTTTGAAGTCGCAGATAATAGGTACTAATTAGCAAGCGAACTATACCCTACTGTAGTTGCGACATTTCTGTCTATTGCCGGAAAAAGGGGGAGCGCCGAGGGTGATTTCGCTATTATTGCGAGGCAGTAAACCGTTAATTTGTCTGCCTGTTCCTCTCACTCCAATAAGCTGGAACTGGCGCTGCAAGATCGCCGGGTTCAACCTCAGCCACACACCAGTGACAGCAGACGGTAGAAATCAATAAAAGTCAATCCTTCGGTAATTCTGGCGTCCTACGTAGTGTTGTTAATATACGTGCCGCGTTATTACGTGAATAGAAGGAATCTCAAATTCAATTGCTAAATGCCCGTTAAAGATAGAGTTAAGCATAAAGTATACGTAGGTACAGTACGCACGCAAAGACACGCGCCTTACAGCTGCAAGGTACGTACTCCATTATGTGCTCATAGTTCCAAGTTCTAATTATCTTGATGATGCGTTGGCCACGTGCAATTATCCAGAAGTGGGTCTGAGGCGCACCAGCGCTGCCAATTGGGTGGCTTAGCTGTGGCGTAAAGCCTCACCCAAGATCCACGCTACAATGATTGAAAACCACCAGCACTAAGGCTTACTCGAGAAAATCTGACTAATTACCTTAGATACTTATTATAATCGAGTCATGGTGAGTTAGGGGTATGGTCATACCTGAATTCTACCAATTTTCCATTTCAGGGACACAAGTTTCTCAAATCGCGTACCTCTTGTCATGACATGAGTCGTTATAACCTCTTGTCCGCTTTCACTCCTGATTAAACTAAGAATACAAACAGCAAGCATAAAGTCGCAAGAAACAGTAGATATAAAATATGTTGCTTAAGTATCATTCTACATATCGATCTACATATCAGTGGACGTCCTCATCCTAGACGAGCACTCAACTGCGTTTAGACTTCTTGACCCCTATCCATCCCAAGTCGCCATAGCAAGCAAGTAAACAGCTCGCAAGAATTAGACTGTCGTATACCAGTCACATATTTTCGAGCAATGTACTCCCTCAACCATCAACACTACAACCAAGACCCAACGCATCCCTTGTAATTTCTAGTCACTACCTACTCAATAATGTCCACATTATCACAACTCAGGAGCTTAATATATCATCATCTAACAGAGCCACGTTGAACAGATTCTGCAACCTTAGCCATGGCAGTGGAAGAGGTCTTGATTCCTTCTGCTGCCCATAATAGTTGTGATATTTTAGATGACAAGAGTATTTAAATCGACAACCGAAACCGTATTCTATTCTTAAATTGACAGGACACGAGACAATCCGACGGACTCCATTCTCTCAATAACAGCTAACCGCAAGAGACTTCTACAATAACAACAAACAAAAGGAAAATTGAAAATGCCAGTCTGCGAATACAGGGGAGAGCGCACCGACTGCATGGCCTGCCGCCGGCACGTAAGCACACGAGTGCTTTCCATCCATCATCCTAATTGTTCCCATCACCACTCAGGCCGATGCTCTCTGGTGCAAAGGTGGATCCCCGGCCGAGTTGTGTGGATTGAGAGGTGCAATCGGTGTGAAGAGGCGCGGAGACAGAAGTCAGGAAGCTAGACTTCGTGCCCCATGAAGAGACTTGACTCTTTTGGCCTCTTGGTTCCATGTGGGAGCACTCTGCCTCCAGGATAATGTGTTGGCAGGACAGAGGGATGCCTACGGTATGTGGGTTAGTTTTAGGTAGTGGTAGTTAACGCTCCTCGCGCAATAACCTAGTTGCTCCTTGGGCTTCTTGGTCCACCTTGTGACATAGAGCCACATCAAGGAGGGAGCGGGCAGAATAAATCGTGACAATGGACGGACCCTAACTCCTTACATTGACAGTAATATTGGCGAAATTTTGGATCATTTAAGTGCATACCTGCCTCATATACATATTAAAGTCAATGAACGATCCCACAACTCCGGTTTTCAAATTTCAAGACGTTAGTCGATCCAGTACCACAACCCAGACATCATCCTCTTGAAGCATAACGATCACTAAGAAAATTCCGTGACTTAGAGAAAAGGTAAATTTAAAATGCTGACCCTGTGCGAAATGCTTCGAAGAGTATTATCAGGAGCTAGGAACCCCCATATACTCGGTTATTGCTTTTATGATGGTGGGAAATGCTCCATGGTGCCGGAGCAAGGGCCCGACAAAACAGAGTATATTAATATATGCTAGAAATATAAGGATATCCAGGGGGCGGTTCGGGAGTGGATAAAAGGGGGCCAAAAAGGGGGAGTTGGCCTAGGGGATACAGACGTTTCTCTTCGCGATATCACCGCTAGCTCAGGGGGCACCACACAACGAAGCTTTTGAACAAATGTCCGGACGGGTCCAAATTGCTTTATAATGATGAGTGCAGCTTTAATAAATTTGACCCGGGTGCATGATTGCACGATTTTCAGGAAACGGTGTAAAGTTGTATGAATAGTGAATGCAATCTTGGAAGCATACCAAATATAGTGTATCAGAAATAGGTATAAAAGAGAGGATCATAATCTGAGGAACTAATCGAAATCCACAGCTGTTCTCCCGCGGTTGTATCTCAAGATATTGAATAAGTAAACAGATAACTCGGCCCCAAGATTACCATCACGTAGAAGACCTACTTCTTTACTACCTACTGCTCCGTAACGGAGCCGCGGATGACCAACGAGACCATTTACTTTTTAACCAAGACACGAATTCCCTTAGACCCCCGCCAGGGTTGAGCAGTCTGCGCACTGTAGGCAAACTCGACGTCGCGGCGTGTCGTCTCGAACAGTTCGAGTTCATGGCGCCTGAATAGTGTTGCGAGCCCGATGTAGAGCTCGGCATGCGCGATGTTTTGTCCTGCGCACATACGTGTGCCTCGCGAGAACGGTACGAGGAAGTGCGACAGCGGTTTCGATTTACCATCACTCGGGGGTAGGTAACCCACCACCTCGAGTAGCGCGGGCTCAACCCTCGGGTTGTCAAGCCAGCGTTCGGGCATGAACACGTCGGGCTGTGGAAACACCACCGGATTCATGTGCATGTGATATTGGTCCATGCCCACCGGTACTCCGGGTGGAATTGTATAGTCACGGTATGTCCAGACAGACGTCCTATTAATGCGTGGCAAGCGCTCGCTGACAGGTATAGAAACGCGGAAAGCTTGAGGGATGTCATCAGTAAGAGGTGATAGTTTGTTCGATGGCGCAAAATTCTGACGAGAGTAGCGATGGAAACTAGAATAATCGATATGGGATCAAGAGAGGCATGGCTTACATTCAGCAACGATCGCACTCAGATACGCAAGTTTCTCTAGCTGTACCCACGGGGGTATATTCTCAGCTTCGGGGATTGCATCGTTCAGCTCAGCTCGCAGACGTCTCTCAATGTATGGATTGGCTAGGACGTGATAACAGGCAACACTTAATACCCACTTAATCGTCTCAATGGCAGCTGCAGCAGTAGATATGGCTTCGTCTGTAAGTCTTCGCAAGGTTAAGTCCTTTGGGTGGAGGTTAGCCGATAATATATCGTGAAAGATCGTTGGGTGCGAAGATTCCGAAGCTTCGAGATTGCGGCCGTCTAGTATATCGGCTACTTGATGTTCTATTTCCTATTATGTAGTTAGCTTGGTTAATAGACTTACTTCTCGAGCCTCTGTTTATTGCTGTCCTTGAGTCGGATGAACATATGTCTTACCTCTCTGAATTCGACGATCGGCTTCACTTGGGGGATAGTCGCCTTTACTAGCCAATTTGGCAACATGTTCATAAATACCGGTAGGAGCCAGAAATGACGCATCATGTGATTAAAAAGGAACATATCTTTAACAGCTTTAGAGAAGTCGTTCTTGAAATTTGGCGCATCAACGAAGCGCTTTGGTCGAGAAAAGGCAAGTTCCATTATCACATCAGTGGCCATCGATTCCCACATTTGGATAAGCCCAAGAACCTTCCCGGTTCCGGCGTATTCGGTAGTCAGGTGGTGTGAGATACGGTCAGTCGTGGCCTGGATGTAGTGACTATACTCCCTGATTCTATTGCGAGTATAGAAAGGGGCTAGAACGGCAGACCGTTGGCGATGTTTCTCGGAGCCAGAGGTTCCAAAACTCGACAACGGTATGTTGAAGCTCCTTGAGAAGGATGGCATTTTGTCATACTGCTTACTTGTCGCATAGACAGTATCATAAAATGCTGGGTCGTCAACGTGTAACTCAAAAGGATTAATCCGTACAATAGGGCCTTGACCATACACTTTATCAGTAGTACGATGCTATTTCATGCGTTCATGTATGTTGTACTTACCATATTTTTCATGCATTCGTTTGATCTCGAATGTAAATTGCCCGCCACCTTGTTTGAAAACGTCAAAGTATGCATCATACCAGCTCGTAAGAGCCGCGAGTTTTGGACCGGGAAACTTGGCCAAGGGACTTAGATAGAGTCGATAGAAGCCGACGGCGAGAAGATAACAGACACATATGAGAATTACCGTAACTGCCAAGCCTAAACCACGATATAGATCTAGAATCTTTTCAAACATGGTGGATATTTCTCCGTAATTTGCACTATTGAATGACCAACTCTGGTACATCGAAGGTTCTACACGATGCCGGTTTATATATGACATTAGACGACCAGCCCATGCCTATGTGGCATTATTCACGTTGTACAACATCCATGTCTAAAACGAAGCAATTAAGAGACTTGAACACATAGCTGCAGCCTTTTCCCAAATTAACATAATCCAGTGATGTGATCGGGATTGCAACTCGATAGCCCGCATCATGTCGGCTTGCGATTCTCCAATGAGCGCGATGCCACTAGCTGCTCCAAACCTGTAATTAGCTTGCCTATGTACCTACAAGACGTCATGGTATTTACAGAGCTTCCTGATAGGTGTGAATGCCTCTGAGGAGGAGTGCATAAAAAGGGGGGAAGACATCTATGGCTTGACGATATTTGAAGTTTGGTTTCCACCTCGGAACTGAACGCTCTTGAATATGAAAAAGGGGCTTTAACAATGTTACGCCCTAGTAGCAAAGCATATAGATGGATGCCGAGGACAGTGCGTGCCACATCTACACTTAATACTTAATATCAATTCCTTTTTCTGCTTTCCAGTTAATGATGTTCTCTCTTTTCTGGCGTAAAACTTGTCGACTCTTCCACTGCAAACCATCGTTATGTTTCTGTGACGGTCACTCATACTTTCTTTCTATCGCCTGTAATAAAAACTACTCCCTACAGCTGTGCAATGTTGGGCTGAGTATGGGGGTTCACTTATTAACTGAGGTGCTCTCTAGGTGTAAACATATCTACAGTATGAGAAGACATACGGCCCTCATGGTATATAGGTCCGTATTGCTAGATTGCATCGTGATAGTTAAACGCTGGCTTATACCGTCTAACCAGCCACGGGTCGCTTAGCTCCAGGTGGCGTAATTCGGAGGACGTCATTGAGCGTATCTGGCCGTATGTGCTAGCAATATCACGCGAAGCCATCGCCTTATGCATACCGGGAGCCACCATTTGGATCACGGGCTGCTATCCGCCCTCTCATATAAAAGCATCGCAGCCACATTGTATTACGTGCTAGCTAAAGGCAGTAAGGATCGGGGCTCGCCCTCTAAACTTATAAACCACTCGTAGGCTGTACGTGCTTATCTCTTGTCGTCAAGCATGAATCCTATAGGATACTAAGGCCCTAAGGATGAGTATCAACGGATTAGCATTTGTGGTAGTTCTCCTAGCCAATCTTCATCACCAGCTCCTCTATCATGTCGCAGACATCGGCGATCTCCTCATCGTCTTTGGGTATCTCATGGCCACCCTCAAATTCGTAGACCCACCTCTGGCCTCCGCCATCCCCGTCTAACGGCGTGCACATTTTGACAAGCTCCCTGCCATGATTCCGCCAGAGCTGGTCGAAGAGGCCAATTATGTGTGTGGTCGGAATGCTGATCTTAGGAGCCGAGTCGGCGCCAGAGTGGAACATCTGATAGAATGGACCAATGCTAATGGGTTCGCTTCCCGTCTCCTCCCCATCTAAGTAATTTTCGAGCTCCGCCAGATCTGGCTTGAGATACCGTCCGTTAGGCATCAGAGTCTCGGGAAGAGCCACTGTCGTGTGTGGCGCTCGCATCCCCAGGCCCGAGGATGGAGGCCCGCCCTTGATGCCGAAGTATTTGCGCACATCTGTGCCGCACTTTAGACTCTTGGAGAATGGCAAAGGAGAGCACATGAACACCGCTGCACGGCAGAGGCGCGGGTGTAGAGAGCTAGCGTTGCTTGGCGATTGAGATCCTTCTTCCTGCTGAATCCGTATTTCTTCGTGGCAAAGGAGCGACGCCGCCAAGGCCGCGCCTTGGCTGAACCCAAGTATGATATCGAAGGGGGCTTCATTCTTAATGCGATCCCGCACTGCTTCGTGCGCGGCCGCCATCCGTGTCACGCTCGGGGATGAGTACCAGCTCCGGTATGGCCCCGCGTATAGCTTGGCGACAGTAGCATTAATGGGTTGGCAAATATTCTGCGCATCTATGAATGTGAAATCGTAAGTTGATGGGAGTCGAGAGCGCAAAGCCCCTGTATGTGGTTCAGTTAGCCCCTTGCAGAGTAGCTCAGTAAGGGGATGATGTCTATCGGGAGCAAAAGGTGGTGGGAGACTCTAGTTCTCGTTATTTAAACTCGTATTTACATACTGAACTGTGTTTCAAATATCTCAGCACTATCCCCCATACCATGGAGACAGAGTATACGTATGGTTCTCATTTTGTCTGTGGGATTATACGAGAAGGCAGGGGTTCGCTGGTAGCTTGGGAACCAAGCGGCGTACGTAAGGTAAATGGAGAAATAATTTCATTAATTCTATAGAAAAGACAACTTGAGAAACTTACGAACATATGGATGAAAGTATGCGTAGCTATTTGTGTAGTTATTCCCATCTTATATATGATGTCCTGCACGGTCGGGGAAGCTATCCCGGCGGTGCGGTTCGGGCAGAATTCCCGGTGTCAGCACGGGCTAATTGCCGGTGCTTGAGCTGATGGAATACGACTCTCGCATGCCCTATATCAAAACCCTATTAACCTACTCACGCCAACCGACCAAGCTTCTCCTTCCATAACTCCATGAAAGTAGGCAGGAGCTACGACTCGAAACCAGTCGCTACTCGCCAGAAGAATACCTGGTCGCCTTCCTGGCAATGACGAAAGGCCATACCGAGATAGCCGCTGTCTAAGAGACATAGGGCGTAATATGCAACATTCATTATACCGGCTTGCAACAATCCCATCTCATCTACAAGTGTCTTGTTTTCTTTTGCCATCGTAGCTAGGGAGCGTCGAATTGCGACTGCAGGGTGGATGTTTGGCGATAAAGCTGTGGTTTCCTGGTTAACTTCGTCGTGGATAGTATCCAGCTCGGGACAGAGCATAACGGCGAACCAGGACCGGAATATATCGCGCCTTCGGTCTCTATTTGGAGGTAAGTAGAAGAGAAGAGTCTTGTTCAGGACTGTCAAAAGATCCTCGCCAGTTGCGGGGCACCTTGCAATTGAAAGCGCAATTCTAGACCATTTATGGCAAATCTCTAGGAAGTGGAATTGAAAATCGTCGTTCGGTTTCTGCGGCCTCGGGCCCGTCGGCATCGCCTCTCTCCGGCGAATTGTCCCTAACAGTTTCCCTCTAACGATCAATTTCCCCCGAGGCTGGTTTTCCGGAAGTAAACAATTCGAGTCTCTGCTCGCCTGGTAATTCTTGAATGGTTTGTAGACCAGGTGCTCGTATCCCGTGGTGTCGAAGGGGACACTAGTATCGACAGGATTCAAGAAGTCCGGTATCATAGAATATTATCATCGCGTAGTATAATATTGAGAAGCCTCCCTCACAGTGATTACCTTTTATATTACGGTGATAGGTATATCGGCAACGAAAGCATGCTTTTTCTTTAGCTTCCCATGACTAGTAAGTGGGTACGAAGCTGTCTGAATAACTACTATGCCTAAGGCTCGGCAGTAAATTTTTTTTGGCACCAGTACTATAACCCACGAACCTGCCCAAAGCAGCGTGTAGCCGCCATCATTCTCGTAAAACACAGCTTGGCCTTGACGCCCTAGTGATACATGCAAGTAAAAAGCATGCTACCTATCTCAGCTGCCCTTTCACCTCCTCATCTGCTGCAGCTTGCTCATCTCGCTGTTGAACCGAAGCTTGAAGCCGTTGCAAAGGGCCAGCATATACGGGTATTGGTTGCCCTTCATCTCAAAGGCGTTGGGTACCACTTTTACATCCCACATATTGATCGGCGAGGTCTTGCTGGCCTTGAAGCAAAGGTAGAAATATCCGGCACGCTTGGGATTGAGGCAGAATAAGTAAACAGAGCGGACCGGGTTGGCGTCCGAGTATGACGTTAGCCATTTTTCTACTTCAGTTAGTTTTTTCACCTCGACTTCTGGAATGTGTTATTAAGTGAGCACTTACCAGCATCTGCGACACTACCCTTCTTGAACTTTTCGTGGCCCATCATTTCATCAACCTTCTTGGCCATCGCCTTAACGTGATCTACGATGAGCTCGTCTAGATCTGAGTATGTATACTTGCCGCCGATACGAAGCGTCTTTCCAACTGAGAACTCGGTCTCCTTCTGTAGTTCAAGGACATCGATGTGCTGATAGACGCCATCTGCAACCTTCCAAGTGACCGTGAGGTGGTCGTTACCTTTCGAAGACGGTCGAATGACCACGTCACCCTGAGCCTGGGAACCTAAGAACTCCTCTGCTTGCGTAGAGTTGAACGGCTTGAACAACGGATGCTTGATGACTCGTTGGGTGCGACCAGTTGTCTTGTCCTTCTCCCGCAGTGCCTCCTTATCATCGTCTTCAAGCCTGAAATCCCAGGTCCCACGGTCGTGGTCGTTGTGTTTCTTGTAAGGTCGTCGTAGTGCGTCCTCGCGCAAGGTAAGCTTCGCCAGAAACTCCTTACGGTTTAGATCCACGATCTTTGCCTGGACAGTTTGGCCGACGTGGATAACATCACGGATAGACCCATTACTTCGGTGGCTGACTTCGTGGGCTTCAATTCGGCCTTCGATACCGCAGTCGAGCTTGGCGATGGCGAAGTCGTCCTTGACTACTCGCAGATTGACCGGAACAATCATGCCCTCTGCGAGGGAGTCCTTGGTTTCTCCCGTAAACATGACAAAAATTTGGTCGGGGTTCAACGTGCTGAAGTTTCGACGGAGCTCTTCGTATGGCGCCTGTAGCTCTGCTCTGATAGTCTCCAGAGTGGCTCGCTTCCGTTGGTTGTAGTTCTTCTCCAGTTGTTCGGCGTATTCCTCTAGGATCAGTTCGTTGACCTTTTCCTGCTCATCTTCCTTGAACAGCTTTCGGACTATCGCACCGGCTCCGTTCTCGTCAGTCTCTGCTTTTACGTCCTCCTCATCAAGCTCGAGAGCGTCTGCTGCCATTTTGCGACCAAGTTCATAGTCCTCGGGGTGAACACGCGTGTTGTCTAGGGGTTCTGATGTAGGGTTTGTAGCGTCGTACTCGATATAAAGGAAACTAGCGCAGTTATTCCACACACGCGGGCCAACAACTGGTAGCTTGTTGTTATCTGGATCGCCAACCAGTTCGTCCCTCGAGTTTACGACTCCGCCGTTAGTATTGATGGCCTTGATGACGCTCGTCGCTTTGCGGGGACCCAGGCCAGCAATGTAAGGCAACAGGTTGGCTGTATAAACGTCCCCGACCGCCTCGTTGATATCAACACCACAGAGATTCACCATGTCTACCATTGACGTCTCAAGGTGTTTCAGCAGCTTCTCAGGGGGAAGAAGGTGTTGACAAGGATTGAATAGTAGAGACGTAACATCTTTTCCAAGGGCCGCATACTCCTTCATCGGATTTTGGAGGTACCTTGCCAAAGCAACACAGTAGCGCGTGTTGGAACTTAGAGTTGGGTGGTCAGCCTGTGCTCGGGGGCTGTCTTTATAGAGCCTCGCAACCTCGTCGTTGACAATCACAATTTCTAGTAACTCGGTGCGGTACTCGTCGGAGTCGGGATCCAGAAATTCGGGGCCTGTGAGGCGCTTCTCATTTACGAGACTCTCCACGTCGCGGACTAATCGATGGGTTTCGGTGGCAAATCCGCTGACGCCGATGACATCGGGTTTCCGACGCTCAACTAGCTCAACGAAAGCTTCACGTTGACTCTCATCACGAGCCAGGTTTCCGAATTTACCGTGCTCGATGACTCGCCCATCTTCTTCAACCCATACCCAAAAGACAGGGTCTCGAGCTGGGTCGCCCATGCCGTTTGACAGAGCAAGGACACGGGGGGTTGTGCCCAGTACCATGCCCTTCGGTTTATATGGTGCTTGGTCAAGTCGCTTGGAGTACTCTTCGCGGCAGAGCTTTAGAAGCTCCTCTTGACACGCCGTTCGTAACGAGTCCTTCACCCCCTTGGCTATCACCTTCTCAAGCTTGGTGAAAGCTAGGTCAAGCACCTTCTTACGCTCCTCGTTCCATGCGTCCGCGAGCTCGCTGTAATTATCTGAAATGAACTCAGTCTGTAATTGACGCCGGAACTCCTTTTCGTTCTGCAGTCGGAGTCTGACTTCAATTAAGCCCTCCTCTTCGGCCCTCATCATTTTCAAGAAAAGCTCGGGTCGGCGCGCAAGGTCGCTGATCGTCTGGTTGATGAGATATTTGATCTCGTAATATGGATGCGCCTCATCGATTCTCCTGAGTCCTTTGTCCGTCCGATGGCAGCTAATCTCACCCATCATATAGAAATGCTGTCTGAAGTGTTTTCGCATCCGTGGGCTCATAAACAGCTCCTCGGCGTACATGTGCCTCGCCTGGTACATAACCTGATCGCCGGTGGGAAAATCGCTATCTGTGAGACTATCCGCGAGGTCGATCGGGAAGCTCTGCTCGTCATCTGAGATCACCTTCTTGCCCTCGCGGAGGGCGTTCTGCGCTAGTCGGTCGGGGGATATGCCATAAGCCTTAACGAACTTGTAGGCGTTACTTTTGCGCACGCGTTCGAAGACGGATGATTTCGCGCCAGGTCGCTTGTTTCCTTTGACAACTCCGTTCATCGCCGCGATATCCTTCAATTGGGATGCGTATTGGAAGTTGATGTAATCCTGAAGGTCTTGTAGCTCCTCCATTGTGACGGCTTGGTTCAACATTTCGGGAACCATGTCGTCGTTCGCTTGTGCGAACCTCCGCAAGTTGTCATAAGTCTTTTCAAGCGTGCCTCGCTTCTCAAAGAGCGACCGATACTTGATATCTAACTCAAGGATACGCCAGAGATCGTCTTGCGTGAGCAGCTTCTCCGCATTTACGATATACTCCGGTGCTTCGGGGTCGTCGCGGTGCTCGGGATTCCGAATCTTGCGGGCGTGAATGAGGTAGTCCTTGCGATGTTGGAAAACGTAAGGAACTTCTAGATCCTCAAGAACGAAGTATTCTAACACCTTGCCGACGGCCTTTTGGAAAGGACCATGTAAGTCACCGGAGAGTTGCTTCTTCGGCCACATCAGATCGGCGATCCATTGGATTTCTTCCTTGAACTGTTCCCCTTGGATGTTGAGGTGCTTGAAAGGTTTGCGATCGAGCTGGAATCGTTCGGGCTCGTCTGTGAAACGAATGGCGTTATCCTCATCAGTAAGAAGCTTCTCTGCCAACTGTGAAGGCTCGAAGACGTCCTTGAGCTCAAGAGTTTGTTCTTCCCTCTGGCGCTCTTCCTCCTCCTCCTCTTCATCCAAGGCCCATTGGTAATCTTCTCCATTGCCAAAGATGGCTTCCATGTCTTCCAAAGCGTCCTTATCAAGTCCGGCGCGATCGATGATACGTCCGGCTATTCCTTTATCACGCGGCCGGGCAACTTCCATGTCTTCCATCTGGCGGGTGCGTTCATCCTCATCCTCAAGGAAGTCATCCTCGATGAAGTCGGCCATATCTTCGGCATCGGCTCGATGGCTCGGTCGTGCGTAAGCTCGATCCTCGGCAACATCTTCATCCTCTTCGTCGGAAAATATATCATTAAGACCACGGCGTTCGGTTCCGCGAGCGTCGCCGTCCCGGTGGCCTCGTTTGAGCCGCTTGAATTTACTCTGCTAAGCCATATTAGAAAGATATTATTTGTGTTTCAAGTCACTGATAAATCGTACCTCCGAGGGCTGCTTTCGTTCCCACTCGGGGATGTTCTCGCCGATTAAATCGAGATCTTCCTCATCCAGCTGAGCTTCCTCTTCGCGCTCCTGTCGGCGCTTGCGCTTCCGTCGCTTGCGCCGTTCGTCTTCGTCCTCAACTAGGTCTTCGTCTTCATCTTCATCCTCATCGACGATAAAGCCTTCACGGATCTACAGAAAAATACTTCGTTAGCCATCTATCGGTATGCATAAGGTATATTGGTGAAGGTCGATATTATATAATACCTTTCGAGCTTCTTCTTCGTCATCGTCATCCTCGTCCTCTTCGCTCGAATCGTCCATATCCTCGTCTCGGTTTCGAGTTCTCTCGCGAGTCTCGCCGGTTTCTTCATCGAAGGACTCGTCATCTTCTTCATCGTCGAGCTCGGCCTCGCCAACAATCAGGTCTCTCATAGAGTTACTCATGTTGACGGTGTTCGGCCGATAGAAGGTAGGCGTAGTGCCACGATTAAAAGGTAAGGAGGGAACCCGCGCTGAATGAAGTCGTTAATGCTACAACCTGTGGACGATTTTAGGAAGTCAGCTGCGATTTGTTGTTCAAAGTCCGTTGGGTGATGCGATGGCAGCAATGTTGTGGAGGTTGTGAAGAATGCAGGGACCTGATGTTCGGATTACCTGAAGCCTTGGAGAGTTAGAAAATTGTATCGCGTCAACAGCTTGCGCAGGTGCTAGCCTCGCGATTGGTCTGGAGCTAAGGATTGGCCAAGGTTTTGAGCAGGGGACCGGGATAAGTTGTACCTAGGTACAGTACATACAGTAGTACATGGCTAGTACTATTATGTAATCAAAGTTACTGCCATCACGTGGGAGTTAAGACGAGAGGCGGTGGGACGGGATACGACCTTCTTAGTCATCTCAGCCTCCGATAAGATTTGGTGGATTAAAGACGACCGGAGTTTAACCGTGGGTTGGATGGATATTATCTGTAGATGTTACGATCCATGGAATAAACTTAATAATTTAAACTAACTTTAAAAATCGTACTTGTCGTATTAAATTATTAGTACTACTTATTACGGCTACTTTAATTAATGTAAGGTAATTTAATTTTATTATTTTATATGTCATTTATTTTTGATAATTTTAAAGTTTTATTATTCATTAATAGCAGTTTTTTTATTTATATTTTAAAAATTAATAATAAGTTATAATTCGGTAAAAAAGTTAATTAACATTAAAGCTTCATTTATTGTATAACATTTAATTAATATAATACGATTTTACTTAACATTTATTAATTAAATTTAAAGGTTTTTATGATATAAATTTATTAAAAGTTATTTTAAACAACTTTTATTTTAAACGCGATATTTCACTAAAACGCGCGATTTTAAAATATAAATATTTTAGTTAACTCGTATAAAATAAAATTAAAACAATTTATATGCATTAATTAAACTTTAATAATTATAATTAAAAATATTAAATTGTTTCGATAAATATTCGTAATGTAATTTCATTAAAAAATTAAAAGTGTAAAAAATACATAATATTACATAAAATTTTTTATATAAATATAAATATTAAATACAACTATAATATAACGACAATAAAATAAAAAAACAATAAATTTCTTTAACTTAATATGTTTAATAAAATCATTATAACTTAATTTATTAATATTGTAATTTTTTTTATTTTATTTAATTAATTATTTAATTAAATGTAATCGTCACTTATATATTTATATAACGATAATTAACGCTAACGATATTAAATTTAAAAAAATAAATAAAATTATAAAACTTTTTTAAGCTTAATATAAAACTTATTATAACTTATATATAAAAAAAAAACATTATGTTTATTTATTTCGTTGTTATAATATTAAATATTTATAAGTATATATATTTATATTAAATTTAGAGTAATACTATTTGCGCAGTGGGTGGTGTACTATTTGCGCAGTATTCCGGGTCTGCCAGGTGGCACTTATCTACTTATCTCCACACTCATTTTGTATGGCTGGATAAGTACTCCCGATGCCTATAACCACCCCGACAGCCAAGAATCATATAATCAGCCATAACTTCATATCCAGGCAGGCTCTCAATTGATAATAAGCATAGTTGCAAAGCGATCAATTCAGCGATTCCAGAAATATATATTTCATAAGATGCATTGCCGTTTTGACCGAGATATCGTTGAATAAAGCCAGGGCTGCTGTCGCTGAGCTGCGATTAAGGTTTTCGATTTTGACTGACTGCGACAGCGACCCTGGCTTTATTCGACGATATCTCAGCCAAAACGGCGATGCAACATATGAAACATATATTTCTGGAATCGCTGAATCGAGGGCAATTGAATAGAAGTAATTATTAACTTGTAGCTGCCTTGGATGCGAAGTTATTCAAAGATTCGTGTGTTGAGCCTGTCGGGATGGATAAGAGCATCAGTGGTACCTCGATAGCCTATCATTTTAGGTGGGCTGGCAGGTATCTGCCATGCCAGCTGGCAGACCCGATCTACTGCGCAAATAGTACACCACTTACTGCGCAAATAGTACTACTCTAAATTTATATGTAAAATTAAATATTTATTAAATCGTATGATTTAATTATTATTTTTTTATAAGTATTAATCTAATTATAACGAAACTTTTTTTATATATTAAAAAAAGTTTAAATAATATGTACGAATTTTTACAATTTTATAACTTTTTTATTCGTAAAATTATTTAAATTTAAAAAAGTTTCATTTTAATGAAAAATCGCGTTTAAAATAAAGATCGTTTAAAATAACTTTAAGTAAATTTATGCGTTATAATCGCTAACTTTTTAAATATATAATAAAATTATTTATATATTTATTTTACATTATATTATAATGTATGTAAAAATTTTAAAATTAAATATTACTTTAATAAACTCATAATATTATAATATTACTTAAGCAATACATGCAAGTGTTTACACATAATAAATAATGTAAATGCTGGTTAGCCGCGTTGTATGACTGATATAAATGGAAGCTAAGATAACTAGTATGATATCAATTAAGGACCAACCCACCAATCATCGTCAATACTTGGTATGATACACTAGAATCGTTTGCAATTTCGTGACTCCAATGTCCAAATAAGTAAGTTGGGGCCGTAGCAAATCTCGTGCTTTCAGGGGCAGATGGACATGTGCTTTGAACTGTACTAAGGAGGATGCATTAGCCCCTAAATTTGGTCGTATGGAGTAGATGAGGAGGGTATGAGTTTTAAATGGTCTTCCCAAATGAATGCCTGATATGTGATGAGCTGCGGAATAGGTAGGAAGGAGATAAAAGGGGGTGGCGAGACATATATACATGTACCTACTTATTATGTATCTTTCAACAGTTGATGGAGCTATGAACTATTACTAGTGCCGACCTAGGTTTATTAACCAAACATTTGAGCCATTTGCGATGAGCTGCAGGTTGGGTTGTATTCTACGCTTTGAACTATTGATCTGCAGTCTCCTGCGTACCTGAGGTCCACGGGTATTACCTCACTTACTGGTGATGATAATATACGGTGAATAGATAGATCCGGTTCTACCTACCAGGTACTGTGTCTAAGTTAAGTAAGGGTGTTCTCGACCCCCCCTAGTAATCGACCCCCCCCTTGTCGCCAAGCCCATCATACCTGTTTTGGCTATAGCGCGATACATCTTACGGATTTTTATACTATACTCAATTGAGCTTAGCTCCCTGTCGAATAACGTCATTTTTCTCGGAATAACCTTAACCCGCTCAGCAAACCGTAGCCGAGTTCCGGCCGAGATTTAACCGGAGTTTAGCCGTGACAATATTTTTTATTCGTTTTTTATTCGTTTGCATTTCATTAAAAGTAACCAATCAAATTGCGAATATGGTAGCACATTTTTTATTTTTTAAATTTATGCATTTGCATAATTCATTTATACAATTTTGAACATATCACGTGCTACTTTTAAAATAGCCATCCAATTAAAAAGCTGCATTTTAATGGGACCACCAGGAATGAGCTAACTTCGAAAAAAGATAAGATAAAAAGAGTACATCTTAAAAGACTGGGCCACCGGGCTTTGATTGGCTATTCAGTATTTTGAACAAGGGGGGGTCGATTACTAGGGGGGGTCGAGAACACCCTTACTTAACTTACTGCTAATCCGACCAAAAAGGGCCCCAAATTATTTAAGATGGATGTTTCTTCCAGGACTGTTACAGGGCCTATACCACACCTCTTGTTTTACACAGACCTTCGTGGTCCCAGCCAGCCCCTTGCACCAAGGTAGCGGGTACTTAACAGGTGCAGCTATTATAGGGTAGTTATAGATAGATTCGTAGGTATCGTTACCGCGGCTATTAGTGGAAACAACCAGAGGCCCGCAGCCATCCATGGATAGCCATAACACACATTGAACCAACCCATCTTCAACTCCTACCTCTTCCACTCACGTCACGTCTGTAAACGCTTTGAACCAAGTATGGCGATGCGGTTTCAAGTCCCCAAGAAACTAGGCCCCTTCGTAGCATCATTCATCCCTCTCTTATGTGCTAGCACATCCACTCTTCCTTTGTGCTGAAGTCAAATATCAGTTCACCCTCAAGATCTGTTCTTTCAAGACTCTTCTTCTTATGCCATACCTACAGCTCCTACTTCATTTCTTGTAGTGATCGCCAGCTGATGGCTTGGTCTTAAAATATCACCTGCAGCCCCTTGTGTTAGGTACCTATATACCGTATGCAATGCCTAATCGAAGACCAATCATATTGGATTCCTGGTAAGCCTCAACCATATATTGTACACATACTATCGATTTTTCCTGCATGTATAAATGTAGAAGTGAATCCTTAGATACCGAACCAACAACTGATCCTGTGTTAGATAGACATATTTATTTCTTTGCGGTTACTTGGTGCAGAGCTATAACACACAGGCTTTTACAATCATCGAATTTCAGGTCACCGTGACAGGTAAGTATTTTTCTAACGTTTAGTCCAAAGCCCTCGTGTATTTATCGTCTTTGTTGCATGTGGTTTGCTATTGATCCATGGATACACACGTCGGTCCCATTCGATACACAATTACGCGAAACGATACATATACCTAATAATCGCTTTTCCCACAAATTATCACCTCAACTTCCACTCCCACTTGATTCCTAATTTCTTAGGGTAGAAAAGGTCTAAGCTCTGAGCAACTGCGCAAGGTCTTCCACCGTCTACCAATAAGAGATACCTATTATACATTGGAAAGTCAATTGGTACCAGTCGGTACACCATCCCGGTGTGGGTTAGTGGGTTAGAGCACCGCTACTGCCGCTACTACAGTACCTACATGTACATAGCGCATCCATACCTCCTACCTACATCTTCGTACCTCCCTGTACGACTGCATCTTCCTGCACTTGACTTTCCTGCATTTTCCCTTCCACAACGCCTGACCAATTTAATTTACTGACACTGAGAAATAGTTGGTGGTTCGGTTTTTAGTAGCAGTTACATACCCATCAATCTCCCCTTCGGTGCATCGCGCGACGACATTACGCAGTCGCACAATCGTCACCACCGCTACTCGTACTGCACCGCTGCAGAATCCAGGAGGTTTCATCGGATCTCAATCCATTTTCCCCAATTTGCACCTTTTCGGCATCCGTGAGGGGCATACACCTACATACAGAACACGCGGGACATAGCACATCACACATAACACATAACACATAGCCAACCCAACCCAACATCACGCAGCCAGCCCTCAGATCGTCCTATCGGTGGACATGCAAATCGCCTCCCGTCTCCGATCCGCGCCGGCCTGAATCCGTCTTCTTAAGGGTCCCGCATAGCGTGCGAGTTCCCGTCTCGAACCTTCGAATTTCTAGATACACTTATAGAGTACCTAGATCTAGACCTGTACCTATAGGCTTGTCCCAATCATGACCGACACATTTGCCCCGCGCTCGATGAAGCGCAAAAATGTCAAGGGACTAGCGCTAACCCCCGCCACCCCGAAGCCATCTGCATCCTCGAATAATGACCGCCAGCCTGGTTGGGGTTTCGGCGGATCGAGAGCCGAGGAGGTAGGACAAGAGGCTCAACTTGAGATCGGAATAGAGTTCAACCTCGACCTTCGGCAAGAAGATATCGAGATCGTGAAAGAGCTTGGTTCGGGAAATGGAGGTACCGTCAGTAAAGTTAGACACCTGCCCACCGGAACACTGATGGCTCGAAAGGTAACGATTCTCTACCAACGTTCGCCCCGAGGGGGAAAGCCGTTAATCATATCCTAGGTGATCCACGTCGAGGCCAAGAAAGAATTACGAAAGCGAATTGTGCGCGAACTCCAGATCATGCACGGATGCCACTCCGAATATATCGTGACATTCTACGGCGCTTTCCTGAACGATCATAACGACGTTATAATGTGCATGGAATACATGGATGTTGGGTAAGTGGGATCCCGAGCAGCTCCAAAAAGGATATCGTTAACCTAACACGGCGACTATAGATCTCTCGATAGGGTCTCGCGCCAGTTTGGACCCATTCGCGTGGACGTGCTCGGCAAGATCGCCGAAGCAACCCTAGGTGGTCTAACCTATCTATACTCGAAGCTACATATTATGCACCGAGACATCAAGCCCTCTAATATCTTAGTAAATTCCAGAGGCCACATCAAGCTTTGCGATTTCGGTGTGTCGGGAGAGCTCGTTAACTCCATTGCGGATACCTTCGTCGGTACCTCGACGTACATGGCCCCCGAGCGAATTCAAGGCGAGAAGTACACGGTCAAATCAGACGTGTGGAGTTTTGGTCTGACCATAATGGAATTGGCTATTGGGAAGTTCCCTTTTGCGAGCGAACAGCTGTCAGACGGAGACGGTGCGCCTGCTGGTATCTTAGACCTTCTCCAGCAGATTGTCCACGAGCCGGCCCCGAAGCTCCCTAAAAGCGATGCGTTCCCCTCCATCTTAGAAGACATGGTCCAGAAGTGCTTGTCGAAGGTCCCCGACGAACGCCCAACGCCTCAGGAACTCTGGGTAAGCAACGACTTCTCATCATTGGTGGTAACAAGTATTGGTATTAACAATATGTAGGATAGAGACCCATTCGTCCAGGCTGCGAAACGAACCCCCGTGGATTTGAGAGAGTGGGCTGTCGGAATGATGGAAAGGGACAATCGCAAGTCCCATTTAGTACCTCAACTCTCACCAGCTACACGAGACCTCTTACGATCTAGCGACTCCCCTACTTTTGCAACCGATGGTAACGCTGCTTACACACCAACCTCGGGTGAGATTCCCATTGCGGGTGCCATTGTTTCACCACGGGATCAAGGAAACTCGCAGAACCGATCACCTACGAGAAACGGCATGGGTAGCCTCGGTCGCGCGTCAGGTTCTGCAGCACATCCAGGGCTTGGCCCACGAGCAGCGACGTCAGGGTCAATACCCAAGATTGCACCTGCGGATCTATCACAACCCCCAAGTGCCAATTTGGGGGCAACATTCACATTACCAGTCAGACCTGCCCCTCCAGGTGGCCCATTGCCTCCGCCCCCTCCGAGAAAAGAGACGCCGGATGAACTGCGACGAGAGAACAGGCGGCAGGCGACATTCGGCCCGCCGTCAAACGGCAGTGGTTACGGAAGCACAGGGTACCCATCGCGATAAGTTGGAATCGCATTTTTCCGCTATACGCGTTGCATAGGTCATTTTCAGCTCAACCTTTAGAGCCCGTCGGTTCTTGTTAGACCGACACGCACCATGATAGTCAGCACCCACATCACGTGGCGTAGCGCTGTGTTGACTCCTACTACACCCTATATTGAGCCTTCGATCTCTCCCGTGCCTCACCGCATGCTTCTCCTCGAGCGAGAATATATCAAACACTTGGGAGGGAGCGGCATATGGACACTAAAAGAAGCAATACCGAGAGCAGGGGACTGCTTGCGTTAAATACTCCACGTAGTAAATCACTTGTTAAGATGATCTACCTTTCGCGCCTAGTATAAATGTGACAAAACACCATACAAATTTGGCTTTTTGATTGGCAATACATTTTACGACAACTGGGTCTAGCAGACGTTGAGATAATCCTTGCATCTTGTAGCCCACGCCGAGAATGAGAACTACTGCGCCTAAACGTCAATATGAAGATGCATTAATTCAGAAGGACTTATAGGAGGTTATTATGCTTGTTACCACGTTCCAGCAATAATTACATTGAAAATACAGCGATGGTATAGCCTGTCTACCCACCTAGTAACCCTCGGGTTCACGCTAGGATACCTCCCTACCCACAAACCCGCGCTCTAGGTGGTGAACCAGCTCGTCCAAGCGCTCAATTACTCGGTCGGTGTGCTCATGGTCGGCTAGGTGGCGATTCACATCATTGACCAGCAGCACAGTCGCAGCACCCGCTCGCCGCCCCGCCGTCATATCGTCGATCGAGTCGCCCACCATGATGAGCCCCGACGCATCGCCCACCTCATCGATATCCCCGCCCACAGCGCCCTCCTTCTCCCGCGCACCACCACCGTCGCTCTTATCGTGCAATACCTCGCGAACTACCTTCTCATCTCCCGCGTCCTCAACCCGCCGCACTAGCCCCCAGCTTCGCGCTATGAACAGCAGCCCCGCCGGGTCCGGCTTCGGGGGCCGGAAGTCCCGCGTTACAACGGGGTGGAAGACGGAGCCCGCGAGGAACTTGGTGAGGAGGTGCGTGACGGGCTGCTCGAAGTTGCGCGTGCAGATGCCCTTGCGCACGCCCCGCGCGTCTAGGTACGACATCAAGTCCGTGAGCCCCGGCTGCGCGATCTGCTCCAGCATGGACTGCCGCTCGATGGCGCGGATGGACTCCATGGCCTCCTCTCGCTGCGAGGGTGTGGGCAGCGCGTAGATGTGGTCCAGGATGTCGACGCTCTTGGGGATTTGGAGGACCGAGCGCATTTGTGCGAACATGTGGTTTTGCGGTTGGCTGGTGAGGTGTTAGTTGATGCTATTATAGAACCCTGAGGAAGTTGGGGTGTGTAAGTGAGGGATCTTGGTTCTCTTGTGCTTGTCAGTTTTCGCTTATAGAAGCTGTAAGACATTCACCCTCGAGGGCCTTACGGCGATTATAACAATCCCTTGTTTCGAATCCTCTAGAGAGACATAGCTCTCATCATGAGTACAGATCGATCTCAACATCTACCACACAGACATAACTGGAATTTTTCCCCCGCTTGCAATTATTGGCATGATACAAATTGTAGCACTTACCAGAGTGTACCATCAACATCGAATATGACTCCCTGCAATTTGGGCAGGTCATGATGTTCTCCAGTTACCGCCCCCTTGAGCGGTGCAAACCGTCTCGGCCGTAGTTGAGTCATGGTAGATAAGAATCTATGCATGAAATCTGAGGGTTAAGAAGTCATAAAGGATCAAATCAAGCTTGTTTATGTCACTTTAGTCTCGGTGGAGAGATCCTGCTGTAATTAGATACAATATCAAGGAAACAAGTTGCCATGATCGTAGTTGCTAGTTTACATTTCACTGGCGTCGCTCTTGTCTGATCTAGAAATTAGTACCAAGTGATATGTACATAGTATCATTTCGGCGGTGATGTGGCTCGTGCACGCGGGTGCTAGCGCCGGTCACAAGCAAGCTCCACCGGCCCCGGACCAGTTAGCTGCCTTTACTGGACACCTAAGCAGCTAAGCTCGCCTACCTATCTATCTCCATCCTCCTTCTTGTCGGACTGAAAGAGCGAACAATCACGTCGCCAACTCGTTCTGCCACTTTACAATTGTGACTTTCTACCTGTAACACCGTTCGTTACTAAAATTGAATACACCCAATCACCCGAAAGATCATACGAAGCCATAAGAATGGCGGACGAGGAGAAAGCGAAGGCTGAGAAGCTCGCTGCGGCGAAGAAGAAGGTATGAGCTAATACCACAGGTATACGCTCCCTTTTGGACATGAACTGTATACTAAAGTTGAAATTAAACAGCTCGAGCAAAGGAAGAAGCAGATGGCCAAGAAGGGGGGCGCCGCGAAGCAGCAGGATAAGGACAAGGACAAGGACAAGGACGAGGCTACTACCGCCGCCGAAACCAAGCCCGAACCACCCACCGCCGACGAGCCTGCTGTCGAGGACGCGCCTGCGGACCCTCCAATGTCTCCCACCGCAACGCTCTCGCAACAGTCGAAGATCCGTTCTTCGTCCTTTCGTCAAGGAACCGTCTCTCCAACCGGCTTTCCCTTAAGCCCTGAAGGCGAGACAGCACCAGAAATCTATCGTAAACAAGTGGCGCGCATAGACGACCTAGAGAAAGAGAATAAGAGACTCGCCAAAGAAGCCACTGACGCAGAAAAGCGATGGCAGAAGGCCGAAGAGGAACTAGCTGACCTTCGGGAAGCCGATAGAGATGGTTCGGATAGCCAGGTCGAGAAGCTGGTATGGCAAACACTGAAAGAGAGACCTCGTCTTCTTTACAAGCTAACTAGAGGTTCTTACAGAAATCAGAGATCGCTGCTCTCCAGCGCCAGAACTCACAACTCCAGTCCGCCGCCTCCAAACGCCACGGCTCCTCCCCGTCTATCTCCATGGCCTCTCCTCCCGGGGAACTGCAAGCCCAACTCGCCTCAAAATCTGCCACAATTGAAACCATGGAACTAGAGATCTCGCGCTTGCGCGCCCAAGCTGAGCGTCAAGCCTCTGCTGGGGGCACAGACCGCGAGCAAATCACAGCACTAGAAGAGAAACTCGCGCGTTCCGAGCAAGCGGCGATGAAAGCGCAGCGGGAGCTCGGTGATCTAAAGCGTAACCTCGAGCGCACCACCGAGCGCGCCGTCAAAGAAGGCAGCGAGCGCACAAGCGCGGAGACCAAGCTCCGCAGCCTGGAGCGCGAAGTAGAGCGCCTCAACAACGAGAAGGCAGAGCTAGAAAAGAAGGTCGAGGCCCTGGAGAAGAAAGTCACGGCCCTCGGCACCCTGCACAAGGAGAACGACAGCCGGTCGCAGGCGCTGCGCAAGGACAAGGAGCGCGCGGAGAAAGAGGCGCAAGACGCGCAGTCCAAGATCGACCGCCTCGAGGCCGAGAACACGCGGCTGCGCAAGAAGGACGCTGCCGAAGGCGGTGGTGACGACGACGGGGTGGACGAACTGGAAGACGAGGAGCGCCAGCGCATGCAGAAGAAGATCCGCGACCTCGAGAGCGAGGTGTACGACTTGCGCCGCGGCATCTGGCACCAGCGCCGCAAGGAAATGGAGGCGGGCGCCGAGGACGCCGGCGCGAGTCCCGGCGGCTTCACTAACATCGATCTGGGACAGCCCGGCGCTGCGCGCAAGCATAGTAACAAAGCCGGCGGCGGCTTCGGCGACTTCCTCACCAGCGGCATTAACGCGCTTACCGGCGCTTCGCCGGTCGACGAGAAGGGCGACAATGAGGGGTTCTTGGATGATGATGATATGGAGTTCGACGAGGAGGCGTTCCGCCGCGCGCAGGAGGAAGATGCTAAGAGGCGCCTCGAGCGTATCAAGGAGATCAAGCGCGGGCTTAAGAATTGGGAGGGCTGGCGGCTTGATCTTGTGGATGCGAGGAGGGGTGGAGGCGGGTATGGCGCGGGCGAGGTTTTTGAGGTTTAAGGGTTGGGTATGTGGATAGGGGAAAGGGGAACGGGAAAGTGTGGTTTATGTGTTAGGGGCAAATACATATAAGCCGTGATTACGGGTTAGACGTTGTACGAGTACGAGCGAGAGCCCGAATAAAGACCGGGTTGGCACTGGTATTAGACTTGGCTGCCTCGGCGGTAAGCTTGTGATGAAAGACACTATACCAAACCACTGAGCCGATAGAGTAAGGCTATCGCATGCATGAAACTTTGGCTGTAAGATGGCTTGCTCCGGAATAAAATGGGACTAGGGAGAGCATTCATCCTAAGCGGTTTAAAATATCTGTATGAAATTGACTACTTAGTTCGAATTGATAGTATCTTGAGCCATGAACAAGCGGAAAGCATGAGCCTGACGATGTCTCGAAAACTCTGTTCATGCCTTATTAAACTCTATACCCTACGGTCATTGTGCACTAATAGGAGCACATCGGTGAGAAGGACTCGTAATAGCAGTCGGAAAAGTGATATATTCGTGAATATTATAGAATAGCGCATATGCTGGCTTACGCCGTCCAGCCCGAAAATGTCCACTCACTTAAATACTCCTTTTCCCTCTTTCCCCATACACATTATAATTATATATATCCAACATGTTCGATGCAATATTACATTAGAATTACTGGTCGAATTCCCCGGCGTAGAGGAGACCCCGAGGATTCATCTTGTTCCAGATAGAGCGAAGGTCGAATTCTTCCTCACGCTTGGCTACAGCCGTTCCGTTACCAGCGAGTTCCTTTTCGGCCTCCTCGCGCGCGAGTTGCACTAGTAAGCTGAGTTAGCTAGACACCCCAAAGCATTGTACTTATGGTCGAAAAAAAAGGCAGAAATTCAAGTAAACTTACCATGAAGATAGACAGCCGTTCGCTTGCCGGTGAAAAGTGCGTGCGGCACGTTAGTCACGTTGTCCGAGTTGGCATCGCCGATAGCGTAGACGCCTGGAATATTCGTCGACAGGCCCCGCGAATTATCGGCTGTGAGTCGTCCCCCGTACAGCTGAACGCCCATCTTCTCGCCCACGTCAGAGCGCTGCTCGTCGGGGAAGCTGGTGAAGAAAGCAGCCCTGGTGATATTGCCGCCCTCAGCAAAATCCACGCGGAATAGGTCGTACTCGGGCGCCGTAGGCAGACTCGGGTCGGCGGGTTCCTCCCCGGCGTCGCGCAGCCGCGTGATGCGCGATATGGTGCGGTTCTCAACCGTCACGTTGTGTATCTCTAGGTACTTCTCCCACTGCGGGAAGCTCTTCTCGGCGGCCTCGCGGGCCGCGGGGGTATCGGTGCCGTTGACGAAAGCGACGATATCCGAGTTCAGGGTGGAAATCTCGCGAACGAGTCCCGCGGCTTCTTCTAGCGGCCCCAGGAGTCCCAGCGCCTGGTCCGCGTGCTCGTGGCCATCGCACCATGGACACCAGAAGATTCCCTTTCCCCAGTTTTCCCTGAGGCCCGGGGTATCGGGCAGGATGTCCTGGAGGCCGGTCGCAAGCACGACCTTCCGCGCGCTCACGACGCCGTCGGTGCCGTTTAGAAAGGACGTTGCTACGTTGAACTCCGTGTTGTTGTTGAGCGCCTCGATGCTCGTCACCGTCCCGTTCACTGCGGAAACGGTCCCGTAGTGCGAGATCTGCTCACGAGCGGCCCAGCGGTAGTATGCTGGTGTGACTCCTGTTATGATGTCAGTTATATAGTAATCGGGCAAGTCTGGCTACGAGACTATATACTGACCATCGAAGCCGATCACATCGTGCATGTGTCTGGTCGGGCCGTTGCGGTATTCTCCCGAATCGATTAACAGGACATTCCTGCGCACACGAGCGAGACCGCTCAGGGCACTGAGTCCAGACGGGCCACCTCCAATGATGACGGCATCGTAAGTCGGAGTGTCACGAGACCTGATAGTCGCAGCCCCAGCGAGGGACAGCAGTGGCAGAACGCCCAGGGATATTATATTCTTCATGGCGACCGGGCGTAGCTGACAACGGACACGTCGACTCCTTGGAACCTTACCTTTCGTACAGCGAGAGACTGGGAGCTACTTTGCGCAAGAGTGAGAAGACGTGGGGGAGCCCAATTTTATACATGTAGTCACTAGAATCCTTTTTATACAGTATGGCCGATGAAAACAGGATCCTACGTTAGTTGAGCATGCCCCTGACAGATGATCCTTACCGCATATATTCCTGCGATGGTAAGACAAGACAAGCTCTGGTCACTTGGCAGATCACGACATCTCGCGCTCCCCGTGCCGCCCCGTCCATTATGTACGCAGCAAAATTTTGGTAGTATTCCTGTCTCTAGCGCATGCTTCAGCCCGCCATAGAAAGCGCGTCGATGGCCGTAAATTGACTCCAGCTATGATGTCTCCCGCCGATCCGTGCATTATCAGGTTGTTTTGGTGTTCCCACCCGGCATGCCGATGTAAGGGAAGCTCCAACGGAAAAGGGCTGTTACGATTTCCGTCATGTTTTTATCAAAACAGACCAGTCTTGTTTACATGTGTGTCTCGCCCGGTGTATCACAAAGTAATGCATGCTCCCCCGCACCGTCACCTTATATCAAGCTGATATTGCATACTAGCAGCATCGCTGCAAGATGACGACTTCCAGTCCGGAGTGAGGATCGTCGCGACTATTGAAGGATAATTCGATAATTCTCGTAAACTTAAACTTTGCCCAGGATCTGGTCCGAGACAGACTGTTAGAATTACCCCAATTTATTAGAGGCTAAAAATATCCAATATGCTAGGTACCTGGTGGTGCATGGCCACCGTGATGGCTAACGCAGTAATAACTAGGGTTTCTGAAGGTATTTTTACAATTGTATAATTCACGTATTATACACGTATTATACAGCATCTTTCCGAAAAATGCGTACCCTCGGAACCGGAGATACCTTTCGGTACCTAAAATAGCCGCAAACCCCACCTAAATTGAGGATATTTCAGGTACCCCTCTAGTCTTACCTTTCTGAAGCTACTAGACTTTAACCATTTTCATTTTCTCTTACTCCTAGTATGATTAAAAGCGGTATATCTTCTAATTCAGACTTTTCTACACTAAAGCCTTAGTCAAATATAATCATGTGATAAATAAGTCATGTGATCAAATGTGGATATTTGAATGATGATTAGTAATCGAGGGAATAATACGGAATTATACGCATTTTACAGGGGTTATGTATAATACGTGCATTTTTCAATAGAATGCGCATAATAGAAACCCTAGTAATAACTAAAAAACCTTAGCGGAACAGGCCGCCTTGGCGCAATATTAAACACCTGGTACGAAGGTCTCTATTGTCTCAGTGCAGGCGAATGCCATGAAAGTTCTGGTCCTCTTGAGATGAACTGTGTAAGATAACCATAAAACATACCGTATTGCCTTGGTAAATAGAAATGCAATGCGCGTTGTCTACTAGCATGTAAGTAGGTAAAAACGCCGGGTAGTAATGGGTGGTCAAACACTAAATTTTACCCAACAATCAACCTAGCTAAATGAATTATATCATTAGTAATAAGGATAAGGAATTTCACATTCGAAAGGCAAGATGGCCGAGCGGTTAAGGCGGAAGATTCAAGGGACCACCTTGGACCTTACCTGATTATCAGGTAGTATCCTTCTGGGGAAACCCGCGCGAGTTCGAATCTCGCTCTTGTCAATTCTTTTTTGATTTCCCCCATCAACATACCATCGCTAAATTTTTTTTTTCCCATTGCCCCTAATCCTAATAGACGGTACTTAACGTACATGTATGTTTTTAGCTTCTCCCTCCTTTTGTTCCTTTTTTCAACGAAGATTTAATTTATTTGGGCAGAGATGTGAGAGCGCAGCTCCATCGCCAATTAAAATTTCACCCCCTGACCGCATCACTGTAGTTGTTCACCCCTGAGACTCAGACGCTGCTGACCGGGACATGCGGGATATCAATCAACTGACGATTAGCAACTGCGGTATTGTTGGAACCGGTTACGCCCACAGAATATGTTACGTGTACTGGCAGCTGAAATTCTAGAAGCATTACTGATTGCCAGAATACGTCCACAGTGCTGTCGCATAGCCTTTTGTTTTTTTTTTTTTTTTTACGTTTACAAGGACCCTAGACGCGCCTCGGTCTACAAACAACATCCTTCCCTCTAACGCTTCCTAGAAGGGCAGGTAGCAAGCTCGCAGCAAATAATAGGATCAAATTACACAATACCTGTAATCACTATTCTACTTTATGCCTTATGTAATGCTCTTAGTCTTCTGGTTTTGATTTAATTTGAATTGTGGCTCTGCTTGTTGCTTTGAGGCAAGGCCCATGATAGCTTCAAAATGTCTCCGCCCTGGTCTCCTAACGGTATTGTACCAGTCCTCAGTCGACTGAAAACCCATAGCCCATTTTATCTGCATCGAGGTATCCAGCTCTTGGCAGTGTGGCTCCTAGTTTATTGAAACGCGTCGCAATAGGACCAGAATGAGTCTTCGCGAACCACACTCCGAAGTATCAAGTAGAGGTACCATCGAGCCCAAAATCATTATCTCCGACTCCTTCCTGAGCCGCTTACATGAGCCACAGATGCTTAGGCGCCTAAGAGGAGCCCTACTTTGCTAGAATCGAAGCCGGGTAAGAATCGAAAGCTATGCCTTCGCCGGAGCTGCTGGCATCAGCAGCCATAGTTACTCCATTAGCTCTCCGTACAACAATAGGATTATTTCTGTACGACATGTTCAGGCTTTACCTCGAGGGTAGAACATCCAGATAGCGCATTGTCTGATGAAGCATAGCCAATACGAAGCAACGTCCACCTGGGGCAAATCATATCCAGGCAACACTGATTTGGTGGCTATATCCCGTAAAGTCGCCACCGGATGACTCAACTGATACTGCACCAATCGCACCGGTACCCCAGACAAGCAGGGCGTTCTGACGGTAGTTGTGCTTCATGATTCATCATGGGATCGCATATTCCAGATATACCGAAACCTATAACTTTTGGGAGTAACCAAAACCTGAGTCATAGACAGAAACCAGGCAGTTACTTCCTACATTTACTTATGTGGTGTCCTCGTCTACTCTAGGTAACCCTGTGGGCTCCCGTAAGGCTGGGGAAAAGGAGAAAGACGAAATAGACCCCGAATAAAGGCAACGGAACAAGATACACACAATAGAGGCAGAAAATGGATTGTCCAATTAATTCCCACTGGGCGATGAGTTGCTACCTTCTGTCTCAGTAGCACAAGGCAACCTAGATGTCTTTATGTAGGGACAAGGGTGCCTGACCGTACTGTGAGCACCCCGAGAGCCGCGAATTCGACGATGACTGTTCCAGAAACTAGCAATATCTAGTAATCACCTCCCTGTACGAAGAGAACAACCTTATCCACTAGACCGAGTATTTCACACGGTAGGTGCTAGCATAGTTTGGGTTGACATGGTCACGATACACGCATGCGAACCTCAGCTGATAATAGCTGATATATACACACACTATATTTAGGCCCCCACGTTGGAGTCGTTCAATGAGTCAACCAGTATGAGTTTTCTCCGACGGAGTGTCGGACATTCATAAGATAGGTTATAGGTAGACGCGGTATCTGCCTAGCCCGCACACGAGCCACTTGCTGATCACTAACTAGACTCTCAAGCATATGCTATAGAAGCATCTAGGCAAGTGTCCTACATGTACATATCTCAAAGGGGAGGTCTCATGTTGCATGTCACGAACGGAGATGAAAAAAGAACTATGAAGATTAAGATATTTCATTGTAGAAGCAATAGGCTGTTGACGAGCTAGTATAGAATACACGCCACCCGTTAGTCATAGGCTATACTGCATCATCGCTGCGTGAATGACACTAAACGTGTATATACCGCTACCAGGCTGAGATGGTCGAAATCGTCAAAACCTGCAATGTTGTTGACAACCTTGATACCGTCGAGCTCCTCGACATCGTCGAAATCGTCAAGATTATTGAGATTGCCGAAATTGTGGAAATAGTCGAAACCATTGAGATCATCGACGTCGTCGAAACCATCATGCCTGGAAATGCCAAGTCAACCCGCTAAAACGCCAGGATTCCCGTCGGTCTGGCGGGAATCATAAATGCAACTCGATCATCCTAGTCGATAGCCGCCAACACCAAGTGCCATGCATGCAAAAACATCAAAGTGGGGTATCCTCGCAATCGACAAAGGAGAGGAGAAAATCAAAAATCAGAGTAGACAAGGCTGTTTAGATATGTGTCGAAGGTGGGAGAATTGGGACCCTGGGTAGATGTACCTTGGGCGGAGTCGTCCTGGAGAGCATTCTCCTAGTAGCTTTCCGGGATATCGCCGTAGTTCCCGTAGTTCTGAGCGCCAGTGCTAACCGGGGCAGAGCTAGCGTGGCCTCCAGGACTGGTGTAATCCTGAGGATCGGTGAAGTTCTGGGGACTGGCATGGTGCTGAGGAGCAGTGTAGCCTAGGGAACCGGTGCTCATCTGGGGGCTAGTGTAAGTCTGGACAATACCATAGTCCTGAGGACCAGTATAGTCCTGTGGACCAGTATAGCCCTGGGGACCAGAATTCTGAGTGTTCTGGGGGCCAACGTAGGCTTGGGGATAGTCAGGATAATGAATAGCTATGAAGTTTCGAACAGCGTCCATGTACTCCTGCAAGACACCGAAAAAGGCCTGGAGTACGTCGGCGTAATTCTCCTGATCTATAGTTTGTAGAAGGGCTTCAACACGACCTCGGCAAGTACTAGCATATCCTTCTGGAGCGCTCTAGGCTGTCGAAGAATTTTTACTGGCTGCGCGGCGATTCAGGTCATTGATCTGGTCGGTCAGCGAAGCCAACTGGCGCATCATGGCGATAGTCTGTCGTGTCTGTGCTTCCTTCCACTCAAGAAGTACCTTGTTTCTCCCCCGCAGCTCCGCGTTATCCCTCTCCAGGCGCTTGAATTCCTCTCGGAGGTCGCCTTCGGCCTTACGCTTCTCGCCGGTCTTCTCCTGGGGTTCGGACTCGATCTCCTCGGGATCGTCCTCGGGCGACTGTGCTGCCGCAGGACTAGAGGTAGACTCATTTGGAGTGTGAACCCTGCGTAGGTGCTCGTTAAGATTCTCCGTACGCGAAAAGCCCTTGCCTTCGTGGCGCTTGCAATTACCGTGGGGACAATGTAGAGGGTTCTTGGGCCCGCCGTGCTTGTTGTGAACTTCTCGCTCGTGTCGCAAGAGACCACCGGAGTACGTAAATCCGGCGAGTTTCTCGCAGCCGGGAGCCGTGCATCTGTACGGTCGTGTGTGCTTGTCCATGTGTTTGCTAGAAAAACGGTTAGGGTAATTCACTTATATTTTTGGGGAAAAGGGAGCCAATATCTTACCTCCATTCACACTTCCTGCTGAACGTCTTGACCTCGTCGGTACAGCCAGCATAACTACAATAGTACTTTCCGTCGCGGGTCTTTGTAACAACGTGGTCAGGCTTCGGGATGGGGCCTAGGCGCGGGGGGCGCGAGCCGTCGGCTTTGACCGGCGTCGGCAGACTCTCGGGAGGAGTAGGGGGCCCATGATTGGGAGAGGTCAAGCCCGGAGAGTTGGGCGAAGGCGACATCAATGTTGCGTCCTCCGCTTCGCCGTAGGCGAGGAGATGTACAGGCGGTACAGGGGAATAGCGAACGGAGCGACTATCGCCATCCTCATCTTGACCACCATCAATGCCGGCGGGGTAAGCATCAGAAGCAATAAGGTCGCGATCCTTAAATACCACGCTCATCTTATAGAAGTAGCCGGGGAGCTTCTTATTGTAGGCTCGACTAGCAGTAAAAATTTGGAGGAAGTCGAGACGAATGCGATCGTTAAAGCGATCCTTCGAAGGGAGGGTGTATTGGCGACAGAGGCCCGGCTCTTCGACGGGAGTGGTTATCTTGAGGTCGTACTGAATACCTTTATCGCCCAACTGTTGCTGAATAGCGAAGATATGGTTTGCGACAACGTTTTGACCTAGGGAGAGAAGTAGAGAGTGTTAGAAGCCTGATGCTATCCATAGAGTACCATGGGCGAACCGATGCCGCGATTGGGCGGTTGGAAGTAAAGGCTGAACCACAAGAGCGGCGCCACAAATGTCAAGGAAATAAAGGAACCATGATCATTGAAGAGGGAAGAGAGTTGCAGGGGATGTGGCGCACGGGCCAAGTAGGTATAGTAAATAACCGCCGATCACACCCTGTATAGGGCTAGCTTGGGTAGATCTAGCGTACATGTAGATGTTGTACATGTAACTTTTACATGTACATATAGGGCTTGACAGACAGGGTCCCCGGGGCTGAGAAAGGTAGGTACATAATAGTATTTAAACTTACCAGATTCATCACTAGCCGGCCAGACTTCTACTCCATATGTCCAACTGGAATCGTTCAACTTAGCTTCACGTAAGCTCTTCGCAACTGGACGCGGCGTTCGGGGAGCTGGGATTTTATATTAGCGAAGTCTGTAATCTCTACTTCAGGCGGCAATGACTATTGCCCGACACGAGGCGGAGCGGACAGCGGGTAATAATTAGGCAGGCTAGAGCGTGACTCACCACGACCATTAGCAACTTGGTCAACTCGATCGACTCGCTCCACTGGGTCTACCGGGTTGCTCGCTCTAGATGGGCGTTGTAGGGATTGTCTCCGCTTCTGGGGTACGAGTTGCTCTCGGGATGTTGATTGCACCCGACGATCCTCGACCCGAGATGTCATCGCAGGCAGATCCGGTCGTTGTGGCTGGCCTAAGAAAGGCAACAACATCCCAGCTGATACAGGGAGTTGTCCACCTAGCCATGCCTCACCACGACTTACAACCGAACGTACATCGCTCTCTGGTATAGGATAAGGTGACTCCGTCGGAGCTTGCGACGGCGCACCCACACCCATGTACTGCAAGTTGTACATCCCAGCGTTCATTAAGGCCTCTTCGCCTAGGTCTATCGGCAGTCCTGCTGCCTGGTCCCGTGGACGCAGCCCACTCGGCGTGGGAATCCAAGCTGATTGGTTACCGTTCATGATGAACTGGATTATTGATATATGTCAGTCATTTCTTCTCCTACATAAGATCACACCGATAGCTTACTAGTGAGTTCTGACGTCTCAGCCTTGCGAACCGAAATAGGCGTTGTCTTGCTTGATGATCCGACCAGCGGATGTGGATAGAGTGTATGTGAAAAATCTGGGTCGGTCAGTCAGTCAGTCAGTCAGTCAGTGGTCAGTTATCATATCCCTGCGTGGGAGTTCATCGATGAGCTTACAGTAAAGTAATGAGAGGTTCAAAAATAGCAACCCTGTTAATCAGGTGCCAATACAACGAATGTCGACTGGTGTGTCCTGGTAGGGTTGGTTAGGATTGATGACAAGAATTTATGGCGCGAAGGGCAAAGAAAGTAGTGATGTCGCAGCGATGCTGGAAAATATTAATATGATCGGGTCCGAAAGTGTGTTCTTGAAAAGTGTGTATGCGTGTTGGGCTTAGGGTTAAGTGCAGCTTGAGGGAGTTGTTTTTGATTTAGATGAGTGGTAGAATACCAGTAGAGGAGTACTTACAAGTGGGCAAGTGTGGGAAATGGTCGCGTCGAGACACTAAGGAATCGGGTTGTTAAGATGTCGAAGTTTTGGTGGGTGAGTGCGTATTGGTAGGCAAGGCAGTCCTGATTTAAGTCTGGTCCTGCAGCTTTGTCTCGATCAAGGTGATCGCCAATACGACGATGATAAGAAATTGTTGGTTGGTAGACTAGGTACATGTAGGCATTGCCTACGAGGTGCGTATTCAATATTTTAAATCCCCGGCCTTTTTTTTTGGAAGATGCTTCATAAAAAGATTTGGCAGCTGTCACGGATAGTATGTGAGCGTCGAGAGCTCACTCAGTATCTCGAGGCCTTTCTAAGGCCTCCCTAACTGAACAATGTCCAAAGAGACTCGAGGCTCGAATGTCTCTGCCCGACTTTTCTTTACCAGCTTCTACTACGTTTCACTGAACCCTCACGTACTCGTGACACTGTCTTTACTTACTCGAAGCTAGGACGATGACGTTCTAGAATAGTCTTGACTACTATTGATAAAACAGGTCGAATAAATATACGCCGTTGTTCTCCAGTCCAGTTACATACGCCATATAGACTGGCAGCAGCAAACCTCTTAACATTTATATATATTCTCTCTATGAAAACGCCAGTTTCCTCCCAGCTCTCCATCAACTTCTTACCCAAGTCGTACCAGGACAGTCACGATGAGCAATTTTCGAAGCTGTTATGGTTTTGAGTGGTACTCCGAAGTGAAGCCAAATATTCCTGGATCCGCAGTGGTGCCAACTATTTATCTATTGCTATCTCTGATCACTAACGTACACCTACATAGCTAACCGACGGTCACGATACAACTGGGACCTGGGGAGAATGAGCAGATAATTATTTAGTGTATCAGTGTTATTCCATGTTGTAGTCTTAAACTATGAGATTTACGGCGAGGACTGCAGGCAACACTATGGGGACTATGGGGACTACAGCGACTATAGCAAGAACTACATTTATAGCGCGGTCTTAAATGACGGGAACAACTGTGAGAATCATGGTGAGAACTATGATAAGAAGTATGCTAAAAATTCATGGTAGGAACTGCGCAAGGATTTCAACACGAGAACTACGAAGGAAGAGGTATAATGTAGGCACAATACATAACCAACTACGGGCCTGGAATCTCAGACGAACTCAATTTTTTTTATCTATTCCCATTTATTGTCTCACGGTCTGTGAACCCACCAGGGATACACTTTCTGCGCCTGAGATCCTCAGTGTACACCTGAGGTCGTAACGGTTCCTTTCGTGGTTTCTTCTAGATGCCTTTGTTTCAAATGTTCTAAGCTAAAATTGAGGTAGGTGGTGGCTGAAAGGAGAACATTGAAAGAGCGGGTGCATTGGGTGGGCTGGGATGAAGGTATTAGCTTTCAGCCTCAGCCCCACCAGCTGATCTATTAATAACCCTCGTCCTAGTACACAGGCTTAGTGACAATAGGGGTAGGCACCTGACACTTTGAGGTCCACTATCAGCCCTACCTCCACCACCCGCAGGCAGTACTGAGGTACCTCAGGTACACTTTGAATGGTTCTTAACAATTTGAGAATTAAAAATTCGCAGTGCTTACATGTACAACTCAGCCCAGCTACATCATTTCCTGAGGGGCACTTTGCTTAAACCATAGGTAAACACTACATACTACATAGTAGTTATTGGATATACCTGCTCCCATAGAGTTACACATTTTATATTAAACCGCTGTTGCACACGTCCACTATGCCATCGTCCTCCAATGAAAACCACGGAATTGGCAACCCAGCACCACTGATCAACTCAAATCCCCAGCTACAGTCCTATTATTACTCGCTCGAGTCCCGGTTGGGATACAAATTGCTTTTGAGCGGTACAAGACACTTTGGATATTGGGAACATGACACGTACTGGCCCTTTCCCTTTTCTAAGGGCCTACGCAACATGGAGGACAAGCTGGCCGAGGCAATTGCACTACCCCCTGGTTCTCAAGTGCTCGACGCCGGCTGTGGCGTTGGCCACGTAGCGCTACGCATGGCGAAGAAGCATGGACTTCGCATTGAAGCTATAGACGTTGTGGGGCATCATGTCACGAAGGCCCAGCAGAATGCCGAGCGATCCGGTTTACCAAAAGGCACAGTTAGAGTCAGCAGGATGGATTACCATCATTTGGAACCTTTCGCCAGCGGCTCCTTCGACGGGGTCTACACCATGGAGACTTTCGTACACGCTACAGACCCTAAAGCTGTCCTGGCCGGCTTCTATCGTATTCTGCGCCCTGGCGGACGATTAGCACAATTCGAATACGACCACAACGAGCTTGATAGCGCACCTCAAGATGTCGCTGTTTCAATGGTGAAGGTGAACAAGTATGCTGCTATGCCTACTAATGCCTTATCACATCCTGGCGTTTTCAAGCAGATGCTAGAAGAGGCAGGTTTCGAGGATATCGTCGTCCGTGACTACTCGGACAATATTCGTCCCATGACGAGAATCTTCTTTCTCTTGGCTATCGTTCCATATTTCTTCATTCGCCTGTTTAGGCTTGAGCGCTACTTTATAAATACAGTTGCCGGAGTCGGGTCGTATAGGGGGCGTGACCATTGGCATTACGTAGCTATTTCAGCCACGAAACCAGGCGGTCCAGTCGAACCATCGAAATCTAAGTAAAAGACAGCGACCTACTCTGTCGTCGTTGTTTCTATATATCATACCGCAGGGATTGCGAGCTTAAGAGCTATTAATAAGAGAATCTGCGAAGTTTATCCAGCTTTAAAAAAAAACCAATGCATCCCCGGCATCAATAAACGAAGGCCTCTTCGGACCGTTTAATAAGTCCGTCGAGAGATGAAAACACAATCCAAGGTCAATCCAAGGCCAGCTAAATAGAGACCGAGCAAAATGAGCTTTCAAGGCCTCGACACAACAAGAAAGAAAGGTCCGCCCAAGTCATTCTAATACTCTGATCCAGAGTCCCATGTTGCAGTATCATCCAGTACATTAAAAGAAATATCCTTCGCTTTTCGATGATCTATACGTGTCAATCGATCTCTCTTTGTTTAGTCCTACCTCGGTCATGAACGAAGGATACCCGTCACTTCAAGGAATGCCCGCCGGGTAGTCCCTTGTCTTCCACAAAGTAGACTATAGACAACATTATTGGAAAAACAATAGACCTTTGTAGATTGGGCGGTTCCCAACTGCCCCCGAGTTTGATATGTCGAAAGGCCCTCCTACATATACAGCCAGGCTCTCTAGATGATTTTCCATTCTCACCAACACATCCAACCCTAGAACAACTGGTCATCAGATCACGCGAGAAATAAGAGCAGGCCTCTGCTTGGTTGACAACATGTCTGACAAAGTACTATCCAACATCGCTTTAATCCCTGATTTTTTATATGGTTGGACTTTGGCCATCTTGCTTTTTTCGCTGTGCACCTACTTCGATAAGCTGCTAAGTATATTTGTCGCATTTGCGTACGTCTATCTAATTCTAGCTTTTGCGTTACTTCTCGTTGCGGTACACCCTATCCTTTTCTTGGCCGTTTTAATCCATCTTTGCTTTCGGCGCTACTGATACTCCATCCATCTCGTGGTATATACGGTACACAGTATATTATAGTTAGGATAGGTGGAAAAGGTGTTACTGGAACATGATGAGACAGCTTAAGATATGGGTAGCCTTGTCATCTTTATAGGGTTATATAGCTGTTGAATCTTAATATTCTCCCCTGGTTTGGGTTAATTGGCCAATGTTTGTTTTAAATTTCTACAACGGATAGCTTGGGAGGAAAGGGGGGTACGTATCTGGGATTATCAAAAGCATTGTCAGATATTTCAACTAACTTGGGTAACCGAGCCCGAAGTGCTCATCAGCGGCACGATTTCCTATTCTGAATAAGTTCATCGTTCTTAGTTTATCGCGGATTTCCGAGCCGATGCTTGAGCCCCGTCCAGGGGGTTTCATCATCTATATGCACTCTACGTATTTTATCTTGTGTTAGAACTACACATCTTTAAGTGAGCTTTTTGTGTCGTAAACGGCTACTTATACATATACCACTACTATGGTTGGGTATGTAAGGCCGGGAGAATTGCGTTTATGGATAGTAATTCATGTTGTGGGACTTAAAAATTATTAACTTTTATTATTATTAACCTCTTATATGTGCCCTTTATATGCTATCGTAGTCCAAAACCGGAAATATTGAACAAATAGCATATGCTTAGTGTAAATGTCTCTCCAGAAACTCGAACAGAACAACCTTTTTGTCCTTAAACAGACCGTATTTTGAGGACAAGAACAGACGATATAATTACCTATACAGTAAATAAGAAGCTATACTCAGATTGTTACCTAATTAAGCAACGACATTAATTGTACGCTAACTATTCTGCTGATTCATGAACAAAGCTTCTAGTTTTATATTCATATTGTCGCTTTAGGTGGATATAAATATGTAGGCCTGCTGGTCGAGTTAAAAGTCTTTTGAGGGACAACGTCAAAGATATCATACTCAAATACCATCAAAAAAGGAGAGGATTTCCAGAGAGGAAATATAACAGAAATTCATCGGAGAAATTACTTTCCAACATGGCGGATAATCATCCAGAGGAGCCGATCATAACTCTACAGGTTGGTGGCGTGCCTTGGAACGGCCCCAAATATGACGATTGGAACCCCGAGCCGCCGCCGCCGCCCGTCTGGCTAAGTGATATAGAAGACGCAATAAACGAGGCGCCGAGACCTCTAAGAAGAATTCCGGCTGCGACCCCAAACATACTTATGACTTTGCTCTTCCCTTTCCTCGGCTACAGGTTTACAACCGCAGCCCTGGCCGGCGACAAACTTCTCACTACCTTTGAGTTTGTGCTCGACATAGGGTACATTACGAACTTTATTTTGACCTATACCATCCCGGTGCTCATACTCCTGACGCTCCGCATGCGGCTTTATCCTACCCCGAGGCGTGAAGGTCGAATCCTTCCTCTTTGGGTGGAATGTTTCATCTTTGCTGTTTACGTTATAGCAGATACCATCGTTATTCGGCTTGCCGACTTAAGATGGTACCACAACACTTTGTGGGAGATGTTCAAGGGCGCTTTCATCATTTTCGTGTACTTGAAACTTTACAAGAACTTGTCCCCAGAGCTTCCCAATTTCTTTCGGCACTTGGAAACAGACTTTCCGCCCCGGCGCCCGCGTCGATGGACGGTTGATTTTGATTTGGATGCTCTCCAAGGCGTCGATCCTAATAACCAGAAACCTTCCACCCCGTCTACCACCCGTTCCGATAGACCTGATTCTGATGATTCAGGTAGTGGCCGCCTTCGCTATGCCAGCACTCCTCGCGCACATACATTCGGAAATCTCTTCAGACCGGAGAAATGGGATAAAGGCACCGAACGGGCTCCCGCAGGGTATGGTGACGCGGTCAAAGAAGAAAAAAGATTAGCCCATCTAATAGTCGACCATCCTCGTTTCATTGCATACGAGCAGTATTTGAAGGAAACCCAGGGGATAGATCTGCCAGCCCACTTTCAAAAGTACATAATCTATAAGGACAAATTAGATGAACAGCGTAGTCGCTTTGAGGCACCTTAATGTATGGAGACACGGCAAAAATTATGTATTAAGTGAAGAGGCTCGCTTAATGACTCCAAACCCACCTTGGGGGTTCAAGTCACACGCCCATCTTTGAGTTCGTTGGTCATTCTGCGTTTTATTCTACATAGTGTTTAGCTCGGCCTGTTTTGTAGTTAGCTGCCTACTATAGAGTTTTAATTGAGTCTCTTCAATCAAGTTATCACTGAACCGTTCTAGAATTGAAAGCCAGGAATAACGAGTGCCTACCTACATGTACCCAGGTTTGTATGTAGTGTAATCGGCCTTATCACATTACATTATCTTGCCAAGCCGGAGGGGATACTATCGCAACGCAACCTTCCATTCCCGACCGCTTACAATCCCTGGCGAATATGGTGTGATGTATGCTTGCTTGATCAGTTGGCCAAGGGGGGTTGCTATCTAGTGGATCAAATCGTACCGTGGGTAGGAGGACGGTGATGATCGCCATACGGCAGCGTTGTAGGGCTATCTGAGGTAAGATCATTGGCGTATTCATCCGTTTACATTACTAACGTCTATTTCATATCATGGAGTATATTTGGTGCTTGCGTGCTTTTTGGATTGTTGCACGGAAGCGCTAGAGGGGTATAAGTGTGTCGCATACTGCGCGCATACTGCGCGCGTCAGTCTCTGTAGTCGATAGTGACTGAACCCAAGCCTGCGACTAGCTCATTAATATATGCCTACCACGGTACAAAAATGATTCGGCAATTCATCCGTGTAGTCTTACTACTTGGTATGTTTATAGATGCAGCAACGCCGCCGCTAGGTCATTATAGACAAGCATCGTTACCCCGGTTCATAAAGTCCCGCGACTTACACGACAGCGTGTGCTCTCTGTATGAGCCCGCGGAGCTAATCGCTGCCCCAAAGGCCAATATCTGGGCGCAGATATCACCAGAGGATAACCTTGCCGTCTGGAACCTACTCCACAACCCCGAATCAGGGCTGAACCTAACGGACCCGAATGTGGCTAAAGTTAATGACAACTATGTATGGTACATTGATACAGTTCACGTTAATAAGTCTGATGTGCTTCCATACATAGACGGATCAGGGCCGAAGCCATCCTCGTGGGCCCGGGCCATAATATTCGAAGGTGGTAAGGCGGAACCCGTATCTCAGGAATACATGGTTGGTCCTTTGCCAGTGTCCAGTGAGACTACTATCCAAAAGCTGGATTATCTGTATAATGGCGGGTCAGGAGGCTCTGTACCCTTCAATGGCCGATTCTTTGATCAAAAGCGTGTTGAAGCAGCGGAACCGTTGTTGGTTTCTGTAATGTCCAACATTACCGACATCACCTCGTCGCTGCTAGGAGGAGTCTATTACGGATTCGCGGATCCTCGGTCGACTCTGACCTCGACCACCACGAACCCGACGTCATTTGATGGCAGCCAGGCCTTCCAGGTAATCATGTTTAGGCTCCCTGGACCCGCTACATACCTTAGGCCACTCGATTTCTTCGTCCACCTTGACAGCACCGGTACGGATGCCTCGCTATACAAGCTAAAGGGTATCGTCACGAACACACTTTTTTTCCCGACTGTGGCAGATCTACGCGCCGCGTTCGAAGCTGGCGAGCTGGCCGAGGAGTTCTACCAACCCTCTGATGACGCCTGGGCACTTGTGAAGTATAACCCTGAGATGGGATCTCGCGAGTTGGAAGATAAGTTCGCTCCGCAACAACTCGGAGTGGGCGGTAAGCGCTACAAGACAGACCCGGATCAGAAGTACGTAGAGTATATGGGTTGGTCCTTCTATGTCGCACACACACGTGTCCTTGGTGTCATGCTCTATGACATACGCTTTAAGGGGGAGCGTATCCTATATGAGCTATCTATGCAAGAAGCAGCGGCACAATATGGCGGGTTCCAGCCGAAGGCCGCTACGACATTATACCACGATACCCACTATCAACTGGGCGCTGACCTGTTTCCACTTGTTGAGGGTTTCGACTGCCCTTTTGGATCAACGTACTGGAACGTAACTGTGCATAAAGGAAATGCAACTATGGTGAACTCAAATGCTATCTGCATTTTCGAGACCGACGCCGGCTTCCCCTTATCTAGACATCGCGCTGGGTCCTCTTCTCCGACTAATGCCTATGGCTTTGAAAATTTGGGCGTCGTAAAAGCGTCGCTGCTAACCCTGCGTTCCATCGCCACGGTTGGGAACTACGACTACCTATTCGACTACGGATTCAACGTTGATGGGAGCCTTGAGATCACCGTCCGCGCATCGGGATATCTTCAGTCGTCATTCTTCTTCCGCGACCAGGGGGCTTGGGGTCCTCGCATCCAAGAGGCCACGCAAGGGTCGCTTCACGACCACGTGCTGACGTGGAAGGCCGACTTCGACGTTCTTGGTACTGAGAACAACCTACAGGTGACGGAACTGAAGACGGTAAACACGACGCAACCATGGTGGCCGGAGCTTGGTGAGTTCGAGCAGATCGCGCTGGAGACGCACAATGTTGAGACGGAAAGCCAACACAACTGGGCCGACAATGGCCAAATCATGTATGCGGTGAATCACGCGAGTAAAACCAACAAATGGGGAGCCCCGCGGGGATACCGCATCGTGCCGGGCAGGTCCAACATCCGGCTCAGCACGCTCAACTCGCCGTTTTCGCGGCGCAACACGGCGCTGTCCAAAGCGCATCTGACCGTGACGCGGCAACACGACACGGAGCCGTGGGGCAACAGCGTCCAGAATCTCAACATGCCCTGGAAGCCCCAACAAGACTTTGACAAGTTCCTCGATGGGGAAAGTGTCGAGGGAACGGACCTCGTCGTCTGGATGAACCTGGGCATGCACCACTTCACTCGGAGTGAGGACATACCCGTGACGCTGTACTCCGAGGCCGTCAGCAGTATTATGTTCGCGCCCCAGAATTTCTTCGATCAGGCCCAGGACGGCGACCTCAAGAATAGGAGGTGGTACACCGTGCCAGAGACGACTGGTTCCGGCAATCAAACGACTCTTGTTAGCGAGGCCTACGGGGTCGAGCTACCGCAATGCGGTATTGCATTGCAGGAGCCTACTATCGCGCCTATCGGTCAGCTGTGATCCTTTACGTTTGGGAGAGAATGTGTGCCAGCCCCGATCTAATCCTAAGCCCCTTATTGTGATTGCTGGAAAAAAAAATGTCTTGAACCCGACGGCGATTCCTACAGGTTTGGAAACAATATCTCGAGATAGCATTTAATGATGATGATTGTTGTACCATAAAATAACGTCCCCCCCCCCCCCTTCCCCTTTTCCAGATATACCCCCTTTATCATCCCAACTTTTAGGTTCGACGTGAGATGAAGGATAGCATATCTGCGATTTGCGCGTGTGGTTGAACACTTGCGAGCCTTGCGACATAGGATTAAACCCAGTGGATAACCTCAAGATTGCTTCAACTTGGCGTGCTCTGTAATCATAGCGAGTTCCAACGTCACGCCTGCCTGCGCAACAGATGCACAGCAGGATGCGACACCGCTCCATATAGTGGGCCAATATAGATATAGCGGTATCGACGCGACGCCGCATATGATACCCCAAGCTGCAAGAGAAATAGCTAGGTACCAAGCAACTCGATTCTCTGCCGACCTCTGGTGAACCGTATAAACGGCGGTAATGAGACCCAAAAACTGGATTATTACACTCTGAATCAGCATATAGAAATCCGAATCCTCGAGAGAGCCGACTTCATTTGTTGACTTGGAGATGGCCACGGCCGCAGGAATGAAACCCAAGGAGGTGAATAGTATACTGAGGAAAACGAGGACCGGCATCTGGAGATTGGGCAGAAAACCTCGCTGGGCTTGTGGCGCTATGGGGTACGCTTCCTCGTATTTCTGCAGCATAGACAGCTTTGCGAGGATACCGTCGCGAGCGTCATTGTGCCCCAAGGCTCGAAGCTCCTTTTTAACCAGGTTCAAGCCGTCCTCTACCACGACCCGGCAACGCCTGATCTCGATAGCGCGGGCCGTCCCCTTGTCCTGGTGCTTTTGCCGTTGGTGGGTCCAATGACCCCTTAAGTATGCCATATTTTCATTGGCCCGTTCCCATATTCCAATATATGACGTTTCGCTCAAGTTCTCTAGCAGTCTCGGTATATCAGGTCTAGTTAATGGCAGACGCGCCTTCGTAATGTCTGTCATTACGTCGAGGTCATGTTGATCGAACCTTTCCGGAGTCTGGCTGGAAGAAGCTCGTCTACGCCATCGAAGGTACTGCGAGACAATGTCCTTGTACTGTACATTCGCAGCGTGGATTGCCTCGGCTATCGAAATGAGATTTGCGTGGCAATTCCCCGATATGGACCCATTTCTCGGGAAGCTGCCTGTGAACGCTACGTACCGTACGCATTAGTTGGAGCTGCGAATTGCGGCTAGGGTGGATGAACTCACCAGCCCACCCCTGAGAGAGGTTTGGGGATAACTTCCGCTTAACCATTGGAATGACTTTTTCGTCTCAGATGAAAGCAAGGGGTAATGAACCTGGTGGCCGATAAGCTAGTTCTAGGCAGAAGTTTGCGGGTTCCTGCAAAGCCTCGCTGATCGCGTCTTGAAGTCGCGTCTAATGAGCGCGTGAATGGCTGGCGGCACCACCCGTTAGTTGGGCATATGCAGATGCAAGTGTGTTACATTGCATATAGCATCGTCTCATGATTCGTCCCCCCAGCAGCTATTGAGTGACCTATCACTTTTACTTCAGCTGCGTACATGTACCTGAGAAGCATCTCCCCTAGATCATCCAGAGGATTTCTCTCCGGGCTTGCTACCCATAATGACTACATGTACCTAGGGAAATGACGATAAATGTCTTTTAAGACTATTTGGATTGCATCCGATCAAGCTCGACGCTGCAATCTTCTGCGTACGTGCGCTCAACAATACACTTGATTCGAACATCGCCGAACATGTATTTGAAGGATAAATGATGAAGAGACCGAATACTCCCACCCATAGCTTCCTCACTCAATTCGAGCTCTTCTTTTTGGATGCCATGATGTTTCATGTCGACCTCAAGGCCTCGACTCTGTTCCATCAAGTACTCTAAAGCCGACCCGTGGCCCACTCTTGCAATCCGTCGAGTTCGGAGGCTTATATATACGGCGATAAATATATATCCTGTCGAAAATTCCCTCGGCTTGGAAAATACGATTATGAATCCTGCTGGGCTTGGGGAGCCTAATCGGAGAACTAGGCAATTCGCCGACTTTCTGCTTATCCAAGGAGGATAGAAGGATGCCACCTCGTAGCCCGCCGCTAATAGCTCGCTAATGTGCACGCCCATTGTCTCACACTCTTTATTCCTCGATTTAGGCCAGGGGGCTTGAGGTGGCGCTGCCGTGGGGGCCTCCCGCAGGTAGATAGGGGTTGAGATAGGCTTCGTAACGAATAGCTTCCATAAAAATGGCGTGCGACTAAGAAAAAACATGAATTTTGATCCCTTGATAAGAGAAAGAAGCTTCGTTCTGTGTATAAGGAAGGGCGGACTCCCTGGCGCTCGACTGAAATGGTTCGTATCTCCCCCTCTCGTACGAACCAATGGAACAGCTAAGTGACTCCTACGGCCATCTAAGATGATGCGACACCTAAGGATTGCGATGAATACTCCATTTCTGGAATCGATGGGACGGATAGGTACTGCCATCCACATGCCAATGTTGGTCATGGCAGAATGAGACGTCGTAACCGGCACCTCTAAACTTGTTTCGTGGGTTTCCAGTCTTTGGAAACTGTGACAGTGAATGAAATCAGAAGGAGACCGCGCAAGGATGCCCTCCTCTTGGACTTCAGGGCCCGTCTGAGATACCAAGCGATATCCCCAAGCCAATAAGCTGTCATCATTTCGTGACTTGACGACTTCTTCCTGGAGGCGCAGAAATGCCTTATGACCTTCACCATAAAGGAGGGGCATGTTGACTTCAAGAAGACCCAAGAGACTGTATGCTCTATCTTCGACCCGTGTTGTTTCTCTGCTTGCAGCCCATGCCAAGCGCGCGGCAGCGCAGTACTGAGAGAAGTTCCCGGTATCTAGAGCCTGCTTTGGAATGTTTGTTATGTCAGAGAGAAGGTTGAGCAAGGCGAGTCGATCACGGTACTTTTCTTGGTTATAATACGCTGGATCATATCGATGTAAAGATGATAACCGATTCAGGCGACCAACTCTGGCTTCGTTCCAGTCCTTGTCGAAGAACACTAGCTCCATAGGGGCAAGTAACTCTTGGAGCGTCCACCCTCTGGTCCACCAACGACTATCGCGAAACTCCGAAGGGATCGTGAATGGATCATCCTCTGCTGACACATCGGCAAGGTAAATATAGCAGACTGTCGACTTTTTGTACCATTGGAACATTGAATTGATGCCCTCAGAGAGCTCTGCGCTGCTTGACTTGTCAATGCAACATGTGTCGATCCACACGTAGCTAAGTCCATCCTTGATAGCTTGCTGACAACAACCCTCTATTTTGGCATACGCTTTATAGCTTTTGTGATCCGGTTTTGAAATATCTTGAAAATTAACCTCACGCGCACCCCAGGTATGTGACTAGAGCCGACGTTAGTGAGCTGGTCGCAACGCCCGCTTCATAACTCAACGAGGTAACCAAGCCTCCAAAGATGGGCGACATGGGGTATGTAAGACCTACAAGGATTGCGTAAGGCGGGGTAGTCTTTCCATTATACTCCTCTAATTCCCTTGTATGGACATGGAGAAGCCGCATTGAATAACGCTTCGTTGCTGGCTTTCTACATTGGGTTGGTCCCTTGTAGCAAAAGAAAAGGAGAGTGAGAGAATGGAAAGAAAGATGAACCAACAGCACGACGAACTCATCGAGTTGTTACCCCGATGTGTTGAGCTTTGAATCCTATTGGTCCAACCACCAAGGATCCGGCATAGCCACATTCTCTCCAATGGGTAGAGGCACAGCTTGCATGATACGAGATATAAGTGAGGGCTCCGAGATGAAATTCTAGGTATTACTTTGATGAGGAAGACGTCCCGTATAGACACATTGCTACATAATAATTGGGGCAGGTATGGCGACAACATATCGACGAATCTTTCAAAAGCAATACTTCAATAATAAGTTGTAGTAAAGATGCACAACATTTCTAATTTACAGGTACCGGTAGTATCATACATACAGTAATTAGAATTATAAGTTCTATCTCATGGAACTTAGCAAATTCTCGTAGTCGAATGCACGGTAAAGTCTTCCTCTAAAGACACATAGAAGGAAAGGGTTTACAACAATCAAAGCACAGCGAAATATCACTTATAAACCGACTCTAGCCATCATGGGCGTACTACATGGCTACACGTACCTAGTAGTCATTGCTATCAAGTAGTGTGGATATCCCAGAACCTCTACACAACAGACGAGTTATAGTTTGAAAGAGAGGAGGAATAAAGGAGCTTTGGGTGCCCCTGAGATGCCTCCATATGATGTCGTTCTCAAACAATACCATTAAACTAGGTAGTCTTTGAGAAAACAATCTACCATTTGAGAAACTCAAAGATGATCAAAGCCAGGAAACTAGACAATAACCTTGTTAACGGAACCACATATAAGCCGCTCTTGCGACCGTAGAAGCTAACGTCCTCTCGCTCACCACCATCGACAATTTTGCAGCTGCGATCAGAGTTTTCAGGTAAGACTCAGGTAAAGTCGCAGTGCGTCTACCCATCTGCCATCATGTCCGATATCTCCAAGATCACCGCTCTCCACGCCAAGGCGTCCGCGATCCTGCATCCGCAGGACAGGGCCCCCACACGCGTCGAATACGGCGAGGCCCTCGAACTCGTCGATACGGCCATGGACCTCGCCATCGAATTCGGTGCCGGCGCGGCCATGATCGAGAGGTGCGAGGCGTTCCAACGCTCTTGCTACGATCCGCTCGTGCGCGCCTACTCCCAGGCCGAGAGCTTCGAGCGCGTCAAGTACGAGAAGAGCACCTCCAAGGCTCTCGCTCGCCAAAAGCGCGCGGGTAAGATTTTCAACACGGACGCGGGCGAGCACTCGCTCGAAGTCCTCGAGGCCGTGCACATTGGCGGTCTTTTGGATAATCTGCACTTCGAAGAAACTAAGCGAAATTGCAAAATTCGCTGGGTCGACGAGGTCGAGAATAGGGCGATTAAGAGCTGTTAGCTTCGTGCTGTGGCCTTGGCGGAAATTGTACATAGTGACAGGCCCGGCGCTTGTTACTTGGCATGGTAGGTGCACTCCATTTATACCCGAATATGGAATACTGTGGAACTGGTGATATTAGATTATCTCAACTTGTTCCATACATAGTATATAGAGATCAATTGAATTAAGGGTATCTTATAATTATAAATGATTGATATTCATATATGCTGGTGATGGTGGATTCTGGACTCTTAAAGGATGTGGGGATACAAGGAATAGGGAATCTTCCGAAGTTTCGGCAGCCATCCGGGCGGGGCCGAAATGCCGGGAGAGATCGTGGCTCTACCCTTCCGGGGGGAAGGTTCTAATCGCCCCACGTAATATTGTTAAAGTGTTACTAGACCTCATTAGTCCTAGACAATTAAATAGGACCAATACATAGCTCCATGAGTTGCTGGGACCATGAATAATTCAACGAATACACGAAATAATGTTGTAAGCTCGAATTGTAGCTTTATTCTGGATACCAATCAACGCCTTGAAGCATCGCTAGCCAGGTTAGAACACACGGGACAGTCTCCCCAAATCTACACCCAAGTCTAAGTTCAAAACACCTAATCCCATGGCTCCTTTTACCATTGCCAACCTTGTCCCATCTATCCCGTGATCTACAGTCGTCGACGACACTTATTCATGAAAATTCTAAAAGGGGTTATGCCCGAATTGAAGATTTTTAATTGCCGGAGATGATAGGCATGAAGTAGCGGAAGCGGTTCTCGGGGTCGTACTTGGCTTTGAGGCTTCGCAGCCTCTCCAGACGCCAGGGCTCGTAGCCGTAGATGGATTCAAGGGGCTCACCACCGGCGGCGTAGTTGACATAGGTGGTAGGCTTGCGGGTGGGCTGGCCCTCGTTCCACATGTCACGGACTTCGTTGGCCCACTCTCGAGCGAGGCCGGTCATGTTGGATCCGTGATCGACAATGGCGTCGAAGTACATCAGGTGGAAGTCGTCGCGCATGGGGTAGGCAGCGCTATTAACATCATGGGCGATTACGGCTTCCTGCGAGTAACCCTCGTGGACGACGCGGGCGTTGGCGAGCTGGGGGTACTGCGCGATCTTCTTGTTGAAGTGGTTATAGATCTCACGCTCGGCGGTCAGGTTGTAGGCTTGGAGACCAGCAGTAGAGGTAATGTGTGTCTGGTTACCGGCGCAGAGGGGGCTGTCGAGGCCCGTTCCCTGAATGCTAGGGATGTCGGGGTAAGGAAGGTTGGCCTTCTCATCCCAGACAGCGGGGATCTTGTTGAAAGGCTCCAAGATCTTCTCGGCGTCTTCGGTCGGGCCCGAGTAGCCGAAAGTCCAGAATATAATGGCGTCGGTCTTGCTGATCGTCTCGTTCATAGTGAAGATACCAAAGTTGATCGCCATGTTGACAGGGGTGGTGCCGTTACCGTGGAGGATGTTCATCTGGGTGAATACTTCATCAAGCTTATCCCCGGTCCAGATATAGTTGTGGTAGGACCAAGTGTCGACGATGCGAGGGTGGATCTTGAGCTCAAAGCTTGTGACGATGCCAAAGTTATGTCCAGCACCCTGCATGGCCCAGAACAGATCGGAGTGGCTCGTCTCATTAACGCGGATCTCCGAGCCGTCGGCCAGGACCACGTTCAAGTTGACCAAGTTGTCGCTAATCAAGCCGTAAAGACCTTCATAACGTCCGTGGCCACCACCGAGACCAGGACCCATCATGCCAACACAGGCGCAGCTTCCGGTAGCTAAGTTGGCTTACGTTAGTAACCAGCAGTTAACTAGGCCCCTGATGGTACTCACTTGCGACATAGCCCCTTTCCCAAAGGTAGTCGATGACTTGGCCGTCGTAGGTACCACCCTGGAACCAGGCAGTCTTGGAACCAGGCTGGATATCGATGTTGAGAAGGGCTCCCATATCGATCTGTAAGCCTTGGAAAGCTCCGATGGAGTCGGTAATAGCGTGGCCACGGTTCTTTACAAGGAAGTTGATGCTGTTGTCATTGCAGTATTTGACCTAAATAGACAGTTAGCTCGATTTGTGCCGGAGTTATCATATACAGCCATAGGTAGCACCTACAATCTTCGAGATATCAGATTCCTGTCCGGGCTGGACCACAATCTGAATATCAGGTAAGGCGAATGTGTTGTATCTTTCAATCAAATCTTCCCATTTAGTGTCCTGAGGCCCATACATCGTCGTGCCATTGGACAAGATAACACTAAGCTCTTGCTCGACTTTCTGGACGGAGAGGTCGCGTCGAGTCATGGGGTGGCGCTGGAAGTAACGAGGCACCGCAGCGGCAGACGCAAAGGTCTGGAAGAGCGCGAGAAGCGCGCAACCGCTCAGCAAGGTGCGAGAAAGCAGGCTCATGGTTGCCGATGTTCCGAGATGGTGGTGTTTGGAGTGACGAGTGCTGGATATTCGAGGAAAGCCACGACGATCGAGACATCTTATACTTTGGCTTCGCCATCCGCGCCATCTCGAGGATCGAGAGTGCCGACGGGTCCTTCGGCGCCACCATCTTCGCGTGAATGAATGTGAAACAACAACCCGCGAGCTGAACGATCCTCCATGTGCTTCTTCTCGGTTGCTCGCCACGGTGTATCGAAATAGCGGCGTGTGTCGAAGCCGACTCGTAGCTGAGTCATACCTAACAAGCCTCTTAATGAATGTACGATAGGTGAAAGTTAGAATAGCCTAGTCTCAGCAGCTGAAGCTCAGCCTCCGGCCAGGGCGTCAGCTATCAGCCAGAGAAGATTTCATGCGTCATGGGACCCGGGACCTCGGTCCCCTTGCACGATTACTTCCAAATCCGCAGGCCAGGAGTCCTGAAGCCACAGGAATCCTTCCTATTAGGCCTCCTACCTAGCCCTACCAAGGGATGCAAGACATAAAATGATAAATATGGTAAGTGACACAGATCTCTCCCATCTGTCGTAATTGTAGTAATTGTAGGCTTTCTCTATTGTAACGCGGAACTGCCCACCAACCAAAGGACTTCGTACCTGGTTGTGGTTACACAGGCTCTCCCATAAGCATTAGGCGGGTTGATTACAGTGTAGGTAATCCTGCGGCACACACCTGACGGAAGTATTAATGGACGAATCTTATGATTTGTTGCCTGTCCGTATCCAAAAAGCCCAAATTCAGTTGCCCGAATCTTTTCGGGTGAGCTTGACAGCGCGTTGCTATTTTTGACGAACGGGACGACCATAGAACTCGGGGACTTTTACTCACAATTTGTAGCCTTCCCAAGCCTCTGGTTGAGTAATACATTGTTGAACTTGGGTGGCTACTTCAGGTATTAATTCCAACAATACAATTACCAAAGCCTATTTCTCAGTGCCGAGATCCCGAGAGCTGTTAATGGATCGCCGAAACTGCATGGCATCACGGGGATATCGGGAAGAGGCTCAAACACTGAAATCGGCAATTCATTGGCCAAGGTGCATTCAATTTTTCTTTTATTACTCTAATAGAGCTACGACGAAAGAGCGGCGTTTCCCGCAATCATCTAGTAGTCGAATTCTTGTCCGACCAGCTTCTCGCTAACTTTCCACAGCTTCTCAACGCTCTCGTCATTCGTAGCATGCTCGTCCGCCACTGCAATACGACTGTTCTCTAAGTAGGCTGGTGCCTTGGCAGAAATCTCAGGGTCCAGAGCAGCGATAAGAGGTGTAGCAGCAATTTGCGTGAAGGTCTTGAATCGGGGCTCCTCAAATTCGAAGTCTTTACCCGTATTACGCTTCATGGTTGGGAAGATTTCCTTGTAGTCATCCCAGGTCAAGTGACTTCCGAGTTGGGTATCATTGTTGTAGCCTGGATGAGCCGCTACGGATGCAAGTCCGCGGTTCTTCAGCCGCTTGGTTAGGCCGTAAGAAAATAGTACGTTGGCGCATTTCGCCTGCCCATAGCCGGACCACATATCGTATTCTTTTCCGTCTGAGAAATTGTAGTCATCGAAGCGGAAAGGGGTAATCTTGTATCCAGAGCTAGTCAAGTTGACGACTCGAGGAGCGCCTGAAGCAAGCAGAGCCGGCACCAGAAGGTTTGTCAGCAGGAAGTGACCAACGTGGTTGGCGGACAGCTGCATTTCGATGCCCTGCTTATCAACAGTGAATTCCTTGATGGCCATGACGCCAGCACTATTGATGAGGACATCAATTTTAGGGGCGGCAGCTAGGATCTCCTTAGAAGCCCTCCGCACTGAGTCATGGTCGGAGAGATCGACCTGCACGAATGTGGTTGTTATGGAGCTGTCTATCTCTTTGATAGCAGCCAACACTGGGTCAACCTTGCTGCCAGTCCTCGAGGCGATGAGAATGTGTGCAGGCGCGGCCTTTGCCAGACTGGTGGCCATCTGGCTACCAATGCTTGGCTGGCCCGCGCCCGTAATGACGAAGGTCCGGCCCTTCACCTGCGGAGCGAAGGCCTCAATAACCTGCTCGCTGGTTGCAAGAGGATCGAATTCCGGCATTATGAAATCTGTTGGAAATAAACTTTAATGTAATGCTTTGAGCGTAAATGGTAAAGGGGGGGAGCTGGTATGCTGAGTGTGAAGATGGTAAGGAGATTGAATCCTAAGTTGGACCTCTCTCGTTCCGGGAGACGCCAGAGACGCCACTTTAGTACAGTTAACAAGGCCTACCCAAAGAGAAATAGGCAACCATATAGAATAAGCGAGTCGGAGTGTTCTGAAGGCAGCTGGATTTTGCGAGGTATCAAATTCAGGAAGTGATTCCAACCAACAGCATAAAGGCGTTGAGCCAACAATTAGTGTGCTTGGTCTCGCATATTCTACGATCGGCCATAAGCTTATAAATCGGGCTAGTAAGATGGATCTATCAAAGATTTCGATTTGATTGGTTATTCCGCCTAGAATGAGGTGGGGTTTCGAAGGATTAATAGCATAAGCTGTACAACCATCAAATATAAAGCAATGTGCCTCGGCAATAATCAGTCCCCTTTTCGGCGACCAAAGATGTGTTTGCCATGCGATGATAGGACATAATTATTTTTAGGGTTGTGGCTGGACCAACAGCCTTCGATTCAGGGGAACAAGGCTGCCTACCTAGCTACTAGTATTAAGTATTACCTAGATCGATTCGCGGATCCGCTTGCGGACATCCATACCTACATGTAGGTAGATATCCCTCTAATACACTTCAGATACTTTAATATTCGACATTCAACCAAGAACAAGGTAAAGTCGTTTGTGACTATTATAGCGGGATTTATCGCCAGATTTACTTTTCTTCAAATCACAAAATCAGTCAAGTCAGTCTGTGTACTCACTGTCAAAGTAGCCGATTTGTCATGCATGCGTACACACCTAGGTACATGTGTAGGTAATTAGGTAGGGAATCGTATTTGTAGCCGACCTTTTTCGGCTGGACGTGATTATCGGATGTAATTGGAGTCATCACACATGAGCCTCACTGGGTGCGCAATACTCAGGGGCAGACAAGTGTCGATCGCTTGTACTATAATAGGTCTACGGCATCAGGTATATTCAGTCAGAAGGCCCAAAGCCGGTTTTTCTCGGCCAGATGCTCTCATGAGATGCTTTGTACTACATTCCAAGACTGCTCCAAACATGGCCGGTGTGGTAAGCTTCGATACCATTAGCCAATCATCCATATTCGCTCGTATTGGGGCTAAATGACCAAAGGGGCCTGGCCGAGAATAATGTCTCAGCTTCCCTTACATTCTGGGTATGCATGTCTTAGGTAACTTTATTCTTTCTTTTCCCAGTCTAATTCAGTCGACCAACCAGCGACTCCCACTTTGACTCGGTTATTCTTAGCCCTTCCGTTGACGGGTCATCTTCTTAATCTGAAACTTCCCTAATCACACCAGGTCGCCGTTAGGATATGCGATGGTATGGTTTACATTCACATCTTTTCCTAATTATGTTATATCCAAGTTGATACCCCTCAGCCCCTATCCGTGTTGATGACCAAGCTTGATTTGCTTTGCATTTAATGTAGTTCGTGCGAAAGCTGGAATGGTGGCATCGGGTACGCACATAATCCTTGGGCACTGGGCTGAAGAGCTATATAGGGTGTTTCTATCGTCGAGGGCAGAGCCTGAATACCTCCCAGTTTACCTACATAACCCAACCAAGCCCTAAGAAGGGGGCTTCATGCCGACAAGTGCCCTATTCAATTCCTTGCCAGGCGTTTTACTTTTAGCCAATTCGATTTATTCTCTATTTCCTACCGCTTAGGAAGGTTTAAACATGATTGACCCTGACATTACAGATTATCGATGATTTCGGAAGGTCCGCCGTGCGATGCGGCACATATCATGTATCGTGATATGACGTTTGACTCTCACATGGTTTTTATGGTCTTAAACTTGTATTAATAAATTAACATCAGGTATGTTGGTGAGTGATGTCGTGACTCGTGAAGAGATGCTTTTCCGTTTGCCTGGAGGGTATGGGCTTGGTCTTTGCGGCTATAGCTAATGGTTTTGCCTCAGTGTCCGGTTTGGGACTTGGCAGGTGTTGTGCTTATATTTAATAGAAATCTCGGTTAGGGGGCAGTCTCTTCGCATCTCACCTACCGAGTAGCATCTCATTATAAAACACAAGCTTTTGAGGCTACATACATCGTGGAGGTCCACTATATAAACATTATATATCTGGATGCCAAGTCTCTTACTGGTTCACGTTGCGAAGACTGACTATTAACTGGCTACATGTATGTAATTGTGGTAGGGCTGATCAATTATCAGTCTCGTCGATTGCGCCAAGCCTTACAGCGCCAGGATGCGTGCCGGTATCCGTGATTTAGATGAGCATGGCAAACAAGCAGCGCTTAGCGGATAACATTGAGGTTTCATTGCCGTGAATGGTCAAATCAGCGGCTCGAGACTGGGCCAGGAACTTGGGCAGGCCTCGAGCTAGCAGCCTTGGCAAATCTCTTGCCCTGTCATTACTATCTAGGTTAGGCAGGTATATAAGAGATGGAGATAACATCATGGGTTACGCACGCTTGAAAAAGAAACGGTCTCCCGCTTCCTTTTACTGCGTTTAGGAGAGCCTGTCCGTCTGGCGAGCAATATGGCGCCGCCCAATCTGGAGAAAGGTTTAGAGCGGTCGCCATGGGCAAGGTTCCTCGCATTTCTACGTACCAGGAAGGGGATTGCGGCTATGGTGGCGCTGGCCTGCGTCACCGTCGCAGTGGCAGTGGTAATCGGTACGTACTTGGAAATTCGCAGCATCGCATCCCGGAGGACGGGAGCGATAGATGGACGGAATATGGATGCTAACATGAGCGTACTCATCCAGCCCTTAGTGCTACAGGCATCATTCATGGCAACCGTTCATCTAACGGGTCTAAATTGGAGGAAGCGAATGATGTGCAATCACGTACCTCTTCTGTGTTGATGGCTGCAAGTACAACAGCGTCGGCAATTGGCCTGTTTACTTCAACTTCAACCTCAACCTCAACCTCAACCTCAACCCCTGGGTCCACATCGACATCTACATCGATATCGGTGACTGCATCCTTAGAGTCGGTCACATCCTCAGCGGCATCGTCCTCGGTATTTTCTTCTACATCATCCTCTGCATCATCCTCTACATTGCCAGCGACTTCATCTGCCGCCCCGACTATCGCATCGACATCCACCACGGGTTCAAGCGATGTTCCCTTAAGAATCATGGCCCTTGGTGCCTCCATCGTCAAAGGTGAAACCTCTCCTGGGTACCTTGGGTTCCGCAAACCGATGCGCGATGAGCTTGTCGAGCTAGGGTACACTGTCAACATGGTGGGTTCAGTAAGGCTGGGCGACTTTGTTGACAATGACGTTGAGGCGTACGGAGGCAAGAAGATCAAGGAGATGCATGAGTATGCGAAGAAGATCGTCCCCCAGACGCAACCAAACCTGTTCGTCATCAATCTAGGTACCAACAACCTTCTACAGAATAAAGATGTCGATAAGGTCGGCCAGCAGATGGAGGCAATGATCGATTACCTACTGGAGACTTCGAACCAATCAACGGTCATCTTAAGCACAATGCTTACCAATAAGGTCCCTAACCTAGAACCGAAGGTCTTAGACATGAACCAACAGTACCGGGATATCATGAAAATTTTTGAATCGGATGGGAAATCCGTTGTCTTGGCCGAGATGCATCCTAGCCAGGGTAAATCTGGAGTCCCCACAGCGAGCGACATTGGACCTGACGGTTCCCACCCAACAGTCAAGGGCTACGAGATCATGGGCCGTATCTTCGTACAAGCAATCCAGGAAGCTGACCAAAGGGGTTTCCTTCAGAAACCTGTCGATAATGGTATTCCTGCAGATGGTGACAAGGAGAGGGATGGATCATAGTGATGGAGCCTTCGCGACAGTAATACCCGCTTTGTCGTGCTAATAGGCCATGGGCGCTGCAATGGCTCCAACTACAGCGATGCGAGCTTCAAGTAGCTCATGGCTCTTAACTATGATATGGGATAATGTTTACTAGGAATAGTAAGGCGATCGCATCCTAAACTTGCCCCTTGGCTGACGCGGCCTCAAATACTAATACATGCGATGATGGCCCTACGTCCCTTTCCGTATCATCATTGCGGCTAAGCAAAATTCCGGCAAGTAAGAACGGACGGTTGCGACGAGAAATACAAACGTCACCACGTAAAGTGGGAAGTATAGGAGCAGCCGCACTGTTGTACGAGGAACCCCAACCTTCACCTAGGTAGCTCAGACTATATAAAATAATCGCCCTAGCCCGAGAAAGCACAAGGTAGAAGTCTCCTATCTAGGGCTAAGGAGCCAGAGAAGCAAGCCACCCTACTCAAACACAGGCTCTCTAGCTTTTCAGCCCCGAGAAGAAAACCCAGTTACTTAAGGGCAGCTTCATATCGGGAAGCTCGGCAGAAGGAGCTCGCTATAACTCAAACGACGTCTAGGTATATATCAGAGGCGTAATAAGTAAGATTAATATGGTTTCTAATATTAGTTGCTAGAAGGCTGTCTAGACGTGGTATCCCAGCAACGAAGGGGATAAAAGCCCTTATGATCAATAGCATCGTACGAGCAGGTCCATGTCACATACCGAATGAAATAATCTTGAGCTTGATTTATATCCAACATACTTAAAAAAAAAAGGGGGGGGCCTCGGTCTTGATGCAGTGAACGGGACATATCCTACGTCCGACTTAACACTATATCCAGCCGGTTAATTTGTGCCAATGAGATCAATACCATTGTCAAGAGCTGTGCTCACCTGGTGGTTTCCTTCGCACCAATATTCATCGTTCCGGTTACGACAAGCGTCGCCGTACACGCAATAAAAATTCTCATCAGCGTTGTTTATGTTCGGTGCTCGTATTCTGATGATCTCCGTTGATTGAGTAGAGCAATCTGGATCGACGTTGAACCCGTTCATCTCGGGTGCAAGTTGAGCTTGAAACGATGTATACTCAGCGTTCATCCAAACACAAACTTTCTGGCCTGGCTTCTGCCCATTGCAGTTGAAACTATTCCCACTTGTCCACGATGACTCGACTGAGAACCCCCCGCTATAGTACGGGCCATTCGCACCAACGCTAACAGACCATCCAAAGGTGTGGGACTCGAAGTGGCTGATGCCGCAGGAAGTGCCGCCGCCTCCGTCACCACAAGTAATGGGCGCGGACACCTGGTGGTGAAGATGGTCTTGCCGAGGACTCCCATCTATGTCGTAACCAGTTAGAAGGAATCAAAGGGAGAAGTAATTGGGGACTGACCTCCCACAGTCTTCCAAGCACAGTTGCCCCTACAGCATATCTTATTTGGCATAACCTGTCGCCCCGTAATGGCCGAACCATTGGTAACTGGGTGGGCCACCGACCAGCCTACCATAACGAGCATCGCAAGGAAAATAGAGGAAAGCCCCATCGTGATTTCGAACGTCGAACGCGAGGAGTAAATTGTTTTTTTGGTATCAATTATCCACGGATGCATTGTGCTGATTAGAGTTAGGTATTTATATTCGAAAATATCAGTCCAAGATAAATTTGAACACGATCCTCGATGTTGACTTACTCTGGAATATCTGTTCTAACTTAATAGGATACATCTAAGTGGGCGGATCCATTTCCGATAATGTTACAGCTCACATGTCCTCCTATCTACCTCACAATAAATGGAGAATAGAAACACGAATGAGCCAAATAGGGCCGCTGAGCTACCTCATATCATGATATTTACGCGGGAGAGTGAAGATGTTCCGCGGCTATTATCCGCCTTGGGCATATGCAAACCTCAACGTCCAAAAACTACTCGATAAGATCACTCTCCCTCGCTTAAACTACGTTATTGTGAAACAATTTGTCACCTTTTGAACACGGAATAGCGCCGCTTCTATCGTGCGATTATGGCAAACACGAAAGTTGCATTTCAAGCGAAGGGGTAGGTGTATTGAATAAACTTGTAATTGTTACAGGTATATTATCCAAAAACCCTTGCTCCCTTGATTTGTTGAGTCGAGAAATTCATTGCCATCCTTGTATTTAATGACTCCCTATGATAGAAATAGCCGGTTACGCCTTATATTCTACCATTATAACAAGCTATAGGCGTGGCCGTCGCCATCAATGACATTATTAATACCATCGAGCTACAACTTGGTAGGAAGATGCATTGTGCTAATCGGTATCGTAGAAGGCTACCAGATGGAAAATAATTCTTAAGTAGAACGAGGTGAGTGTCACAGCATTCGTTGTTTGCTTGCTTTCTAAAGTCGGCACAGCTGGCAGCCCGATATCAGTGGATGATATGATTCCGATAACCATCAGCTGTTACAATGCAACCCGACGGTATGCTCGCAACCTCGTCATTACGCGAGCTTTTTTTTTTATGTCAACTACCATAAGCTCCGAGTATATGCATGAAAAAAAGACCAGTTGTGCCCCTTCCAAACCCCTACCCAGAAGGTCGAGACTGAACAAATGATATCCATATGTAGTACCCAGCAAAAGCGCAACTGTTAGTGCGTCCCTTATTTCCCGAATCGGTCCCCTCCGAAGTCAACTGATTAATTTACCTACCACCGTAGGAACAGTAGTACTATTCTACCATAGATATTTAGTACAACGCAGTGGCCGGAAACGTTGTAAAGCTACATGTATGTAAGCAAGTAATGGGGGAGATCCTCGTGGGTATATACAGACATTGTATCCAGTAGGTCCGTATCTGGAATTCTCGCCATACCAAGAAATCAACCCAAATTTAAGTCGATATTCGCATATAGAACAAGGTATCCATAAGTGTGGTTTATATTAAATGGCCTGTTACACCTTAAGTATTACGAAGCAAATCGAGAACATATGCTTCCACTTCACACTAAGATTTCTAGAATAGTTGTTTCTACTCATCTATGCCGACGGGTTGTAGCATATCTATTCGGTTCATCTTCATAAGGAGTCGGCGTAAACCATACCATAGGCCAGCGGCTGACGGTCTCATACTGTATGCATATACCAAAGCAGCTGGATCGCCTCGCAATGCATACCAGATATTAACGGCATCTTCAAAGCAAATTCCCTCTCATTTCCTAGCAAATGCAGCTTTCAGTTCATCAACACAATCTGTCACGAACTCCTTCGACGTTGGATTCGACCCGTCCCAGTGTCCAAAGGGATGGCCCTGGCCCTTATAGACCTTGAGTTTACTTGAAGTGCCGGCTGCCGTCAATTTTTCGTGGTATGCGACTCCTTCCGAAACAAGCGGGTCGATCTCAGCGCAGCGGATGACCGCCGGTGCTAGATTTGCATGTGAGTCCGCAACGATCGGCGAAGCTCGGAAGTCGTTGGCCCTATCTTCCCGCCCGTCGTCGGTTCCCAGCCATAGGTTGTAGAACCAGATCAGACGATTGAGAGGGAGCATGGGTGCGAACTCGAAGTCGATGTAACTCTTGTACGGTGTCTTCGCAGGGTCGCATGAACCCTCCTTCGGAATGAATCTCGCGTCGATCACAGGTACGATAAGCAGCTGCAGGACAAGACGTGGGAAATTCGGTCCATCCCGAGCTTGCAATGCAAGGACCGCTGCAATGCCTGCCCCAGCCGAAAGACCGCTAACTCCCACGCGCGAGGGATCAATCCCCAAAGTCCCTGCATTTTTAAATGTCCATTTCAACGCTTCCCAGCCGTCAGTGGCCGATATTGGATGCGGATATTCGGGGGCAAGTCGATAGTCAATATTGACTATGATACAGCCAACCCTCTGACATAGCTTTCGACACAGAGACTCGTCGTCTCCTAAGCCACCGATAACAAACCCACCACCGTGAAAGTTCACAAGCGCCGGGAGCAGACCATTCTGTTCTAAGTCGCCGCCAGAAACGGCGTCAGGGGTAGGAACATACACCTGCACAGCTATCTCGCCGGTAGGGTTCGAGACAGGGACTTGGTAGATTTTATTGCTGGCTACATCCGGTGATTCCCCAGAGACCTCCGCCGTCGGAAAGGTGTACTTCTTTCGGTCATTATTGTAGACCTCGTAGGGAACTTGGTCCGCTCGCAGTCGAGAAGCTGCAAAGTCACAGGTAAGTGACCAAAAATAGGAGACGCGAATAGTTCAAGACGAATAATACCTTGGTGGCGCATGTAGATCTCGGCAAAGGCCGGATCGAGTTTCTCGATTATCGAGGGGTGTAGCGGGTTTACGAGAGATGACACGTCGTTGGAACCCATGGCTCTTTAATATGCAAGTCTTGTAACTTTAACAGATATATGTATCACCCGAAAGTTGCTTTGAGAAATTACCGTTGTTATTAATAAACTTAAGTTGCTTTAAGCTTTTTTAAGCTATTACTACTTTAACTTAAGTTAAAAATAAGTTTTTAATAAAATAATCACGAGAAAAAACCGCGAGGTAAATGCGCAGTATTTTCTAAAAGGGTAGGCGGCCGGCGAAACTCCGGGACCGCTACCCCATCAAACGACCAAGTTAGCCAAATTGAACAAAAACTCGAATAACTTTACATCTAGTGATCTGGATATTCTATAATTACTATAGCCTTATCCATCCCAATTCAGCGATTCTAATGATATATATTTCAAGTGTTGCATTGTAGATCTGACTAGGCTATGAATGATAAAAGGAGGTTTCAGCGATTTTCAAAACGTCTGAGTACGAATATAGCCGGGGAATAGCCGCCCCGGAGGAGAGCTAGGGCGCCAGATTCGCCAGGGGATAGCCACACCAGGCCAGGGATGCAAGATATGAAACTTATATAGAAAGAATTGCCAAGTCGAAGGCTTTTAAATGATTCCAATTATTAATTAATGAAAGAGCTACATATCAAGTTATTCGAGTTTTTATTGAAATTCGTAGCTTTAGTGGGTTTGGCTTGTTGGGGTGGGGGGGGGGGGGGGGGGGGTGAGAATGTTGGCATATAGGATGCAGATAAAGGTGGTCAAAGCGCTTTGAGGCTATTCGGACAAAGAGATTAAAGATATTTAGGCAGACTGAGAGATCCTGAATTAATTTATTTGATTGAGCGATCTTGGACTGCCAGACCTGACTATTAGATGCCGCTTGCCATCAGAGAAAAAATTAGAAAAAATTAAATCAAAATTTAATATAATAAGAACAGCATTATCGGTGCAGTATGGCTTTCACGAGTAAAACTAGGGCTATTATGCCACTGCAAGCGGTGGTTTCGGTTTGTAACATTGCAGCATAAAAATAACACCTTATAATTTCATTTGCTACTTACGACGACAAAACATGCTTAATAAATTGAAGAAGATTATAACATATCAATTTATTGTTTCTTATTCTTATGATCAACTTTTACTACTATACAGTTGCCTATTACCTCGTCCGGCAAGGGTTTATTAGGAAGTCTCCGCTCTCGCTTGCTTTGCGCGTCCCTAATCTCCGGCAAGCTAACAAAGACCTTATTCGGATCGAGGTGAACGGTTTGGCGTATGTCAGGTGTATACGCATCAAGCTGCAACTACAAATCTACATTATCTGCGCGAAGCTTGGCTATATGGGTAGTGTGTAATGCAAGAGCCTTAACGGCTTTACCGACCAGGTTACGTATATCGCGAGAAATAGGCCCTGTGTTTTTTTTTTTTCAATTTCTCGTAGCTGGTCAAAGAGCTTCCTGGGGCCCTTGGGAGTGGCGCAGGTATCTTTTGGCGGTTTGTAAGGTGGTGTATCGTGAAGGATAACTGCTGATGGCCGGGGTGGTGGTGTTGGCGGAGGGGGGAGGACCTTGGTAACATCTAAAGGCCATAATCCTGATTCTCGCCACCCCGAAATGATATTATGTAACGAGAAGGCCTTTTAGCTTACATTGATATATACTTGGAGCATTCGCTGTTTATAAATCGGCGCCGTTGCTAAGTAGGATACGTGCAGGATCTTACATCAAGCCTTTTGCCAACGCTTCGGATTCTCCCTATTGCCCGGCTTCTTCCTTCTAGAACAGACAGTGGCGTATTGCGAAATGACCTTCTAGGACTTGTTTCTGCAGTCGCCTCAACAAGCTTCGACTACGATCGTGTCATGATCACCAAATCCTCATCTCAAGACATATAACCATCACCGAGAACCTAGAGCTCTACCTTGTATGGTCGAAGAATCGTATCTTCCTTAAGCCGATCCCGCTCTATTTCTTAGACCTAGATTTTTGGGCCACTTATATTATCTACGATCGTAAGTTAGTTGATTGTGTGTGGGGCTTCCTGTTTTTATACACGACGCTTATTTCGTACGAGAGCGATTTTTATATGGTAAAAGAAAACAAGTTATTACCGGCGGGCGTCACCTAGGAAGTATGGAAGGACCTCGCAAAAAAAATCTTTTAAAACCATTGTTACGTATTTATGAACCCGTGGTATTGGTATGGTACATTAGCGTCATGGGGGGGGTTGCAGTAACCGTATAAATTCCATATATATACGGCTCCCTAACTAGAGCCGCTCAAAAGATTGAGTGGAACGCGTTAGGCGCTTGTATCTCACACGCTAAATTGTATGGAACGGTACAATAGATTTTGAGCTGCTCCTCATATGAACCAGCCTTCGAAGATAAGCCGATTTTTAGAGAAACGGCTCAACATATTGTGAGCCGCGCCTGCGCCGCTCCCGATTTTGAGCCACTCCGCACAGACCACCTGAATTGCAAAAGGAAAAGAAAAAGCCTGCTATTATGTACTCTCTCTAGTGATTTACTAGGAACAGTACTTAGTTTTTTCTTTTTCTTTTTCTACTTTTTACTCGAATCGAATCATGCGTTTTACGAATATGAATTAATGGATTACAAGTTACAAAGCTACGAAGTTACGTCATTTTAAATTAACTATTTTAGTAATTATTTATTTATATTATTTACACGCGTAAAAATGTTAGTAAAATTGTATATATGCTTATAAAATAAGTGGAGGAATACATTTATACTATCGTACGAGCGGCGTAAAAGTAAAAGCGGCATAAAATGAAAGTAACACGTACAAAGCTCAGCCATTTTAAGCAGTAATTATGCTGTTTATGGTAAGGCGCGGCTCAAAATGGGAGTAACGCAAAATAATAAGCGGCGCAAAGCGATATAAGTGGTGTATGTGCTGCACTATTTACTTAATCAAGAAACGCGCGGCTTATTTTATTGCTCTGCTTAGAAAAATTTAAACGTTTAAAATATAAGTTATAATAATACTATTCATTTATCGAGCGGTTCAATTGTTTGAACGCATAAAATGAAAGCCGCTTATTAGCTATAAGCGGCTTAAATTTAATAAGCGGTATTTATGTAATTACTGTTACCCCCCATTTGACGTTAATGTAAATTAAAACTTAATCGATTAAATATAATATATTAGCTATAAAAAAATTTATTCGGCGTTAAAAGGTTGTAAAAAAACGAAACGTTTTAAAACGCAAATTACGAGTTTATGGTCTTTTCGATTATCGCGCCGTTTATAACAAACATGGGTATTATCGTGACGGTTTTAGCTATGTTTATCAGCAATTAGATCGTGACAAAAAACTACGAGAAAAAAAAGTTCCGAGAGATAAGCGTTAAACCGTTTTAAAAAAACAGACTACGCTTTTACTTTTAAACTTATAACTTATAACCTATTTACTTATAAGTTTAAAAACTTATTTATGAATATTTATGGGTAAGTTTTTTATATCGTAGGTTTTTTTAAAAAACTTATAACTTAAAAAAAAAAATTTATGGATACTTACGCGTAGGTTTTTAATAAGCATAAAAAATAAATATAAGTTTAATATATGTTTATTCTAATAAATTTAATATTATAAATTTTATTTTTATTTTTTTATTTTATATTTTTTATATAAAAAAACTTATAAGTTACTTATGGGTAATCTAAAAAACCTATGGTTAGCTTATGGGTTTTTAAAATTCATCATGAGTAATTTATGGTTTTTTTATTTTACCTATAAATTTCCTGTAAGTAACCATATTTACCCACGGTAAAGCGTAGGACAGACCCAGGAAGGACGCGGCAACGCCTTCGTCTGCCAAGGGTAGTCTGATGCACTCGGATGAGCGAAAGGTCTGATGTGAGATGGCAAAAGAAAGCGATGATAACAGCAGTAGTGGATAATAAACACTCTAGCTGCGCAACCATCCTCAAGGATATTTTGGAGGAGGGTTCCTTTACGCCACAGCCAATGGCAGTGACTTGTAAGCGATGGGACGATGCGAACAGCTTCAAAATCTAATTGAAATTTAAGAAAGGCAGGGTAAGTATCCCCGACCACGTCAATTGGCTTAGAAAATCATAGGTACTCTATATGTACCTACATAGGTACATAAGTAAGTTTTTCCCTAAAATACAATAGGTATGGTACAAATTTGTAATTGTTATTGAAATAGAAACCCTCCAGTAGGTCTAGGTCTAAAATATACCTAACTCATACTAAATACCTACTAGGTACATGTATCCATGCATTGCTTTTCAATAAGGGTCTAGGCTTTTCGGCTCGAACTTGTCGCGAAAGCCATCGAAGGTCCTTCCAGAGCGTACCTAGGTGCTTCTTCGAAATGTTCTGGATTTCTTCAAGCATCCCGCATTAGCTAGGCGAACGGCAAGGTCACTCTTCTACGTCGCTTGCCCATCTTCCTGGGTACCTAAGTGCCTTTCGTTTCGATAATGGGCCCGTTGTAATGCTATTATGTATTTAATACTCGGGGAAAAGCGATAATATCAAGGGCTACCAGTACATACCTTTCTCCCGATAAGGAGATAGTATATAGCCCCGAAGATAAACCAAAACCCTGTCATCAAGATACTAAAATTCATTGTCTCCGATGTAACTGGCGTGCTGCTGGGCCAGAAGCTAAAGAAAAATGTGATTACAATCCAGCATAAACCAACGATATTGACAATTGTTCCTAGCGGTTCCGGGACTCGCCAAGGGCCCCATACGAGAGCACTGTCGCCGTCCATAGTTATATCGTCGACGTTAAACGGACGGCTGCGAATTCGACTAGTGACGCGCCTCCAAAGAAGAAGTGCTAGTGGAAAGGCTGCTGCTGCTTCCCAGGAGGAAACCGTGAAAGAAAGGACGCTTTCCAGCGCTTTCTCGGAGCCGATATCTATCAAGCCCAGAATGACAGAGATAATGCAGGTCGTCCATACGGCATTCAGAGGAAGAAAGGACTTTGGATTAACCTGTCCAACCGAATGTAAGTATCAGATTTTCCTGATTTCAACAGGCTTCGACTCACCAAAAGGAGCCAGTTAGACATTGGCGGTCCGCGGTCTCTTGCAAATGCCCATAGTTGTCTAGAGGCGCCTGCGAATTGGCCAAATGTCGCCGAGTAAGACAATACCAACACAATACAGGTCATTAGTGTAGTCCCAACAAAGGATTTGGTGGATTTGTAAAAGATTTCAATAAAGGGGTAATGCATTGACGACTCCATGGCGGATTCTAGATCACCCATGCAAAACAGTATAGTAAGCAACATGCCGAGCCCAAGAAGGCCATTGAAGACGATAGTAATAATGATATTCCACGGAATAACAACAGCGGCATTCTGTGTTTCCTCAGCCATGTGGACAGCGCCATCGGCACCTAGAGCGGGTTAGAGTCAAAGCTTCACACGGTACAAGAGAAGGCAGGCCTTACCAATAAAAGGGCCAACATTTGTTATGATTCCAACAAAGAAAGCGAGGCCCATGGTCGGCCAGCCCCCGTCATTACTCCACTGTGTAAATACAGTGGTGGCATCTACGCGTTTTGCGAGGTAGACGAGTGGAATTATCATGGCGAAGAAGCCGATGACGTGGAGATAGAGAATAAATCCCTCTATCTTGGGAAGCCATCGTCCTAGAATGGAGTTCACAAGGAAAGCCAAGACGACTGTAGCCCAGATGAGGAGGGTCCCGTGCCATCCTTGCGGTGTATAGGCACTGGGATGGTTGAGGACGAGGAGGTCCTGAATCAATGTGGCAGTAAGGATCCCGCCCATCGCAACCATAGATTGCCATACCGCTACCGAGAGCCATCCTAATCATCGAACTGTGTTAATCTAGCTAATACTAAGGATTCCCGGAACGCGCTGTGACTTGCCTGTAAGATAGCTCATCATTTTTCGTGTGCTCTTCGGCGCCAGGATAAACACCCAGTGGTACTGCCCAGAGGCCGTGGGGGCCATAGATGCGAGTTCTGCTAAGGGAGTCATAACCGCGAGGAATCCAAACCAGGAGAGTATGAATGAAGTAACAAGTCCCGCACTTCCGCCGTTTGCCAAACCAAATCCAAAGTATCTGTATAGCATATCAGTGTTAGCATCTCCAGGACTGATAAATTTGAAAAGTTGCAAGTTCTGCTTACACCAAAACACCTTCCCAAGTTAACATCAACGTCGTGGACAGGCCCAATGTGGAGATGATACCGAATCGGCGCTTTGTGTACAATCATTAAGATGTTCGGTGCGCGACAGTTAAGAAAGTTGCATTACCTTTAGAACCTCTATAGCTGTCAGTTAGTCTACCGTTGATAGTCAGACATGGCTGCACTCACGTTTCTTCCCAAGTCTTGAGAGGCCGCTTTCGTCTCTCCTAGATAGTTCTTCATCTCTCGTAGGCCTAGGGGCCACGGAGTTGAACGAGCTCACGGCTTTAGTCTGCAATGCCATCGAAAGTAAAAGCTTCTCAAGGCCAATGATATTACATATCCTGATGAGATCTTAAGGATGGGCACGAAGATTGTCGAGAAGAAACAGCAAAAGAGGTGGGAGGTGGGAAGGGTTGGGAAAGTGGACGCTGTAGGACCATCGGGCAGAGGACCGTTGAATGTACCCAATAATTAGACGTATGATACTACATCCAGTTGTCTCAAGTACCCCTTAGTCCCTCGAGGTACTTCGGATGTCTGCAGCGTTGGATGCATACGCCGACATGCATGCATCGCCCCCACGTTCATACAACTTGTGTAACCACATCTTAGCTGCGCCGCGGCTCGACACAAAAACACCTTCCCTCATGCAATGGGATCATTATCGGGTTATCCAAGACTAGCCTGACTAGGTATCTTGGGTGATCTTCAACTCCCGCCCTCGAGAGCCCTCCTGATTCTCTCGTCCCCTCGTTTCTCTTCTGTCTCTATTTCATTTCCAACGCTGACTTTTGCGCCATTCACTGCATTCAACTAATTACCCAATATGTTTTCACAGCTGCATTGGCTTCAAGCCCGCGGAGTGCCCATCACTCCTGACACCCAGGCCACGGGGGTTAGTATCGCGACGTGGTTTCTTGCCTCGTCCTTTTTGATCATGTATATTTCGGGTCAAACCGTCAAGTACGTTATGCTTAGACGGCTACGGCTAGACGACTACCTACTGTTTTGCGCAACGGTAAGTCGTTATGAAAGATATTCGTCAGACCAACTAGCTAACATCATCTCCAGATACTCGCCCTTGGCATATCTTTATCATATTCTATCATGGCGTCGAATGGTCTTGGAAACAAGGTCATTTCGATTGCGCAGTTCGATGCCGTTCAGAAGGTATCACTTACATAGCCCCTGTTTGCCTATCGCCATTGCTAATAGTTTACAGGGACGTTATGCAGCGGATATGCTTTATATACCCTCTGTCTGCGGCGTGAAGCTGTCTCTGCTCGTATTTATCCGCCAGATTTCCATAGACGCGAAACGAACTCGGTTCATCTCGACACTCATAATTCTTACGAGCATAAGCGCAGTAGCCTTTTTCATCGCCGCCGTATTTCAATGCCAGGTCCCTCGACCTTGGGAAACGTTATCTTTACGATGCTTTGATCAAGTAGGACTCTTCCCATCCACATATCATCTTATATACCTTGGCTAACGTTAGCTCAGTCGGGATTCTGGATTGGTTTTGGGGTCCTCGATATGCTTACTGACATTCTAATCATTGTTGCGTCGGTTGTCCTAGTTTGGAACGTGCACATCACCATGCCGCGAAAAGCCATCGTTGTAGGTTGCTTTGCGCCTCGTATACTGTTAGTCGACACTACAGATATAGGTACTTAGGGAAAATACTGAATCTATTATAGTGTCATCGCTGCCGCCGCCTGCAGACTTGCCTACCTCGTGTCAATCTCTCCACGTCAAAATCCGGCATTCAGTTTGTGGATTCCAGTGGTCTGCACTGAAGTCCAAGTTTGCTTGAGCATCTCAACTGCTTGTATTCCAAGCGTGAAGCCTCTATTCGAAGCCGTTGAGGTACGTTATGTAAAACTAATATTGGCTTCTGGTCTATCTGACAATCTCAGGCTGGTGTTTGGCAGGCTGATAACCTTCGTCGTCGCGGCCTTTCTCTTGATGACCTACATAGCAGAGGTTATCTCAAAAATTCTGGAAGCTGGATCGAATTAACAGACAATGCCAACGTTAATGACAATGATGATATCAACCGCTCTGGGGATAACGGCACTGGGATGGGGCATCTTTTTAGACCAACATCCACAGATTAGAGTAGAGCGGCCGGAGATACTAGAATGTTCCAAGTTATACTGAGGACAATGACCTGTCTTATAGCAACCACCCATACTCATACTATAATATTTTATAAACTTGTCCCTGTATCATACATGCATCAATGCTATGTGTTAACTTCGTGGACATGACTTGGATATCATAGCAGGTGCATACCTAAGCAAGCTTAGAAAATTATTGTCACGTCAAGTATAAGGCGCCATTGCTTGCGACTGCAGCGTCGCTTTTGCAATTCATGTTACTAATTGTCTTAATCTTGATTTATTGAAAATTCCATCGCTACGAATTGCTACTCTTGGACTACCATACTTGAGGGCTATCGTTGGCACCCACGTGCTGGTCAGAAACATTAAGAAGAGGAAAAATAACAAGTTACTAAGAAACTAAAGGCTAAACTACTACTCTACAGTCCGTGGACATTTTATCACTCCGGAAAGTCAGTCTACTCTACTTGCCCTCTTAGAGACCTTCCATCCCCTGTACATAGATTCGGTGTTCCTTCGTCCACTGGGCCAGTGCGCTCCAGTCTTTACAAAGTCTTGTTTGACCGTCGCCATATGTATGGGAGTCTTCGGTATACAGCAAGGTATCATCGGCGTGGCACATGGATGATTGGCGGAGAGAGTCGAGGCAATGCGTGGCATGTGCGAAGGGAACAGTCAGGGGAACCCCCTCCTTGAGATGGTATAGCACAGAACGGATAATGGCCTAGACAGCTTTCGTTAATTTCGGACAATCAAGTCGATGCTGCTAATATTCTTACCAAACAGTGCAGTTGATGATAAGCCGCCACGAAATAAACACTTTCAGTGGAAGACATGTTGCGCTTGATGCTTGCTGGAAGCTGTCGTGATTGTGCCCATTTATCTGGCAAGGTCACCAAACCATCCCCGACTGGTTTCTGTCAGCTCTTCACCTATAATCCCTTCGGAACCATATCTTACTTGGGAACAAATCTGCCCATAATGGACTAGTCTTAGTCTTGTTCTCATCAGAGTATTCTGTAATCCAATGAAATGGTTTTAGGATTGTTTTCCCAGGGCCCCCTATCTCCGATCAGCAAGCACTCTTCTATTCTAGAAGGGAGAAACAAACAGTAAGGTTGATGGTCAGGAGGATAGCAGCCCTTATGTGCCTCGTGCCAGAGAAGTACGCCATTTGAACCAGCAAGGGAAATGACAAGAATAATCATGGTGATGATCCCAAAGTAAGTTTTCTTTGGCGTTGATGCTGACTGCGGCGGCTCTAAATTATCTTTGGTGTCAAAGCCATCCACTTGGTCATCTACATGTTGCTGTAAAGGGTGGTAAGGCGTCCCCTGGAGCGCCATTTTCTTGTGACAGAATTCGGCAGTATAAGGTAAGGTGTGGGCTTAGTTCTGTGTCTTTCTTGATCTTGAGATTGAAATGCAATGACGGGAACTTCAATTGAACAAGAATTCGGGTGTCAATATTTCATCCTCTATCACCCGGCTAGGACCATGGTCCTATTTACTGAAATGGGACAGGATTCTGCCTTATTGGACCTGTACAGTAGACTCTGGCCAGGGCCGCGCCCTGTAAACATGACATCTGCATTTTTGCCTCTTGTAATGCATGAGGCGTAGAATCCATTCGGACCATATCAAGGAAATAAGACGCATGTTACACAACGCCTACTGCGTGACGTGTACTCATGTTGTGCTACTGAGCATTCTCCTACCAAGACTTTCTAGGTTAATTGGCTCACCACAATACCTCAGCCCACCAACAAAGGAGGGAACTCGTCAGTGCTGCATAAAACAAGGGCTACAGTTGATAAGAGGTACCTATCTTCTGAGGAGATAAGTACCTCCGAACGGCAAAGCCGATGGCGCACAACATAGGTTGGTTTGACATGCTGACTCTAACACATCCATCAACAACCCCTCTTCAATCAGTCCCAACACCATCTGTCATTTCTGCGCGGTGTGCTTGTTTCCTCTTTGCTGCTTACCAACCTATCGTGATCCAAAATGCCTTTCATACTTCAAGAAGTCAAAGACGAGAAGGACTTCGACGAGATTCTACCCGTGCTTTATGCCGCCTTTGGTGAGCCCTACAACTCTCTGCGGAAATGGTTTATTCCAGTCCACACCACAGTCGAAGCGGCAATTGAAAGCTCCAAAATGCGACATATCAAGTCGTGGAAGCAGCACTCCGGTATTCACTGGATCAAGGCGACTGACACTGATTCTGGTAAGGTTGTTGGAGCAGTTGAATGGGAGATCCGCCAAGACGTGAGCCCATCACACGAGCCATTAAAGCCGTTTAATGCGTATTGGCATATTGAGGGGTCGGAAGAGAAAGCCTTTGCTGAGAAGCTCCTTACAAACCTAAAGGGGTTCATGAAAGAGAGGATGATTCGGCCTCATATTGGTATGTATCCCCATATCGGATTTGACTCCGTATTAACTAGCTGACGCCCCCCTTTAGAGTTGGAACAACTGGTTGTTCACCCTGATTATCGCAATAGGGGTATTGGAAGGCTGCTCACCAACTGGGGCATCGAGAAGTCGGATGAACTGAAATTAGAGATATGTATTGAGTCTGTCCCATTCGCCGTACCCATATACGAAAAATATGGGTTTGGTAACATGGAAGGCCTCAATCCAGACATGGCTATCTCGAATCCGAGCGAGAAGTGGAAGGAATACGCGGCTGATGACCTCCGTGTGTTCTTGTTGTGGCGCCCGGTAGGACACGATTACCGTGCTGGGGAAGATAAGTTGGCTTGATTCAAAATCGGGCGCCTAACCTAGGGCCTATCTTTGGAATGTTGCGACCCCTTAAGATGTGGCATCCCTTAACTAGAATGAGACCTCTGTTTTCTCCTTTAGAGTTGTGTTACAGTGTCGTTCTTCTATCATTGGTACGGGAAAGTTCTTCTCACTTCCTCCGAATCCTACTTCTTAATTGCACCCACTGCCTCATGCAAGCAGATAGGGTTAATACATGTACTTCATCCTGCTACGCACAGAGCATATAATGATTGGCTGATAGTGTGCATGTTCTACTTCCGTGGAACAACATCTCATTAATGAACGCCACCTCCAACCCACCCAGAAAAGATCAACCCTACGTTGTTCGCATCATCGTTTGCCTGCCTAGGTAGGTCCATACAATGAATCTCAGCCTGGAGCCCATCTGTTGTAAGTTCTTTCCCCAGTATACCTACCAGGGTGCCGCAGTATCTGCGACTGGTACCTCAACAATATTATATGTAACCCATAGACCAATTAATAGGCAAGTACGTAAGGTAGGATTGAATGGAAACCAAAAGCAGCTTCCTTTTATCTGTATCTTTGGAAGTATTTGACATCCTATTATTATCTGCCCACCCTCCTTTCGGGAACGGTGCAAGAACGGCCATCAAAAAATATCACACACAAAACTGGTACAAAATAATATATTATTACCCGATCCCTTTCCAAATCCCATTATCCTTATTCTCTTCCACATCTAAATCTTTTTATCAACGGACCTAAAGCCTGAAGCAATTGCCTGTCATGAACTTCTATATCTTCTCAACTCTACTACTTTCATCCTTCGGAATGAAAGTCCTTGCTGCTCCAGTGCTCGATGTCAATGAAGCTCATAATGACAAGAGAGAGGATACGTAGGTGGTGTACGACTGCATTTAAGGATCCCACTAAAACATACTAACAGGTCCGTCTTGGAAGAATGTATTGCACATGAAGCAGCAGCCCTGTATGTACTAGCACTTTCTCCAGTTTGCGTGAAATGAAACTAATGATAAACATATAGTGAAAGTGGAGCGTGCCCCTTTGGGTCAGTATAACCTTTAGGAATCACATCGGCAATTTGAAAATGCTAATTACGTTCAATAATAGCTACCAAGATGCTTGAAGCGGTCGGCTACTTACTTAGGTAGTAAATAGTTGATGGATGGGTACAATGAGCTTTGATGATGTTATGAGAGTTTTATTAAAACAAAGAATGAACACAGGTTACAAGTAACTTGACACACCTCATACTGCACGGCTAGCTAAAGTCATACTGCATAAATAACAATGCTTTTTATAAATTATAAATTTTCGTTTTTAAATTTAATTTTTAATAAATTACCATTTTATAAAGGGCAACACTTAAATCTGCAGTATGCCAAGGCTAGATCTGCAGTATGGCCCGAATCCGGAAGGCGGTCAGGGCTTTTGCCGGGCATCTCCCTCCCTCACGAAAACCGCTATAACATGAGAATTCAACAGAAACTCAAATAACTTCATACATAGAGCGTTACTCAATTGATAATTACTATCATTCAAAAGCGCTCGATCCAGCGATTCTAATGATATAAGTTTCATCTCTTGCATCCCTGGCCTGGTGCGGCTATATGGTAGCGAACCTCGCGGGCTAGCTCGCGCGCGCGGCTATTCCCCGGCTATATTCGTACTTAGCCGTTTTGAAAATCGCTGGAATCGCTCCTTATTCCATATAGCCCCCTCAAATCCAGGATGCAAGAGACGAAACCTATATATTTAGAATCGCTGAATTGAGAAGATTAAGACTATAGTAATTATATAATCGCAGCACCCGTGAATGCGAAGTTATTTGCGCTTTAGTTGAAATCTGCGTTTGATGGGGTAGAGCCCCCGGATTTCCGCCCACCGCCTACCGTTTCGGGCCATACTGCAGATTTAGTGTTGCCCTTATAAAAGTAAACGACGATTAAAAATATTACGTAATTAAATATGATTTTCTATCTTACTATCCCTCATTAAGGTGGTACGTTAATTTTATATTAAATATTAAATATTTTACTTTGTTATATTATCCCTTTATCCCATATGAATAAAGTGTTTTAATGCATAATTATGCTGCTGCTTGGCTTTTTGCATTTAAGAGCGCTTTCAGGGCTTTATTCATGCCAACAATCGTGAATAAAGGTTAAGCTTTTTTTAAGTAACGCTTGATTAAGCTTGAGTAAAGCAGCAAGAGATGGTATGAAAGATAAAGGGTTGGCGAAAGCAACTTTCGAGCGATGCAACAAATTGTGTACACACCACTTATTTCGTCGTTTAGTAAGATGCAGTACAAGTAACAGACCAGCAAATCTTCCGGAAAATCTCGATACGACTTCATGAGTTTAACAGTAATGTAAGGTAAGAATTGTCCTTAAAGTTCCGTACTCTTAGGGAAAGGGGCACATGAAGATACTCCTGATCACGGACGAGTCGCAACCGCCCACACATCTAAGTTCCCCCATATCGTCTGTTCCTGACCTTTCGCGTGACACTCCACTCGCATTGCATATAATCGTGGGGGTCAAGGTAGTAGTCGGACGCGGGTGGGTATAAATGCAGATAGCCGAGACTCGATAGTTTATACTTCTACCAAGACGCATTTTACCTAGATGTCCTGCGGGCTGCATCGGCTTGTCAGAGTGGGAATGTCAGAAGGCAGTCTTGGCAGCCTGTACGGATGGAGTCGTGCCTGGTACGAAGGGAGTAGTCCCTGATACCAGGGAGCCCTCAGGACCCATATCCCGGGATAGAGGCGTTCACAAGGAACAAAGGACGCTTAGGGTATATAGGTCTGTAGTCCTAGCTAGATAGGGGTTGAGGCTCCTTGCGCGACAACATAGTTGCTTCCTAGGCTTCTTGGTCCACCTTGTGACAGGGAATTCCGGCTGAACGATACGTGGGGAAGGTTTGGTAAGACTTGTATCAAACATTTGTACTATGAAATATAAGATACTGGCTTCTCTGCTATAAACGCGTATATCTGAATGTTGGGCACCAATAATATTGGAAGCATTTTCTAGTACACTAGTATAGGAAGTTTCAAGACAACTTGGCTAATCCGAGTCAAGCCTAAAGCGAGCCTATCCAGTCAGTATGAAGATTTGTTCGCTGCCCAAGCTCGTAAGCTTTATAACCCCTGGTGTAATGGTCACCTGCCTCGAGACTGTACCTTTCGTCTATATCTACGCAATCACGTTTTGATCATTGCTATTGCCTTGACTGGAGTACCCCATGATACTTGGTACTGGATGATTTCTTATTCGTGCCTAGTACATATGTAGGTAGGGATCCATCTCAATCGCATAACTATATCTTGTGATAATACCTTCAGTACTTCGCCCCCTGAATCTCATACAAAAGTTTTCATAAAGAACGTCGTAATAGGAGGGATTTGCATGAAGAAACCCTCGACTACATTCCTAGTAATATAACATTTGACAGCAAGCTAAGTCGTCTTTCAGCTATTTTAAAGTAGAAAACTAGTATCACCTGGAGCTTCTTACATCATTGTCCCAATCCTCCCTTTGCAGGAAGTCCTATACTAGAATACTGGACATATGGTACAGAACTTCTGATAACAACACTCTTGGAGCGTGGTAATGTCATTTATCCGCGCTATTCGCCTCATTTATCTCGCAAGCACTATTGGTAGACTATGTTCACTCCTCCTAATACATCTCTACCCATATAATATATCGTAGGATTGACGTTATTTACTAGTCATGCTAAACCAGAGTGAGATCAGGAATACCTAGAGATATACATTAGAATATCGAAGATGATAAAAGACTAGAGGAAGTTGCCATGATGATAGCCCACGATAGACTTGGCCCCTATAGTGGATGATACTCACATCGCATAAAAGCGACCAGGACTGGGGATTATATATAGCTTAGGCATGTAATCAACCCCTGCCTCAGTGATTGATATGATTTTACCCTCAACATTTGGCATTCCCGTGCCCTAGCTTAGCAAAGTTAGACGCCGTGATTCGACGCGTTAGACTGCCAATCTATTTTCTGTTGTGCCTCTAGCCTTCCCCTCATATATGCTCCCATGGGATAAGGTGGGACTCCGATTATCATAGGGGTCATGTATCTCGTCCTCTGCTGCCGAAAATCGAACTCGACCTTCAATACACGGGATATCAACATACTCTCGGCCCTTCTCTCGAGAGCGCGAGCGATGCCTTCAGAGACGGCGCGACAATTATTGATGATTAACAAGTAGGAAGCATTAATACTGTCAACTTCAGGAGAATCATACATAACTACATGTAGGTACATACCTCATATACACATTGGGATTTTTACAAAATCATTTAATGTCTCCGTGGAGGCTGTACAGGCAAGTGTGCCCATATCACATGTTCATTGGCGACCCTGACTAACTTCTAAAGAAGGTGGTTGGAATTTGCCTTTTCACCATTTTTATGATAGGGGCAATTAGGCTTCTTGACCTGGCCGATCGACAGGTAGTGATCGCAGGTTAGGGAATGCTGGGCTTTAAGCATGGTTTGACATCATAGTGTATACTAGAGCTTGTCACGTCCTATACCCCTAGGGAGGTTGCCAAAGATAGTTCACACATCTTTCGCTCAGACGTTAAACAATACAACAACAACAACAATATGATAGGGACAATAAGTCCTTGGGGAGTCGGCTCCCTCGGTTTATATCATTGGAATGGGAATATGCTCAAATTACATACTTAGCTGCATATACAGATATGCTTTTAAATTATTTTTGTATAGAACTGGCTGGGTATTAGAAGCAGGTCTCAGTACTTACAATACTCAAAAAATAAGCTCGTCGATAGCTAGCCTAGCTTTGAAGAGAATGAGAATATGTCAGGACCAGTGGTAACAAGATTACTGATCTGTAACAGTAAAATATGAGTTATATAAAACCCGGGATTTAATATTATAGGTCGACTACCAACTACCGCGATCCCATTAGAGAGACTTGACTTCCCTAACTAAGTCTCTACATAGCTCTAACTAAGGGGTCGAGAATAGATTAATTTCAACGTAATTCCCAAACTACATAGCCTTCCTATAGCTCCTATAGGGTATTATATTATAGAGAACCTGTCACAAGGTGGACCAAGAAGGCTGGGAAGCAACTCTGTTGTCGTGCAAAGAGCCTCAACCCCTATCTAGCTAGAACTATAGACCTACATACCTCAGGGTCTTTTGTTCCCTGTGGACAGCTCCATCCGGGGATACAGGCCCCAAGGGCTAGCGCCCTAGTATCAGGGATAACTCCTTCCGTACAGGCTACAGAGACGGCCTTCTGACAGTACCATTATGCTCAAAAGACATGATTGTAAATCAAGATAAGACGAGGGCGATGATATTACAACAATTGTGTTTAGTGAATCTTTGATCCTTGGGGGGCAGCTATCGTAGTCAAACTGATAGCCTAGGGGGGAAGGATATGGACATCCGGATGTTTTTGGAAAAAGATCATTGGATTGATAGTATATCTGGTGTACGCTTACAAGTTGGCTTAGGGGGGCGTCCCCATGGGAGTCCCTCGTCTGTCCCATTGGAGATCTAGAGCAGGCGGCTAGGTAGCCAGGGTCGTCATTGATGCTGGAATGGTCTAAGCGCGGTTGGTTATGGTTCCTGAGCGCCCCCATTACCACAGCATGGTAATGTGTATATCGCTACGACCCTTATCATAACAACTGGTATTGGTCTGTGATTATTAGGAACTGGACACCGTGGGAGAACTGGCTTTTTGCGCACTTTGGATACCAGATAGAGGAGTTTTACCCCTTATTCCGAGGGAATAGGGATGCATTGGAAGAAGGGCAACCCCAGGCAGCGAGGCTGCTTCACTTACGGTGTGATAGCGATTTCTAAGAAATGAGACAAGGATACCAGACTAGGGCTAGATGTATCGCTGTGTAGTAATTATTCATCATGATATAACAAGGCTTGTAGTGACTGCTGTGATGGTTTCCACAACGAAGGAGTGGCCCGTGATTCCAATTGCACTAACATCTAGTATCCCCTTGATACGCAGAAATATCAATTGCTCACAGGATGTTGCTTTGAGACTAGCTTGTTACGCTGGGCGCCAATGTCGGAGCGCAAAATTATCATTGAGAGGGTGTTTTACATCTGGGATATACGATTACGGGGCATATGGGCCATAAACGAATACGTTTGGTGTCAATCACATTACGTATTACGCGATGAGGTTTGAAAAAGTCGTGCGCCGGTTTGGATAGAAGCGAATTTCGCTTTGTGGCTTAAGTGTGCTTACCTAGGTGTTGACCTTCCGATGGGTAAGTTTAGATAAAGACCGTGGCAAGGTTTTCGCTGATGCTGAATACTAAGCAACTCTGAAGCTCGGATGAATAAAAGAAAAGGGACGGATGAAGCGAAGCGAGGCAAAGGAGAGGGGGAGGGTATCCAATAATGTGTAACTGCTATCTTAGCGGGGGGTCAACTGGTTGATATGAATGAAATTTGCGCTCGATTGGGGATCGCCTAGATAGTAGAGTTGGTGGGCATTGAGGGCTCCGTGGTCTGGTGATTCCATACTCGTGACGGATGGGCGGAGGAATGTGGAAAGCTTGCCCCTTAGGCGCGCAGGAATTGGTCGTACTAAATTATCGGATCCTAAGTTGGTATGCTGGCTCGCTAGCTCGTCTGAATTTGTGGTTTGGTCGAACGAAGCACCCCTTGCGGCATTTGTAGGACTGGTAAATATTTCCACAATTTTGTGTCCTGCTCATGAATGTCCGGATTATTCTCTTCTCGCGATGGAGATATGCATACAACATACATGTATGTAGGCAAAGGTGACGACATCAAAAAAGCATATAGTGCGTGCGGTCAGGTAGCTGACTTGGATGGAACCCGCGAGTAATGTGTCGGGTGGAAAATCTATTGTTTTGGAATTGGCTCGTTGGCTCCTTGAGTCGCTGAATTGCTTGGATCGTAGGCTAACTGGCTCCTGACTACTGACTTGGCAAACGGTCGGTGTCTTCCTTCCGCGCGATGCGTAGATAAAAGACCTCCAGGGCTTGGGGAAAAGGCTTTTGGGGCCATGGACCATGGACCATCCAGGGATTCCTGATCACCGCCCTATTACTTACTTGGGCTCATTTGCTGCATGACAGGAGCACAAACGGTGTCAGCCGGGTGATACAAGAAAAAGTATCACCGTTGGGCTGGTAGGGGGCTGAGTACATACGACATTCGCATTCCTCCTTGGTCATCCGTAGATGGCCATAGAATTGTGCTGCTTCATGTTGTCTAGAATATAATACAGCTCACGGGAGGTTTAGGATGCGCCTTAGTAGTCAAGTTTTTCTTGTACCACATACACACATACCCATTGATGTAAGTAGATAATAATATTCACGAATGACATTCAATCCACTTAGGTAGGTATAGAGTTTGAATTTTCAAAGCCAATAGTATTCTATGTAAAAAAGGGATGGCGACAGCGGAAGGAAAGAACATGGACATGGAAGAAATAAAATTGAATAAACCGGGCTGGCTACGACGCAAACGGAAAAGAGGAATAGATTTGATGCCAAATAAACAAGCAACCTTGACCCTATACGGAGATACCATGTAGGTACATGGGATTGTACATTTTACATCAGGCTAGTGCCCCTTTAATCGGGGACTAAGCTTTAAAAACACGTGACTTGAATGGTGCGTGCACCACCAAGCTGGATTCTTCGCGACGAGCTGGATGTTGAGCCATGAAGAGAGAGAGCAGCAGCCCGGGACGGCCGTCTCAAAAAAAGATTGTACAGTTTAAACTGCCCCAAAAACTTATTACCACCAACGAACACAATGGCTGCCCCCGTAATTCATAATTCGACCCTGCCTTCGCACCCTCATCTCTATTTTCCCATTCCCATCCCATGATAATTTTACCTGCACCTATTGCACTTGTTACCATCCCAACCATCACCACTACTATCATCGTCGCCGACGAATTTTTCCCTGCACCTGCCAGTCAGGATCACCGCCTCGCCTAGTACCCGTGCCTTGCCTTGCACTGCACCGCATCGCCTAACGGCCTATCGCCGAGCGGTACATTGGCACATTGGCGTATTGGCACCGACACCTACGCCTCCTAGGACAAGAATCGCTTTAGAGGTCGGATCTCGGTGGATCACTTCGCACTTTGCCAGGTTGATGACCTGACCCAACCTAAACTAATTACAAAGTGCACCCTTCCCACCAAGGTTTTTCCCACAAAGATCTTACCATCATCTCACTCACCCGCCACCTTTCCGCATCCTTCTTATTGCCTCACCAACACCGACACCATATCGCAACTCATCTTCTACAAAGTCACGAATCGTCGCGATGCCTACTCCAAGCAAGGCCTCTGCCTCCAGCAAGGAGAAGGATCGCCGAAAATCCTCCGGGAAGACCTCGTCTGTTGTCACTCTACGCGTCCCATCCGTCAAACTTCGCAAAGTCCTCGATCCGGCATCCATGAAGGAAGAGTCACCCGCGAAAGATTCTCCCGCTCCCTCGACGACGGTCCCCAGTGACCAGGCCCCAGCCGTGTCGAATGGTGACAATGCCTCCCCATCGAGCCCTGGTACACCCGCCGCAGCAGGAACACCCTCGCAGGCACCTATGGGACCGCCGACGGAGGCACCCAAGAAGAAAGGTGTTAAGAGAAGTGCTGCCGGTGCCAATGGATCTGATCCGACGGCTAAGATCAGGGGCAAGCCTGGCCCCAAGAAGAAGCCTAGACTGTACGTACTACTTATTCGTCACCAAGCACCAAGCATCAATCCGGTTCTCAAATTGTTAATCAATGCTTTGTTCATCTGCTAACCGTGTTTATTAGAGAGGATGGCACTATCGATCCTACCGGACGCGCAAATGGAGGCACGTATCACAAACTAGGTCCCAAGGCTAATCAGGGTGCTATTAATGCTGGACTTCGCGCCCTTGACCGATCGGGTGCACCCTGTCGAAAGTGGGCTAAGGGAGGCTTCAGAGTCAAGAGCTTCACTGGCGTGACCTGGGAGATTCCTCGCTGGACTGCACCCCCTAAGCCCAAGGGTCAAGAAGCCTCCGAGGAGTCTGCTGCCTCCGCCGAGAGCAGCAACAAGGAGAACAAAGAGGGTAGCCAGATGAAGAGCGAGAACAGCAACAGCCACGCTGACGGCGGCGAGCAACGAAGCATACCTCCGAGCATCAACGCTAGTTCTCCCGCTCCGACACCTGTTGTCACCGTTTCTTGAGTGATCGCTCAACCCTAATTCTATTATAATGGTCGTTTCGATGGTCTCGTGTGTTCGATAAGGGTCTACGGTATGGTGGTCGAGATAAAAGCAGGGCGTTAAGGGCTGTATTCGCGAGGCGCACCGAGAGTTAACTACAGGTCACATTATTCTGACAGACAACTGGTTGAGGCCTCTGCCTCAAATCAGGACAAGCCGTCTCGGCTTGGGTGCAATTATGGTGTTGCTTTATTACTCGGCATCGGGGGGATGGAGATGGTTGTACATTATGATTTCCAAGCAGGCGTTACGGCCCCCAAAAAACGGAAGGTCGATATGGATCGATCGTAGAACAAATACAAGCGCCTGTTTGTTGCTTCGGGAACTAGCTATCATCTTATGGGACTGCATACGATATCGCTACTAGGTAGACGTCTTCAAGAATGAGTGGTTTATGGTTTTACTGGTCTGCAATTCTTCCTACATCGTCGTTGTACTATAGTTAGGTGAGAGACTCGACCTGCGAGGTTTGAGTATCTATCTGCACGTAATAAGAATAACTGTTAGATCTAAGATGACTCCTTTGAAGCCGTAGTAAGCGGCGTATGGCCTAGATGTACCCTACCATTTCTCATCTTCATGCTGAATGGTAAGCCGCCGGTAGTCCAAGTATGAAATTACTCTGGAACCCCGCGTAGGAGGTAGCTCGGGTTTCGGGCCCTGCATCTCTCGCATGAAGGAACGGGCAAATACCATAAGAGAGTTTTCATAAGCACTTCCCAGCCTCGGTTGGGTGGGAATTTGGACCCGGCGAAGAAATCTATATCCGATGCCTATATTTATCATCCGCTGAATCACTACGCTGTAAGATGTGACGAGGAAGATCACGGAGTTAACCCCTCTCTAACATGTTGAGAATGGATATCACACAACTCCTCATACGGAAGATGCAATGCAATGCGATATTTGCATCATTCAGCTTGACAGTTGGAGTAATTGCTATAGTCATAGTGGTACTCTTAGAATTCCACTTTGCCCGGGTGATAATCGCAACTAACCGGGTGCGTATTCTAAAGTTACTATGTAGGAGTTGGAGGAAGCATACATAGTAGTGTCTCCTGACGGCATCGATTCAGAAGATGTAGAGGGCAATATCTACCTGTAATTTGCCTGACGTCTGGATGCCAGCAACTTGGTGATGGCCAATGAGGTAAGGTAACTCTAGTGCTTATCCAATGAAAGCATGCGAAATATGTGAGACCAGATATATATGCACATAACAGGGATTGGTAGTGCCTGCCATACTAGCACTACGTAGTGCACAGCTGGAAGGAACTGTAGAGTAACTTGCAGTTCTACGGCAATGACTATCACATATCTGGTAGCTACTATGTACTATGTATGCTGTACTAGATTGATTGATACCTACTATGTAGTACTTTCCAACTCCCATATCGATTGGCAAAGCTAAGGGACCTTGATAAGCGCAAAAGCGTAAAGTACACGCAGATAACGGGCACCGGGGCTGCTGGAGCCTGGGAACAGTCGGAACAGGTCAAGCAACCACGTCCGTGACCTCGTGATTGATTGAACAGTACATACTACCTACTGTACCTTACCAAATACATCCAATTACCAAATACCAAACATACATTGATTCTTTCTCCGCAACGACGTATCATCAATCGACATAACATACCTCGGTGTCATTGCTACCCATTCCATACGCCCCCTTAGAATTACTCAGCGAAGCTTTCTGCCACGGAGATTAACTGGTGGTCAAGTTCTATTCAAAGTTGTACTTGCAGGTTAGGTCATGACATAGTGATCCTAGTCACTTAATACGGCGTTCCTTGCAAGAGCACCGGAAACCTGAACATCTCTTCAGCAATAAACGAAACGAACGCTTCGACCACGCCACCCCGTGGACGTTCTCGCAAATTCTATCTGACCAAAAGGGGTTCCAAGGTTATCGTTTCCATTTCTACCTAAGGTCCCTCCTACCTCTTGCCCTGCACCGCTTGGGGTCGGTGCGTTCGGTGCATTCGGTACATACGTTTCAATACACGGCAGGAAAGGGCAGCAAGCAACATTGAAGTTACTGCTCTTGCTTCGTGTTGTTCTGTTGTTCGATAAAACGTGGCCACCGCCACGCACAACCATGGCGAATCCCTATCATGGCTCCTCTGGCTTCAATCAAGATACGCAACCCAGGGGTTTTCTTCCTCGCTACAGGAGTATGTCGAACACACCTGTGGTAACCGCATCTCATTCAGTATTTACACCGCAGTCGCATTCGCCTCTTAACCGTCTCTCATACGTTCTCAACGCCCCATACGAAACCTCGCCAGACCTCTACGCAGCGATCCCCTCTTCACAAAGGCATAGCCCAAGCATGGATACAGACATGAACAATGTTGGCTCGGATGGGGATATAACCTCGCAAACCCGTGCCCCGCAATTACCACCGTTCTCACGAGCATTCCAGCCATATCTACAGACGAACGTGTACCGGGAAGGGGCCTTCTTTACACCATCCTATCTCAGGGGCTCCGATTACATACAGAAGCTCGGGGAGGCGCATAAGATAAAACAAGCGCAGAAAGAGACGCAGCAGCAACCTGGGGACGGGTTGCCAGCGGGCATAACGACGACGAGCTCTTTGGGGAGCAAAACGCCGGCCTCCCACCATGGAATGACGTACGATTTGATCGAGCGGACACCAGCTGTCGAGGACGACAACTTCGTGCCGGCTTTACCTACGAAGTGGAACAAGGACGATAAGCATGGAGCGCTAGAGGTTATAGCCGATGGTCAGGAAGTTAAATATGCCGCGAATCGCCACACAAGAGAGCAGGACCACGAAACTTGCGCGATCCGTGCGGATCACGCAATGCCATGGCAGGCTGGTATCTACTATTTTGAGGTTACTCTTCTATCTAGAAGACGGGATGAGTACGTTCTGGATGGCCGTTTTCTTTATCGTGGGATCTAACTGGGAGATGTAGGACCACGGTGTGTATCGGATTCTCGTCGAAGAACGTTCCCCTGATGCGCCCCCCCGGTTGGGAACCTGAGTCTTGGGGCTACCACGGTGACGATGGGGAAATCTACGCCGGGCAACAAGTTGGTAAACCGTACGAAGGTCATACTTTCGGGCCAGGGGATATTATCGGATGCGGGGTCAACTTTCACACTCGCGAAGCCTTCTTTACCAAGAATGGGAAAGATTACAGTATGTATATTCGATATACACTGGTTCATGGCTTGCTCGGCAGAATTTTGCTTTTAACTAACTTTCTTCACAGAAACCGCATTTAAAGATATAAAAGGAGACATTTACCCTACCGTTGGTATGAAGAGAGCAGGAGAGCATATCCGTGTCAATTTCGGTCAAACAAAATTCGTCTTCGACATTGACACCTTGGTCGAGGTATTCAATGAACCTGAGCATGGTTTACTAGTTTGACGTAGAAATGAGGCTAATAATTTCGAATGCAGTATCATCGGGAAAAAATCAAGACTCAAATCAGCAAAACCAGGTATGTCACTCACTTGATATACTCACTCGTAAGGGAAGCCTAACCTTGGGATTTAGTATTGATAAACTGGTGTCACCTCCCCGGGGTGAAACGGAACTGGTTCAACAACTCGTAAGTACATGGACATATCGCGGGAGATTCTCAGTTCTAGCTAACATAAGTTCTTGAGGTCTTGCAATTTTTACAGCATGATGGATATGTTGAGACAGCCCGAGCGTTTGCTGAGGAAATACACGCCGAGAAACAAAATCTACAGATCGACCAGCGGACACCCGTACCTGGCATTAATATTAAGGACGACGAAGATGCTCACCATAGGCAACGTACGTGTAGTTATCCCTAGGTTGTATTTTTGGGGGCTGACCAGACTAGGCATACGAAGAGCTATTCTCGAAGGCGACATTGAAAAGGCCATCAAATACACCAAGACATATTACCCGGATGTATTGCGCGAGAACGACGACGTATATTTTAAATTGCAGTGTCGAACCTTCATTGAGCTAGTCCGGAAATCTGCGGAGATGGGCAACCCGAACGTTAGGAAGAGTAATGGTCATCCATTCGACGATGTCCCCAGCAAGATGGATGTTGACGAGAATGGCTTCGCCGACCAGATGGAAGAGGACGGTCTAGATTCCCAAATGGATCAAGATAATCTGCTCGTAAAAACTATTCAGTATGGGCAAGAACTGCAAGCTGAATACAAAGACGACCCGAGGCGCGAAATTAGTAAGGCGCTGAGCGAAGTATTTTCACTTCTCGCATATCCCAATCCGCTCCAGGTCAAGGAGGTCGCGCCTTTACTCGACCGTAAAGGTAGAGTGGCTGTAGCAGAAGAACTCAACTCGGCGATTCTCTGTAAGTCATATTTACCACTCACGAGTCTAGCTGCATTATTAACCTATCTACTTAGCGTCTCTAGGCAAGTCGTCACGGTCAGCGTTAGAAAACCTCTACGGACAAACGAGCGTGCTGCTAGATTATCTACGCGAAGACGGCGGACCCGGCTCACTCATCACCATACAGTCTGTCATCGATGAGGTACCCAAAGTGCAGCCTTTCTAGGTGAAGGCCTTACTAGTTAGGACCGGACTCGAGGAGAAACCAGTAATAGATTTCTTCAACGCCGTCGGGATTCTCCCCAGACAATGATGGAAGCGGCCATACGGCCGACCAGTCACTAACGATCAGCTCGAAACTCACAGGACAGCGCTAGGTCCTGTCACTACCTAGCACTGTCTTGCCTTAACCATAAGATGCATGGCCCAACAGGATCATCAATGTGGTCAGCTCGTTAAGTTTGTATCTGTTTTTATAGAGAACCAGGGCCAATTCATGGGGTACCTCGGCCATGATTCAGTGGAATCAAACTCGATGCGTCAGGTGCTCGATACTCGTCTACTGGAACACACAAAACGGCCTTCTGGAAGGCGAACCGGCTTCTTAATATTAGACTGGCCCGGTGATGGCGACATAGGCATGACGGTAGGGAGGCAGGCAACCATTATTTGATTCAACGGCGTTTTTTACTTCTCCATATGCGTCGCACAAGTTTGTCTTTTCCACTTCCCCTCCCACCTCTGCATCATACATCCCTAAAACTCGGTTCGTCACGAGTAGATTTCGAAAGCGCTCTGCTGGCCTTAGGTACACACAAGCAGTGGGAGATATTGCATCAGGGCCTCACTAGAAGTGGCGGCCAGACTAACTTGCGCGTAAAGCGAGTTGATGGTAGTAGGCAAGGAATCGTGCTGGATGTACAAATGGCGGAAGACCACATTGTCCATAGCCAAATAGACATATTCTCGTAGTAGAGCAAGAAATTAGATTCGTACTCATGCATGGTTGACCTACCGACGCTTTAATTTTACGATGACATTGGAAGATGAAGGACCGTACCCCCGCGGAAGGTTGACAGCAAGTCTACGACGAGCCTATGGCCCAAATCCATCGAATCGAACATGTAAGATTCAAAAACCAACATCAGATACCCCCAAATACTTAACACATGCAAAGCAGCCTCTCTATTATATGAATCGATCGATCTATACAACCCCCAAACTCATTTACTCCGGTAGAATAGGTAGATGCCCGAGTATGCAAGCCCCCCTCACCCGCACCACGGTCTCCAACGCACGCACTAAATAACTGTCACTGTAAATGGGGAACGATTAAGCGGCCCTGCGAGCAGCACGTTCGGCTCGAAGAGCTGTGCCAGAGCTGGAAGAAAAAGAATCTCATCGAGATCTCATCAATTCGTTTCTATTTATTCTGACAGATAGATGTCCCTCGTCTTTAATAACCCCCGGGGTAACCGTTTCGCCGTGACATCGAATCCCAAAGCAACCAAGCCAAGCCAAGCCAAGCCCATCCGTTCTATCCGGAAAAGTGAGAAAAAGAAGCCTTATCCGTCCACATGCGTGCAGGACGGAAGAAAATATATAGATAGATAGGTATCGCGATCGCTGCAACCCTCCCTCCCTTCCACGTCTATGCTCCAATATCCCGAGGAATTAACTCCTACCCTCTTGCTCAGAATGCGCACGTGCAGATTCCCACTAAATCGCGCTCGCGAATCGTAGGTAGCGTTGCGTGTCGGTGGTGCCGCCGCCGCTGCTGCTGCTACCGTGTCAGCTGCCCTACCCGATCGCGTTTTTCGTCCCCATGCACGCATCCGGGTAGAGAGGCTGGCAGGTCCATAGTAGTAGAGCGCCCCAAATAGAACGACCCAGAAGCCGTAGATTATTAGGGAGGTGAATTAAGTTGATAGTTAAGCATCGTCGAGGTCCCCCCCTGTTCTCTAATTGCAATAATACCCCCCTTCTCTCTTTTTCGCGGGCGGGCGGGCTCCAACCCTCGTCCTCGGAATTTCGCAAACTCCATCGCGCAGAGACATGTGATAGTTTGTCCTCGGAGGGTTTCCCGACTTATACCGATTTGGTGCCGAGGTTTTTCGTGGCTAGGTAATTAGGTGATGGTCGTCAGGTGTGGGGGGGGGGGGGGGGGGGAGGGGAGGAGGGATCCAAAATCTAGGAGTGAGGAGAGAGTGAGGAGCAACAAGCGCCCATGTCAATGTACCAGGTAATTAAACGTCATCGTGCCATTCGGTATGCGTGAACACCCCCCAAAAATGGCCCACGCCCAGATCCATGCCCAAGTTACCCGAAAATGCCAAAATGCCAAATGCCAAATCCGTAAAGTCGCACAAAGAGCAGCAGCGGTACCGACCGAGCCCGGCCACACATTTTCTACCAGTCCGCAGGCAGCAAGGCGAGCCCTCTCTACCACACCACCGCTAAGCATCAGGCTCGCCGCAAGACGCGGGCAGACAGACAAGGGCGGGAAAATAAAAAGTCTGTCGGTTGGTTGGTTGGTTGTTTGGTTGGTTGGTAGATATTAAACAGCAGCAGCAGCAGCAGCAGCGGGCGTGACACAAAGCGTCATGGCCTAGTATAGTATAGTATAGTATAGTATAGTATAGCAAGACGAAGATGGAGGGGTCAAGAAGGAGGGCGGGCGGGGGGCAAACAAAAAAATTTCGATAACGATGACGACGATGACGATGATGATGATGATGTGAGATTTTTGCTAGATCGCGATGCCCTCCAGATCCCGCATCAGCACCGCCATCTGCGCGCGCTTCGCGGCCTCGGCTACCAGGTTCAGGTCGCGGATGAAGGCGTCCGTGCTCGGCGCCTTTTGCACTGCGGGCGCCGGCGGCGCGAAGCTCTGCGTGCTGGTTGTTGTTGTTGTTGTCGTCGTCGTCGTTGTGGAGGGGAGTTGGCGTTGCGCCATGGTGGGTGAGGAGATCGGGGCGTCCATGGCAAAGTACTTGCGCGCGGAGAGTATACCTAGGGTGTAGGTAGGTATATATGTAGACTAGGCGGATGATGACTTAGACCCTCGGGTTTTTAAGGACCTAGGTAAGGGAGGTGAAGGTGGTTTGCCGCGGCCTCGAGATATGTCTCGGGGCAAAGGAATAAAGGGGAGACGTAAAGACTCGGAAGGATAGGCTTGTTTGTTTGTGAGGCAAGGCAAATTCGAGCCTGGTTTGTAGGTACGGCGATTCGGCAGCCTGCAGCTTTGTAGTGCAGGAGGAGTGCGCACAGAGATTTTGCGGTGCTTGATCTTGCGCCGTCCTTTTTCGCCTTGTGGTAGGTAGCAGGCACGATATGGTGCGATGTCGTACGACAAGATCCCACGTATATTGGCGAGGAGTTTTTGGTCTATGAGTGGTAAAGGCCGGCAGTAAGAGGTGATGCGTGTCGAAGGCGAGTATCTTCTAATTAGAAGAGAAAGAATTATTTGAAGGTGTAAGGAAGTGATGTGTATGTAGAAAGGAGAACGAGTGGTTTTAGAAGGTTGGCGGTAAGACTTATTAAGGACTAGGTCGGTTGTTCACCAGGTTGTCGATCCAAGATTGTAACGCAAGATCACCCTAGTCGGTGACGAAATCAATCTGCAGATAATTGTGAATTGTGAAGGCTGCCAGGCGTATCTTAGGTAGCAATTGCCTCTTACGGGATAGAGGAAGTGGGATATTGTTGGAGAAGAACGTTGATGATTGTTGCCTTCTTTGTTTTCCTTATTCCAAGTGGAGTTGTTCTCTAGTCGGGTTGGGAGAAGGAAGAAAGAGAAGAGAAAAAAATTTATCGTCAAACAAAGACCGAAAATACACTATAGAAATAAGTATGTACCTAATCGAGGTATCAAAGTATCGTGATCAGTTGCTTTTTCGTCGCCTGATAGTAATAAAAGGGTGGAGGGCTATTACTGTATTGACCCCCAATTTTCGATGTCAATAGATTTGGTACCGGGGATTTCCAACGAGACCTAACTAGCCTTAATATGTCTAGTGGAGCGCTTCAAAGGTCTGTGGACTCGGTGCAGATTGTCGACTGGGCTGGATCTGGGTAGACAGTAAACAATTTAGTAGACCATCAACCCATCTAATATAGTAATAATGGCCAAGACGACAACCGCATATGAAGTACGGAGCAGTCAGGCGAGATCCGAACCAAACATGTCTTTACAGAGTAAGACCGCTCATACATTAGGTTACAGGTATTAGATATACGTTTACGTTATGTTGAGAGTACTACATAGTAGGAATCAGACGAGAAACATTTCGCGAGTCGGTAACGATTCTATCTCGGTGGATAGGAACTAATACTATCCATGGATATCGGTTGAGCCAGGCGCGGCTCTATCAAATTCCACCAGCCGGAGATTGACATCAAGTGGAATCAAGCGCTAATGGATATCCGGGTATCGGGTAAGTATTTGTGATAGATACCCAGAGATAGGTTGCCGAAGACAAAGACGAGGCCAGGTTTTTGAAGACGGATCAGCTAGACGATCGAGTATGTAACCGACCATTTCTAGAACCTTAGAAGTTCTTTGATATCCCTCGGGATATTCTCTTTTCCGTGCACTGCCGTTACTTACCTGACTTAAGTACCTTACATACATCAGCTTAGATGCTTAATATGTATGTACCTATATAATGCATTTCGGATTCCTCCATATTGAATAGTGAGACGCCTATAACTAACTCCATTCGGTGAACGATCTATCGATATCCCGCGAGGAAGGTGAAGAAGAATGCCATCCCATCCCACCGACCGTATATAGTAGCATGAGTACCACGCGAGCAGGCAGATCCGCGGATGCAACTTTGGCATTGGAACATCACATTCAGCTTCCTAACTCTCGATCCCCCTCACTGATCTCAGATCCCATTAGTGGGAATTTACATCATCGTACATCTAAAGTTGATTTGGCAACGGAACATATAGATAAGTATATTCGTTGATCTCGTCGGCCATATCCCAAAACAGTATGAGTCTACTCCTCCGCTTGGCTCCGTTTCAATAGGAATCTATGATGTATAGCTCGGTTCGTAGGTGAGCAAGTAAGCAGATCTTATCTATTGAAATTGGAAAATAACCGACCTTTTCAATTACTCTAGAGTTGCTAGCGTCGTCGGTAATCCTATTTTGGTCGGGTGAGCGGCTCGCGCACCGACCAAGACAATGAAGCAATGAAACGGTTCAATACCTGTTAGTGTTTCCAGTTCATCTGTATCGCATCCCCGCGCCGTCGAGATATCTTTCTGCCGGGTTGCAGAGGAGCTGGACTATTCTAGGTCTTCTGTGTTCCATGTATTTCTCTTGGCAGCGGAATGGTAGGGACTTTTACGCGACGTTCTCGAAGAGTTGCGCATGAGCTTGGACGCTCGCGATATCCCTATGTCTCCTCAGGCGAGCAATCCGCATTTAGCAACATCAACCTATGCGCATCCAGCTTCTCCAATGGAAATGGAATGGCATGGAATGAATTGATGCCCGACCTTGCAAACTGCATAGGCAGATAACAGACTTACTCGGTACTAGGTACGGTAGTACTTGAGTACATGTACTTGGCTGCTTGGGTATTTGGAGAATGGTCCCCCTCCTCCTCTCCCCCCAAAATTGGAGCCCCCACGGATCAAATAAAGTAGAATTCACCCCCGCAATGCGCCCCAGACTTCTGGGAGTTTGATCGTGTCAAATTTGGCTTGGTGATCGACACTCTCCTGAATCCTCCTGCATAACTTGTGCAGCGGCTGCAGCGTGCATATCGTAGGTTTGTGCCTGAGATCGATTATGCCAAGGTTGTAGTGTCGACAGTGTATGATGTGCTTCTATCGTGTATCAAACTAATACATAGTATCCATCCTATGAGGTTATTTCCAAAGCGCCGTCGGGATCTCTTTACTTAATGTTCCTTAGTCCATTTACTATATCAGGCATCGTCATGCCTCGGAATACCAGAGAAGCACAAGCGAGGACCCTGAAAATGCTGAAAATGGCAACAACCCCACAAAAAGCCCGATACTAGCGGAATCTAACGAATCTAGCATTAGGAGACGCGAATTTGCCGGAAATCATTCGCTCAATCTTCGGTGTCTCCACGCATATCGATAAACTCTTATCTACTTTATCGATAAGATGCACCACCGCCAACGTTGAAGGTCAGACTTAGACGGAGTCACAACCAACTTCTAGCTACAATTGAAAGAGCTACCGAAGGCCTTCAGGTGGTCGCGGGTTTCCACCATGTCTTCAGAAACATCTAATACAACCACAAGTTTGAGAAATCACGGCACCTCCGGCTGGTTAGCCGTACCGGCACCCCTCGCCAAACTTTTTAAAAAATTCCCCCTCCTAACGTACCCTCCTAACGAACTTCCTGCGCGATCACCACATGCCAGAGACGTAGCGACTCTATATGTCTTCATCTCCGACCAAGACGCTTTGAATGGCCTCCCGAGCTTCAACCCATCCTGTCTGAAGTGGCAAGTATGTCACGAAAATTGTACCCTAATCAGAGAAGCACAGTGTAGCTAATGCCCATCGCAGACCTTTCTCAAGTTAGCGGGAATCGAGTTCCGAGTGTTACCCTCGAATAATCATGCTTCTCCCACAGGCGCATTGCCGTTCTTGATTCCTCCATCGAGTCCCAACAGCTCCGCCGCACCTGCATCTATACCCTCCAGTAAACTTGAATTATACGCTGCTGAAAAGGGCACGTCGAAAGTCCCCGTCAGCTCGGATCCCAGGATAGACGCATACGAGTCGCTGCTAGACCACCGGATACGCAATGCGTGGCTCTACTCATTATACCTATCCCGCTTAAACACCTCGCTTCTTTCAGACCTCTACGTCACACCAGTCTCCGCGTCGCAGCTTGTGAGGACGACGGTACTCTATCAGTTACGTCACGCCGCCGAGGCTGAGATATTGAGGTCGCTGGGCCACCCAGTTGTCAATCATAGGGCACTTTACGAAGGGGCAAAAGAGGCTTTCGAAGCTCTGTCCGCAGTGTTGGGCTCCGGCGCTTGGTTTTTTGGTGAGCCCGAGCCGAGTCTCTTCGATGCGACGGTGTTCGCGTATACCCACCTCCTACTCGACGATAGACTGGCGTGGGCGGATCGACGACTCACGGAGATCGTGGAGGAGCTCCCGAATCTCGTTGAACATCGTAATCAGATATTGCGAAGATGTTGGGGCAGGAAAGGCTGAGCTGAACAGCAGTACAAAAATATATAAGAAGAGTACACTGCAAGCTGTGACTGATTATAGGATGACCCAGTAGTTGTAATTGTTGATATACTACTCGTACAAACTTACAGGATAGGTGCTTTAAGAGATAGACAATATACCCCTTTCAAGCAGTATCCCACATACCGTTAGGTACGACAGATGTTCGAGTGGCGTAGAAAAAAAGGGGTCAACAGGCGGAATACTCCTACTCGTATTATACAGGCTAAAAACAAAATGATCATCCACGTCGAAGAGTCGCTGGTACCGTCATAGACATATAGCATCTATAATATATTCCTACTTGATACTTCAACTACGTTATATCCAACTAATAAAGGAAACACTATTGGGCGAGACATCGTCTTCGTGGCCATAACGCCTACGGGTATTAAGTATATCAAATCCTTTTTAATTTCCTAAGCATTCTATAGCACGTTATATTAACTGGGCAAAATTGTGTGAAACCAGTAATGTCAGCCTTGCATTCCCTTGGGTTTGTGAATATCAAGTAATAGCGACAAATATGCTGGGATATACATAGTACCTAAGGCGGCGAGGCATACCTACACGGAGCTAATAGCATACCTAGTACTGTAGCTCGTGTCGTTGCCAACGAGAAAGCATGGTTAATTTAATACGCAATAGGTTTGCCCTCATTGGGCACAACCAGATATCACGCGCGCATTGAACCTTATAGTTCCTAATTGTTGCCGGAATTCTCGACAGCGGGTATCAGCGTAACACGTGTGGTGCATTCGTAAAGTCGTCGCTTCCCTTCGCGGTGCCTGCACGTGTTAAACCACTGACCCGTTGTAGGTTCGATTCTCCCTGGAACACCATTACCATTTGGGTGCCTGGAGAATCGAATCGCTCCAAGACACCACACAAATTGTGGATGCCGGAGCAACTAGGAGCGGCTTTTTTTTGTTTTTTTTTTTGTTTTTTCCTTGTCGATTATAATCATGATCGTCCGCGTCCATATCATAGTCTGCGTGCCTCTCTATTTCACATAGCCGGCTCAGGGGCTATAAATCTTATAACAATATCCAAAGACATTTTCCCACTCTAAGTCCAAAATCAGAAGATATCTTCGCTCTTCCAGAGTGATCTATTTGAGCGAGGAGTGAGATAAGTAATAAACCAATGAATCGTACTCTCTGAGAGCTAAGTTAAATCATACGAATAATATAACCGAATTATAAAAACTTCGATATGATCATGGTCTCCTCGTCTGGTAGGCCGTGGTACAGCGTTGCTTTTACATACTCTTTTTTTAACACCACGAGGCCCGTGGAATTCTGTGATATACATATGTACATATGTAAGTTAGAAGCTCTGTATACTGTAGGTCTACCTGATGGTTGCCTACATCGTGATCAATCCACTCCGGAGGGTTCTCTGGATCCATTCCCATAACACTAAGCAGAGTCGTATCACGAGGGGAGTTGAAGGCAGCGACAAAGATATTGGTGATAACACCGCCTTTGAGACCCTTCGCCTCTCTCTCCTTCTGGCCAACACCCCCCAAGGCCCTAGGACCGTCGGCCCTGCCGTAGGAGTGCATAAGGAGGACGATGTCTTCGACTTCTTCGAGGAAAGGAACTATCAGCCGGAGAATTATCAGCGAGGTATAGCTTTAGTGTTACTGTCAACAATACGAAAAATAATTAAACTTCAAGTACTTACGCCTCGATAGGTACTTGAATAACTTGGACTCTAACGTTGCACGAAACCTCTTAACCGTTACCAATGTTGCACAAGACACAAACAACTGTCCACCTAGGTAAGGGACATATCAGAAGGCTAGCCTGTTGCCCGTGTGGAGAGATTTGTCCCCTTGATCACTCGGCCCCCAGAGTTAGCCCCGTGGATCCGTACGAGAGGCCTCTCCTGCTGGGATAGGGGTATTCACGGGAGACGATGGACCCTTAGGGCATATATATTCGTTTTCTCAGCCAGATAGGTGTTGAGGCTCCTTGCGCAACAATATAGTTGCTCGGTAGGTTTCTTGGTCCACCTTGTGATAGGATGATGATGCCGATGGTGGTGGTGTAGTGTGTTTCAAAGATGATATTGAGATATTGTCTGGCGTATTCCGTTGGATAGATTAGATACTCATTTATCTACCTACATGTAGGCACATATTGGCTGTCTTCAAATGTGTCCTGGCTAGCAAGGCCCGAGGTGTTAGAACATCCTCCAAATTCAACGTGCAATCACCGTTATACTATTTACGGTCGCGAATATTAAGGCTGATATACATCCGCATCGTTGCTTATTGGCCCCTGAGAAGGGTTCTGTTATATTGGATACAGTAGCCAGTGAGTGCATTGCGCATCCATGCGTTGATTTGACTCCAGAATTGAATAATCGGTTTCATCGAAAGCAAAGTCAAAAGCACTTCCATGACCATACCATGCCTAGAAAAAGGGGCTCCATCGGCGTATATTGTGCAGTTTCTCGGTACTGCTGCCACATACCGTGAGCCAGTCATTCTTGCTGGTCCGCTGCCACTCGACGTTATTTTCCTGTCCCAGGCACCGGTAGCAATTCCACCCATACGCCTCGGCGTATAAGTCCAACAACTCGTCTCTCGTTAGCTGCTGCCATCCGTCCAGGCCCAGCACCACGCTTTCTTCGCAGGCAACGACTTCAAATATCGAGGGCCCCGTGCGGCGAGAACATATTACGCAGCATGCTCGATGTGTTTCTAGTGCTGGCGGTGGAGCAGGGAGATGTTGTTTGTGCAAGTGTTGGGACTCGTGGGTTAGACTTCCCAGCTTGGCCTTGCCGGACGGATCGTAGCGTCTCAGGCGGTGTTTCTGCACGGCAACCCTTTTCGCCATTTGTATATCTAGCACAAAATGCTTGATGAGAACGACCCTCCGTATCCTCTCGAACGGTGGCCACCGGTGGTCAGCCGCCAGCTTTGCCTTTCTACCTGTAACCTGAGCGGCGATAAGCGGAGGTGCTGGAGAGAGACTGGGCAAGACAGGAATAGAGACCGCATACCATCTCAGCATGAAGCCTACGCATCATTATTTCCTCACGCAGTAACGCGTCGAACGTCCGTCGCCAATCGAAGGCTATTTCTAGGCCGTCGTTTTCAACTTTTAGATTCACGATGTCGGTATCGTTGACGATATAGCCCCCCGTCATGCCGTTGTTTAGGACGCCCTCACCCAGTCGTAGATGCGCAACCCGGTTTTCGAAGCTGTATTGGCCCCATAATGTCCGTATATCCTTCTTCTCTTCTGGGTTCGTAAGACCGGGCGCTAGAGTCCGAAATCGAGCCCGGCCATTTTCAACTTCATCTTCGTTAACATCGTTAGATCGTATATAATCTATCTGGCAGCGCGCCCCAGAGTATAAAGTGATAGTCAATTTTGGTAACCAGTAGTTCAAGAAGTGGCGCTCAATACGGCGCATCTGTCTCCTCGTTGTGTGCCGTAGGGTAGTCCATTGATATGCAGGGTCCTGGTCATAGTCATCAACCAGAAGATCCATGATCCGCTCGACTAGCTCCAGGGGGAGTTTTCCCCAGAACTCTGCCATTGTGGCCATTTCGGGACGATCCGATGCTCAAGAGCGGGAGATCAACTAGTGCATGGCATATCAATTACTTAAACCCCAAAGCATGCCTTAGCTCAGGGGATGCAAGATGATATATGCCATGGAGCAGCACCTGGTACTTAGTACCAATGATCACAAGCTGCAACTACCAGGCCGTGGTTATTGGCCATATATGCTATAGAAGCCTTATAAGCATGCCGGTATTTGCCCACGGGCGAAGATCGACAAGCCCATCTAGCTAGGAATCAAACACATTGCATCCATCCGCCCGCCTCCCTGAATACCTGGCGCCGGCATATTGGGCATCACGGTTGTGAGAAAAAGCAGCAGTTCAAGTTTCCTACGTTGCATCGATGACGAGGGCGCACTTGAGTCGGGGGCTTGGGGTAAAGCTGTACCGGTATTATGACAATTCCACCGAGCCAATGAGTCGATATCCGGTGGTGGTACTGCTTCTGACCACCCGGTAGATCGGCCCGTTTGCGTTGCTATATGGCCCAAATCCGTCCCCAAACCCACATATAATGGCCCCGAGAAACTTTCGTTATTCAACAAAGATAATTTTAGTTTTTGGAAAGAGATGACACTCGTCCTTCCTGTTTTGGCTTCATCATAAGCGGCTGTCTCGCTTCGCGCCTCTGATCTAAAGACCAGGTAATCAAATGACCGAGGTAGACTAGAGTCTGGCCATGGGATCGGAATCGGGTTAAGTCGCGAATCGAATGAGGAAATTCGTATCAGATAGCAAACCAACGTTTAGATTCGACTACATATCTGTCCAATGCAGCCACATGTCATTTACTTGCTGGTTTTGGGTTCGTCATGCGCCGATATCATAGATCTTGTCATCATAGTATATCGACATCTAATGATAACTACCTAAACCACTCAAACTTGCCTTCAGGCTGGTCGTTGGTCAGAACTTCGTAAGGATGTAAGGTCTTGCTCAGCAAGTACCAAAGTGGTGAGTTATGTCCATAAGAAGTTATTAAAATCATATCATCAAAAGTAACGTACAAATTCAAACTGAACACTTCCATTGGAATCCCCTGAATTCAATAAATCGCAATATCGTGAACCTTCGTTGCGGCCTCAACAGCCCCGTTCTTGTCATAAATCGTCATAATTGTTGTGTTTAACTGTACCTGACTTTGAGAAGTCGTAGAATCATAATATACACGTTGGACCTGTAGCCTGTCTATGTTATTGCAGTGGAAATGCTCGAGTCCCTTCCTGAGTTAACTCCTCGCCGTACGCCAAATCCATGCAGGATAAGTTCGTTCAAGAATCAAAAAATGTATCCGTTTCCCTTATTTCAATCCGGCCATCGCAACGTTATGCATGGATCTCACGTCGTAATCGAGTTCGCTTCTCCCGTCCTGAGGGCCGTCCCTGTGGCTGTCACGATGTCCTTCTCGAGGCGGCCTTACGCTGGCCTGAGAATCGGTTCTCCGTCTTCGGGAAGTGGTGCTAGAGTTTGAAGGCCTTCTATGCCTCCTCTCTTCCTTATCGCGTCTCCTCTCGCTAACTATGCTTGCCGTTTCTGATAGCATGTCTGCTTGCGGGATGCTTTGCGGAATACTCTGTGGAATACTTTCCGTGGGGCTGACCTGGACTTCCTCGGCCTCCGTTGCTGATCGAGGCACTGTGGACAAATTGCTGCCTTCTGCCTGATTTCCGCCCGCTCTTCCGGCCTTGTACTCTTCCAGAGCTCTTCTCAGGATCTGGCGCATGAAGGCCTTGTTGACATTTCGTCGGACCCGGTCAAAATAGCGTACCACGTCGCCGACAACCATGACCTGAGCATCATGGTCGATATCGACGATATCAGCGTAGTTGGCCCGCGAGTCTTCCTTCACACGGAGTTTGCCGGGGCGCAGCTCAATTCCCACAGGCGAATAGGGCAGACGAGTTCCACCACCTGGCTGCTCATTTACCGGAGTCGGATCGCCATTAGCGAAGACGAATCCTTGCTGAAAATGGTCAATACCGGGTTTGGCGAATTCGTGCTTGCCGCCCACTGATATGGGTCTGGATTTGAGCCATGGTCAGTCAGTGATAAGGATGGTGAAGATGATGGGATCGATCTCTCGTGAAGCTATCGGGCTCTCTACCACGCATATGCCTAAATATCGAAGAGTACGTTCAAAAGGGAATTCATGGAGCTAGTAAACCTATGGGGTGCGCTGATAGGCTGGAGTGCAGGACATCCACTTACATGCAAGCGCAGTGGTGAGGAAACGTGTCGCTATGGCGAAGGACGATGAAGCGAGTGTATCCTAAGCATTTCCATTCCCACTCAAATTCCGGAGCATCGGCCCAAAGAAACTCGAACACCTAGATACAACCCTCATTCAGCACATTTGCCCCTCCATCCCGTACTCTGAATGAATAAAAAGACTCACGTCGCCGATTTGCAATTTGGATGCGGGTCCGATATCGTATCCTTTAAGAGCTGTAAGATCAACGTCAGTGCTGCAATAAATGTTATAGGATTCCCACCAGATGGATTGGAGCCACAATACGAAATGCGTGATTTTTAGTGAGCTATGAATGATAATTAACTTACTCAAGGGGTGAGCATCGGAACCGTCGTGCGCCGCTTCGGACGCATCGTCCCCATAACCTGAGTCACTTCTAATAGTTGCTTGATCGCGGAGTCCCATCTCTGACGAGAGGGAAGAGAAATCAGGAGAAAGGGAAGAAAAGAGGGAAAAGGGCATTAAGAAGGGGATGGCCGATTTCGTTCGGAAATATATTTGGGGCGAACGGACGACTGGGGGAATTTTGCCGTTCCCAGCACGTGTAGGCGAGCGAGCGAAACCCCTTATTATTTGTCAAGTGCAGGAGTCGGTGCATAGTCGGTGATGCTGCCCAACTCCATCAACTCCACCTGGATATGCATCGTCTGTGGTTGTCAATGGCCACAACCAAAGATGAGGCTCCACCGCGTGCCGATATCCTAGTCTAACGGTACTGGCTGTCAGCCCAGACGACCCAGATTTCTCAAGGGGGAACACGGCCACCGGGGATGAGGCGGCCGAGTGGATCCTAGGGCCCTTCAGCTGGCCAGCGAGAATCGACCACATTGTCACCGCCATTTGGCGCCCGCCAACTCCAAACGATTTCCCTGAGATAAGGCAATTTCAACACCCACGCCTAGACAGATGACCCCTTTTGCCCCCAGCGCTAGAACATTCTTCCGTGGTCGCGCCCCACGTATCCGAGGTTATCTATTGACTCAAAGGGGTTTGAGGGGGTTCGAGGGGTTGAAGAATCGAAGAGAACTTTGGACGCCGGAATCCACTGCGGGGACGGCTTGATTTACATACATGTGCTTCTGCGTTATCATGAAACGACGCTGCTCATCCCATATGGTAGGTACCCATATGAGACGCCGATGAAATGCGAAGCATGATACCGCGCTCGCGGTACGTTGACGTCAAATGAAGAAGGTTATCGGCGCCACGAGTACGTCGAAAGACGGAACGGCCGATCGTAACGGAGTCTCTCAGCCCAACCGGACCCTCCCTTCAACCCCGTGATGTCGGATCCGGAGTGCAGAAACGTGGACGAACGTATCGCAAAGATAGGCCCGCCTAAGGAGTGCTATGAGGTATTGACTTCTCTGAAATCGGCGCCATACGTATGGTAGACTTGAGTCCACAAATGGTGTCATTATTATTTCTAGCGATTCTATTCGACAAGTCTGGGCTTGTGGATAGTTTCACATGTTTTAGCCTAAGTTGCATCATCGCGCTTCTTCCATTGCTCATCAGTAGAATCATCAAGGCGATTAACATATGCACGTGAGGCCTAACCGTGACATTCCTAGACGTAGCAAACGCTAATCCGTGGTTTCGAGAAACCGCCAAAGAGGTAATATGATAGCCGAAGTTGATCGTTGAAGGTTATAGCCTACGAAGTTGTGAAGGCCCACCTGAGCGGTACGTATTCTCAGAGGAGGAGGGATCGGAACCATTGTGCAGAAGGGCATACTTAGGTAGTCGTTCACTGCTAGACAGTAGGTAGTCCGGAAAACATCTTTTAATGTTGTGTAGGCACGACCCTATGTGTCTGTCGGGGCGTGGAGAAGGTTGACAGATTGGTAGATAAGCTCAATATATCACCGAGTTGGACAATTCACGATGTGATGTTGGTAGTCCGGCCACATATAGGATTCTACAGGCTATGTGCGGTGTAAGATTTAGTTCATCTGTGTACCCCGGAGAGAAGGGGGTGGGAAAAGGAAGCTATTTCCATGTATTAATAGAAGATGCATGGGTAGGAAATTGGCCTCTTATAGGTCTAAGCCATACCTACATGTACCCAAACCTCCACCATACCAAGAACTAAACTGCATAAAATAAGTAAAACCAATTACGATGAAATGGTATCATATACTCAACAGTCAATAAAAGCGGGGAGAGACGCATGAAGCGTACCAGATAACTTCCAAGATCATGAGCCTTCCCCTGCCGGCCGCTTGAAGCGCTGGTATCTCTCCTCCCTCCACTTCGGCCCCCATCGCCGCACGATCCAAATACAGGGGCTCGCCGCTAGCACAATGCATCCCATGAAGAGGTACGTGAAGCCGTATCCCCACGCGTCGATGATATACTGCACGACGGCGGTTCCGACCGCGCTGAGCGTCGCCCGTGTCAGATTGAATGTCGACGACACCCGGCCGGGGTTCATGGGATACAGGTCGACTAGCAGCGTGGTCAGGATGCTGACCGGGCCGCTCAGCCCGGCGCCGCCGAAGAATAGAATGACGAGCGGCGCCGCGAGGCTGGTTCCGGAGTCCACCACCCACCCCCAGGCAATGATCATACCCACGGCGAGGATCGTGCAGGGCCACATGAGATCCAGCCGAGCCCTCTCGATTGGAAACGTGCGCATGTTGTCGCCGCGCTTGCGGTCGGGAGATACGCCGATGCTACGGGCGACGCGCGCGTAGTTCCAGTTCAGCAGCTTACCCACGGTGGTAGCCCCGACGACGGAGCCCACCGCGTACGGGATGTAGCACAGGCCGACTTGCAGGTCGTTGAAATTGTACTGGCGGCGGATGACGTCTTGGAGAGGGACCAGCATGGCGTAGTTGGCCATGACGAACAGCGACATGAAGAACATGAGAGTGCCGACGTCTTTCTCTAGCATAATGAGGACCGCGGCAAGCACGTTGGGAATCGGGATCCGCTTGGGGATTTTCTTTGGCTGGTACTGTTCCGAATTGCCGGGTTGCGATTCAAGATCCTGACGTCGCTTCCGCCATTGGTATGCTGATGTTAGGGATGCATTGAGGCGTGGCGGGGGAATCGAGCCGTTGCCGACAATGTTGCGGGCCGTCTGTACTGACGTTAGTCTAGGTAGTTCTTGGTATCTCAAGATCTCAGCTGGGGCTTACCTCGGGAACGAACGGCAGGTAGACGATCAGGAACACGCCGGCGGCGATGGTCAGAAACCAGAACGTCGACCGCCAGCCCAGGAACTGTGTCAATATACCACCTAGCACCGGTGCCAGGGCCGGCGCGAACATAACGCTCGCCTGCACGGCGGTAATATAACCACCGCGATCAGCGCTCGTGGTGAAGTCCGCCATGACAGCACTACCAATAGCCACAGTAGCGCTGCTCCCTGTGCTCTGGAGGGCACGCAGCACCATCAGCGCCGCATAGTTGTTCTGCAGCGCCAGGCCGATGTTGGCACCTAGGTAGATGACGAAGGTGATCACATAGACGGGGCGGCGGCCGATTTGGTCGCTGAGGTCGCCGAAGAAGAGCGGGGCGACTGCTTGCATAACCTGGTAGATGGTCACGCTGAGGTTGATGTCTGCGATAGATCGCCCGTACGACTCTGCGATGGGTGTGATGGCCGGTAGGTAGATGAAAGATGAGAAGGGGGAGAACAAGGTGCTGAAGACGGTCATGAGGACAAGGAAGACCTTGGTCCGAGGCGAGAAGACCGAGTGAACCTCTGAAGTCGACTGCTCATCGTTGTTACGAGCCTCATCGATGCCCTGGTTGGCCGTGCCGTTAACGTTGCTGTCTTTATCATTGGTAATGTCGTCTTCTTGATTAGCGGTCGCCTTGTCCGCGGTAGGATCTGACCCGCCACGAGGCTCTGATGTCTTCTCACTAGATGTCCCTGACATCGCGTCAATTGCCTACTTTCTTAAGAGGGCAGACTATTGACAATTTCGCTTTTACACCATGAATTAGGGAAACCTTCAATTTATATGAAATAAACACAGGTATCAGCTCTCTCCCACAAGTGGGATCAAGATGTTAAAAAGGAACATTCTCATCCGCATATTGGAAGACGATGTGAATTATTGATCACTATTGCCGTGGTCGGTCCGGTACAGTTCTTATGTCGCAATCTATGCCTTCCTGGAGACGAGATTTAGGTAGAACAGAGCGGCAAAAAGTGCTAGTTCGGTGCCGACGTCGGCTAACGGGTTGGCGACTAATAGTGTTGTTAAAATTCGATATCGATTTCGAACACAGACGAATTCTCTACGTGATACTGACGTCGTGTTTCTACATCTATTTAATATGTCGGACAACTTATAACCTAGTGACTAATCAGATGGTGGATGTGGAAGAGTGAGATAAACATGCGATGCCCGTGTCTTCCGTTAAGGGATTTTTGAAGGCGCGACCACTCCGGGTATAAAATATCCATAGTTCCCGCCTCCGTATTTTTCTTCTTCTGACCAGCCCCTCTTCAGCAATCAAGCTCCTAACAAAGCAGTCAATTCTGTACATGTACCTATCATTAAAACTTCTTGCAGACCTCCCTGGGTATCATATCAACCCCTTAGAAACTCTGATCTGAAGATGGATATTTTCATTAGTGGTTATGCCTGCCATTCTTGGTCCCCAATCGGCTCTATCATGCCAGCGTATTTAGTGAGGTATCGGTATCGACACGGACCAAGCACAGAGGCACCCTTGTATGATATCGACTATGATCTACAGTCGTGAATGCGCCGAGTTTTGAGGCGATGGAAATATCGAAGAGATCATGGTATAATTGATTGTCTATAGAGGAAGTCTTTCATGCTTATAACTTTTCTTTCCTTCGCCTTCGCCATATACGGCTGTGATATGGCCTTGCCCCCGGATTTTATACTTATAGATCATGAGGCCTTCCAACCCCACCGGACCCCGCGAATGGATTTTGTTGGTACTGATGCCAACTTCTGTCCCGAAGCCGTACCTCATACCATCGGCGAAACGAGTAGAGGCGTTCCAATACACACCCGCTGCGTCCACGCTGGACATGAATTGCTCGGCTAGGTCTGATGAACTGGTTAGGATGGCATCTGTATGCTTAGAGCCGTGGGTGTTGATGTGAGCAATTGCTTCATCAATATCGGCGACTGCCTTGACTGCAAGCGTCAGGCTAAGGAATTCGGTATCATAATCGACATCCTTCGCGTCTTCCAGCTTCGCGGAGAGATCGGAAGGCAGCTTGCTGGCAAGTGCCGTTTTGGTCTTGGCATCGCATAGTAGGACGACACCTTTCGCAATTAGAGCTTCAGCTGCTGCAGGTAGAACGGTATTTAGAGCGGATTCCTGGACTAACAACGTTTCTAAGCTGTTGCATGCGGCGGGATAGCTGGTTTTAGAATCGACAATTACATCCGCTGCCATCTTTGGGTCAGCTGATTGCTCAAGGAATATCGAGCATAAGCCATCAGCATGGCCTAGGACCGGGATTTTGGTGGACGACTTGATATATCGGACCAATTCGTTAGAACCACGGGGAATCACGAGATCAATGTATTGGTCTAGGTCCAGCAGCTGCGGGATCACATCCCTTGTAGTGACGAGCTGGATGGCACCGTTGGGAACCTTCGTCTTGTCGAGAGCCGCCGATATAACTTTGGAGATGGCGATGAAAGATTCGGTAGACTCCTTCCCGCCTTTCAAGATAGCAGCGTTGCCTGACTTCACGGCGAGGGAAGCGATATTGGCGATAACCTCAGGTCTTGCCTCAAAAATGATGAGAAGAACACCAATGGGACAGGTGACTCTTGTCAACTCTAATCCATCATCCAATTTCGTTCTTAACGTGACTTTCCCAACTTTGATATAGTTAGCTGAATGCACTTTTGGCAATGGTATTAGTGACTCACCGGGATCTTCGAGACCTCGAACGTCTAATATCCCTTTCAGCATATCCTCCCATTTTCCTTTCTTACCCAGGTCTAGCCTAGAAACCAAGCTCTGGCTTAACTGGCCACTTTCTGCTGCCAAACGTGCGGCTTCGAGGTCACGAGCATTGGCGGCGAGTATGTCATCTTTGGCCGCAGATAGACCGGCGTAGATAGCTGTCAGAGCATCATTTCTTGCAGATTCTGACAGCGTAGCAAGAATGTGTGACGCTTCTTTTGCTGCCTTAGCAGCATTTGCAGGAGATGCGTTTGTGAGAGACATTGCTGCTACCACCTACGATTTTGGGCAATATTGGATGTGCCTATATCGGAAGAGTCTTCCTTAACAAAGTCAAAGAGTGACACGAGAGTGGCTAATGCCGGCTAACCGTAAAGGTCATTGGCGGTAGGCTCTACGGTAGAAACTCGGTAGGGGACTAACCTAAGTACATGCAAGTACCCAGGGGATACTGGGCCCTGATTGGGGGTAAGCCACAGTTAGACCTCAGCCTCCAAAATCGGTAGGTACAGGCAGAGGTCGCACACAACGCGACAAGTGAGACATTCGTCCATTCCAAATTCGCTCTTCCACCTTTATTCTGTATATGTAGGGCCATTTATCATCCGCATCGCATGTCCAGATCCATGGATGTCACACAACCATCAACAACTCGTAGTAACCTTAACCTTCTTACAACGTATAGTCGTTCTCGCGATGCACTTTTATGTATTACTTCATACCCTGTCGCGTAGTATTGTGTCTATATTTCGTATTTTGCTCATGCTGTTCGACTTGACTTCGGGAATCTCCTTCGCTCTTCGCTCTCGCCTTTCACATAGTCTCCGGTTCCAATGGTTAGTAGAATTCGCCTCCTGAACGGCCGTGCTAGCTGGTAACGTCTCGCCATCGATTAGACGGGATTTCGATATCATGATAGGCAGTATGACACCAATTGGCTCACACAGGCCGCCGGATGTTCTCTTACATATCCCATAACCATGGTCACCTGTCATTCCGACCTCTTCTGCATGACAAGACGGTCCCGATCTCTTATGATACAGCTTATTTCCGAGTCGTACAATGAGGCTTCATGACGACGTGGCCGTGTATAAGCAATCCATTGGCCAGCTTGACGGGACAACTACAACGTTGGTAGTATGACAATACTATGCGAATCCTCAGTAATGGTTAAGGACGTCAGCAAGGTGTCGGGATTATAAGTGCTGTCATGGATTCGGATTTCGATTCCGCGATGCGTTCCGCGGACATGGATATGCTACGAATCTAATGTCGGCACGCATCCGTCTTGACGTCCCGAGGATCGCCGTATTGCAACCCTGTAGGCCCCTAGAGCTAAGCGATGAGGATCGCGTCCCTAAAGTCAGGCGTATCGGAACCATTAGCCGAATGGAATCACTAACCCCCGTTCATGATTCTCGGGCTTCTCGGCATTTCATACACAGGCGCAATTCCCGTTTCTGTGCTTCTTCTCCACATAAGCTAAAGTACGGAATTGTCCTGCCGTAACAGTAGCGTCTGCTTATTAGTATCATTCTACGGTCCACTCATAGGTAACTACACCATGCAGCCGAATCGTGCTATTCATTGTCTTCCCCCTCCCCTGAATAATCCCCATATTCCCTGCTCCTTATTTCATAATTCCTAATCTCCATATTCTTAACAAAGGATCTCCATTGCCTTGGCAACTTCTCACACTTACATAGGATACAAGTTTTTCGAAGGGCTTTATTTAGTATTTTAATCGTCATTGAAGACTCTTTCTTCGGCTTCGGCCCTATTCCACCGATCTCGGTTATCAGACCTATGGCTTAGCGCTTAATCTCAGTTAATGCTCTACTAAGTAGAAGCTCTCCAGCTATGGCCATCGAATCGGAAAAGATGGACGAGAAGACAGAAGATAGTGGGTTGCATAGAACACGCCAAAACGATGAAGATGCTACAGCGTCCATTACGACCAAGGACTCCGTAGAAGCTATTCCTGACCAACTATTGACTTCGAATGGCATCCCGGCGGACGAAGAAGCGGCAGCTACACCACCAACGGGGCGGGCACGGTCACAAGCATCGTCAACTCGGTCCCGGCCGCAATCTATAGTGCCAAGACGGAAGCGGCGCGGTTTGTTCTCGCAGTTGACACTGATTCCAGAGGTCGAACGGCCGTATGACTATCCAAACAGAATTAAGTGGGCAATAACCGCATTCATAGCACTTGCAGCGTGTGCAGCGCCGATGGGGTCCGCAATTTTCTATCGTAAGCAATTATATACCTACTTCCTATTACGCCTACCGTGGCATAATCATCTCTCTCTCTCTCTCGTCATGGAATACTATAAGACTCACGTAAATCGTATTAGCTGCGCTTCCGGATATGGCCAAGGACCTCGACGCCTCCCCGACAGTGGTGAACTTGACAGTAGCCTTATATATGTTAGCAATGTCAATATTTCCACTCTGGTGGAGCTCCTTCTCCGAGGCTCTAGGACGACGTAATATTTATCTCTCGTCCTTTTTTCTAAACGTTGTCTTCTCCCTGCTGAGCGGCTTAAGCGTCAATACCGCTATGCTGATCGTATTTCGTATCCTCTCAGGCGGAGCCGCCGCGTCTGTCCAGGCCGTCGGCGCCGGTACCATAGCTGACGTATGGGAACCTCGAGAACGTGGACGCGCCATGGGCTATTTCTACCTAGGACCACTAATGGGACCCCTTTTAGCGCCTATCATCGGCGGCGCTCTCACGGAAGGTTTCGGTTGGAGGAGTACCTCGTGGTTTCTTACCGCGTACGGCGCCGTCGTTTTTGTGCTTGTTCTATTCTGCATACCGGAGACGTTGGCAAAGCGCCGGCCCGCTGCCGTAGTTGAAGCATCACAGCCTAACGACTTGTCACGCGTCCCTACTACACGCTCCGTACAGGTAGTCACTAAGCAGGTGTTTGTACAGATCAAGCAATGCTTCGTCGACCCATTAGAGATAATCATGTACCTCCGTTTTCCTGCCGTCGCAATAACCGTCTACTACGCCGCGATCACCTTTGGATCATTATATGTGCTTAACATCGTAATCCAATCAGCATTCTCGCAAGCCCCGTACGGCTACTCGGCCATCGTCATCGGGTTGTTGTACTTGCCAGGCTCCCTAGGGTATTTCGCAGCGTCGGTGCTCGGTGGGCGATGGATCGACCGCATTATGATACGTGCAGCGGAGAAGGCTCAACGTTACGACGCCAACGGGAAACTCATATATCTACCCGAAGACCGAATGCGCGAGAACGCTTGGATCTCTGCGACGCTTTACCCAGGTGCATTAATATGGTCGGGCTGGACGATACAGTACGGCGTCCACTTCATGGCGCCATGCGTGGCCAACTTCTTTTTCGGCGTCGGAAGTATGCTCGTGTTCAGTGCGGCTACTACCATGCTCACGGAATTCATGCCGCGAAAGAGCAGTAATGGCGTCGCCCTCAACAACTTTGTGCGGAATATTTTTAGCTGCGCGGGCGGTATAATCGGCCAACCCCTTATCGATGCCATGGGCGTCGGGTGGTTGTGTACAATGTTAGCATTAATCGCCTGGCTAAGCGGCAACATCTGTATCTGGCTCCTCAGAAAGAACAGTCGGAAGTGGAGAGAGCAGATGGACAAGGCTCTAAATCAATGAATCTGCAGTCCTTGGATTTTTTAAGCGAGTAAGGCCTTTACAGAACCCATTTACGACGTAGCGTAACGCCGTCGCTCATATCTGCTTTCCGAGACATGTAAGTCAGAAACATGTAGAGCGTTCTTGATTATCATAGCGTCATTTTTGTTTTAATATACAGGCCAAAAGTACCTGTATGTATCGCATATATTTATTTATATTCGAGATATCCGATCTACCAATACCACAGCAAATATCCATACCCGCTTCACATATGAGAAGAGCTTCTTGCATTTATTTGGCTACCTCAGAAGCAGCGTCCTCCTCAGCGAACAGCTTGCCCAAAGCATCTAAGCTGACGTTGCCTCCGCTGAAGACGATTCCTACGTCCCAGCCGTCATCGCCCGCCTCACGCTCTACCATGGCTCGGAAGTCTTCGTTGTACAGGGCGACAGCAAGAGGCACAGCGGCGCTAGGTTCGATCACGACCTTTAAGCGCTCGTAGGCTAGTCGCAAAGCGCGCTTAATGTCGCGCTCTTCTACGCTGAAGAAGCCGGATACGAGGCGGCGCTCGTAGATCACAGACCAGGGAACACGGCCGACAGGCGTGCGTAAGCCGTCGGCTACCGTCAATGTCGATACAGCTTCGACGCGGACACCCGATTCATAGCCCCGTTTGGCGTCGTCGGCGCCCTGGAACGAGGGCTCTGTGCCAAAGACGCGGATCCCGGTGCCTTCGCATGAGAGAGCTACGCCTGAGAGCACTGCAACAGGAAGGAAGAATTAGTAAGGACCATATCGTGAATTCCATAGAGGGAAGAAAAAAAAGAAAGAGTAAAAATAAGAAGCTATAGATAATGTGAAGTAAAAGCCAAGAAAATATAAATGCAAAAAAAAAAATTAAGGGCGAAAAATAGCAAAAAGAAAGCTGCCCATCCTGGGATCGAACCAGGGATCTTCTGATAATCCGTTGGAACAAATTGTTTTTGAACTAACAGTCAGACGCCTTGACCGCTGGGCCAATGGGCACTTGTTAATTTTGCGTCCTACAATCAATTATATGCTGTACTGCACAGAGGGTCAGGGTTTAGTCAGGTCCCGGTGCAGAGGGGGTTCCAAAAGCACAAACTTCCGTCGTAAACTTTGGTGGCCCCCGAGACGAGACAAAATAGGAAAACAACATCGAACGATAAACTTAAAAAGCAAAAGTTACGTTAGGTACTTACTTCCACCGCCGCCACAGGGAGCTAGGATAACGTCGAGACTTCTCTTGCCCTTGGGCTTATTTTCTCCACTTTTTGCATTCTTCTCGATGCCAGGTTTCTCGTCCTCCTCGGCCATCAGTGCTGCGACCTGCTCCTGGAACTCGAGGCCGAGGGTGCCCTGGCCGAGGATGATGTCTGGGTGGTCGTAAGGCGGGACTAGGCGCGCGCCCGTTTCCTCAATGACTTTTGCCGTCACGGCTTCGCGCTCGACGCTCGTGCTGCCGCTGAAAACGACGTTTGCTCCATATCCTTTGGTCGCGGCGATCTTTGGTGGTGCTGAGATCGAGGGCATCACTATATATGCTGGGATACCGTTTTCGCGCGCTGCCAGCGAGAGTGCTTGCGCATGGTTGCCTTGGATTGTTAGTATTCTATGATCGTAGTTCGTATCTGGTTTAGAGTAGGATGAAAAAGTGCGGAAAATAAAGTAGAAAGCCTCTTAATGTTGCGTATGCAAGCGTGCAACCATAAAGATCGTGAATAGGAAGGGCAGGAGAATGGGTATTGCAATCAGAATATTCCACCGATTCAGGAGGCTCGTTTCGTGAACTTATCCCAACCGTATCTCCTCTCTTCATGTCTCACACCGTCACTATCTACCAGGCAGACCAAATCGACCAAAGCCTATGACAAACCTCCTCTCCCCCTTTCCCCTATATATATCACTGCGATTTCTTCATCGACTACCCAGATCCCACGCCATTCTCTCTTCTACACTTCTCGCAAGCTCACTTAATCCCAACCCGAACCCACGACCTCTCTCTCTCTCACACAGCAAACTCTAAGCCCCAAACCAAGAAACAACCAGAACATAAAAAATAATAATAACGAAAAAGTACCAACCAGAGCTATGCGTAACAACACCCCTCTCCGCACCTCCCCCCGCAAGCCACCCAGGCTCCAGCTTCAGGCGCTCGATAGCGTGGAACGCGCCGCGGGCCTTGAACGCGCCGACCTTCTGGAAGTTCTCGCACTTGAACCAGAGCCGAAGCTTCGGCTTCGCTCTCCCGTTCCCACTCCCATGCGCGGAGCCGGAACCGGAACCGGGCGTAGAAGCAAGCGCGGACAGCGAGGAGCTGCTGACGACCGGCGTCCGGTGCACGAACGGGCGGATGAGCTCCCGCGCCGCCGCCACCGAGGCCCGGGTTAACGGCGGCGAGGTCGAGGGGTCTGCCATTTTTGGACGTTGCGACTTTACTCCCGGCTTTGCGCTTTGCGAGATGCGGGCGACCTGCTCTACGACGCGGAAAAGCAAAAGAACTCAAATCGAATAGAGAGTGAACGAATTAACGAATGAATGAATAAAGCCTATGTAGTTTACATAAACCGGGACCTGTCTACGGTGATTGGGCTGCAGTGAATCCTCCTCGGAGACTTCCAAGCTGGCTGGCCGGGTTATGTATGGTACTGGGAGCTGCAAGAACTAGGTAACTTGGTTGATCGAGGTGCTCTGGTCCTCAGCCCTAACTGGCACGACTCGCTCGATCCAGTCAAAAATCTACGATTAGTTATCATCAGGGTCCGATAACGGAGAGGAATAGAACTTCAAAGATCCGCGGGAAAGAAAAGCGATCTCAAAAGACGACGATGGAATTCGTAAAAACTTCATTCAAAAACTCAACAATAGGGTGAGTTCACTTTTAGTCCATATCCGAAGATCCTCGCGAGAGATGATGACACTGGGAAATCCCGAATATAAGTACAAAAACTCTTATTTTGCCTGGGGAATATGCCTTCGCCGTTTAGTATACCATCCCGATTTTTTCTTTATAACTCCAAATGCATTTATTTCTGGTTCTCGGGTCGGAGAGACCTGTGTAGGTAAAGCGGTTAGCCATCAATGATCAATACGAGTTTATATTTGTTGAGAAATCCCAGAAAGGAGAGAAGTATTCTTACCTCACAGCCTTGCCGGCTCGCCAGATCTCCATGTTGCGGATCTCCTCCATCTCCGACTCAAACTTCTGTCGGTAGTCCTTTTGGCTGTTGTACTCAAGCGATCGCTTGGTCTCGGTACCGTCCTGGACAGCGTCGTACAGCTGGTTGAAGACGGGCTTCAGGGCGTCCTTAAACCGGGGGGTCCAGTCGATGGCACCACGTCGGGCGGTAGTAGAGCAGGCCTCGTACATCCAATCCATACCGTTGGCGCCGATGAGAGGGTATAAGCTCTGGGTGGCCTCCTCAACAGTCTCGTTGAAGGCCTCGCTGGGGCTGTGGCCACGCTCGCGAAGAACCTCATACTGGGCGAGGAACATACCGTGGATACCACCCATCAAGCAACCACGCTCACCATACAGGTCAGAGTACACCTCCTTCTCGAAGGTAGTCTTGTAGAGGTAACCACTTCCAACGGCAACACCGAGAGCCTGGGCCTTCTCCTCGGCCTTGCCTGTGACATCCTGGTAGACGGCGTACGAGGAGTTGATACCACGGCCCTCACGGAAGAGCGATCGGACAGTTCGGCCAGAGCCCTTGGGGGCAACGAGGATGACATCAATGTCCTTGGGGACGTCGACCTTGGTGATGTCCTTGAAGACAGGAGAGAAACCGTGCGAGAAGTACAGTGTCTGCGAATTGGTTAGCTTCATGATTCCCGAGATTGGTGACTCATACTAGCGTACCTTGCCCTTGGTCAGCTGGGGTTTGATAGCGGGCCACGTCTCACTCTGGGCAGCATCACTGAGGAGGTTCATGACGATGGTACCCTTGGAGATAGCCTCGTCAACCTCGAAAAGGTTCTTGCCGGGAACCCAGCCATCCTGCTCGGCGTCCTTCCACGATTGGCCGTTCTTTCGGACACCGATGATGACGTTCAGGCCGTTGTCACGGAGGTTAAGACCCTGGCCGTGGCCCTGGGAACCGTAGCCGATGAGGGCGAGGGTATCGTTCTTGAAGTATTCCTTTCGAGGGGATTAGCGGTTGTCTTCGTAAAATTTTCCTAGGAATAGAATCCCAATGACTCACCAAGAGCTTCTCCTTGGGCCAGTCGGCACGCTCTATAAAGTAGTGTTAGCTAATATTATGAATATTACGGTATCGCTAATATTATGATCAACTGAACTTACCATAAACCTCCTCGGGTGTTCCAGCAAAGTCAATGGTCTTGACACCACGAACCTGCTGGTACACGGCACTAGCGACAGCAGGCCGGGCCTTGGGGGTAGCTCGGACGAGGCTCGACGCAGCGACGAACGAACGGCTCTGAACGGCGGGGGAAGCCACTCGGCGGGCCAATTGGCTGCGAAGAGCCTTAGAAAACCCTCGTGAAGCCATCGTGAAGGAAGTTTACTGAGTGAGTGGAGATTGGGGTTGAGAGGTGTGGGAGGAGAACTCAAGGAGTATTATATGGCTACAAATGCGATTGACCTGTCAATGTTAAAGATTTTTCAATTTTTGTATAAATTTTTATTTTCCCAGGGTCTCGGGAGCTGCTGCTAAAGAGCTTGGACTGCGACTTCGGCGGTGAGTCGAATCAATCGGCTGCCCGCTGTCCATGGTGGGGTTTATTGGCCGGACCGGTCAAGCAGGTGGGCCTGGGGTGCATGCGGTCGACGTGGTATGATATGGTATAGGTACATATTTTATGGTATAGTATACCCCGCGCCTCTTAGTATAGATACTATTTCGCTACACCCCTTGCGACTAAAGTAAGGGCACGTTTTTAATAGGCGGTGACGATCGGGTTGTAATCGCTGAAGTTCAAGATCTGAAGTCTAACCCCTAGAAATCATCGGGTATAAGCACATACGGTACTTCCGGAGACGCTGGAGATCAATTTGTCACATGCAGGATATAGATAATATCGCGAGATAGATCAATTTCATCGAATTCACACACCAGTATCTGTCTATCGTGATGCGGCCAGTTGCCGCCATGCAATTCGTCATGTATGGTTGTCAGAAATGCATTATCACCACAAGATACCAAAAAGCAGAGAAGACAAGTAGCCTCCTTGATGCTTTAATGTAAATGCGGTCCCTCGAGAAACGCCTTGCTGCATGCCGTCCGCAAAGCCAGTCTAAATCCTTCTTCTTGAATTTGCCATCCCACTCTACTTACTTCTTATAACACTGATAAGAAGCCAGCTAACCCGAGTTGGGCTGTTATACCATAGTGTTCGTTTCTACTTTGGCTATCCCATGCACCTGATGAGGTGGAATATACCAAGCCTGCCGAAAGTACTTCAAAGGCGGAACTAAGCTTTAGGGGCCACACGATCGTACGTAACACCGCGTATCGTGCCACCCATCATAGTAAGGCGCACATTTCGTCGGAAGACTTCTCGGCTTGAACGTAGGTCGTCCGCAGCTTCCTTGTTCAGAGGATCGGATGCGTTGGGTTCGAGAAAGAGGAATTGCAGGCCTACTATGACGGCGTTGAGGTTAAGTACCGGTTTCCAGTCCTCGCGCAAAATATTCAGGCAAACCTTGCCTTCAAGGTCGATGTTTGGATGGTAGATCTTTTGCTGACAGCGAACCTTGGGCGGCTCGTGCGGGTAAGTCGGGCCCATAGTAAACGTGAAGGTGAACCGCCCGCCGTGGTAGATACCCTCGTCAGGCGTGATTTCGAGCACGAAGTTGAGGATGTCATCTGGGTCGGCAAATATCGTCTTCATCGTTGATCCTAGGGATAGCTCGGAAAGATCTGCGTCCGCACGAAAAGAGGGTCAGTCGTTAGCAGTCTAGAATCTACTTAAGCCACTCCGTAGCTATAAAGCATAGCGTTGCTGCTTACCTTTTTGTACTCGTAGCTCGGCCGATGTGACTTTCTTTTTCTTCCCACTTGCGCCCTCGGCATGTTCTGCCTTCTGCTGGGCAGATTTCTACGTTGAGACTGTTAGCGCGTGCCGTATAATAGTTTGCGACGAACGACGCGACTTACTAAAGACCATATCTTTAACATGGACATGGTGAGGTATAGGCGTATGGGTCAGTACGTGTTGGGTGATAAGGACAAGAAGTAGTGAAGGATGAGTCGGAATGAGGAGCGAGAGTGGGTGCAACACGAGGAAGAATAAATCGAGCTAGATCGAGAGTAACTGTTTCCTTAAATCCAGTACCGGGAAAGAAGGTACTGCGCAGAGGGTATATGGAAGAAGGAGCAATCACTGTACACGTTGTCTCGCGTGATACGCGATAAGACAATAGAATGGAAGGCTTTAGGCACAAGTATGAAAGCCTCGCTTTGCCACACTGTAACCCGACGCTTACATATGTAACTTAACGGTTAGCGGGGACAATATTACCAGGACCTGCCAGGTACCGTTATTCCTTTATACCCTACTCATATGCTGCTTTATTGAAATAGCGAGTTATCCGGACTTGATGTCTTTAGCCGATCTCACCACCTTGAAATTGCATCATCAGCGCTCATTAGACGTATTCATGGATTGTGAACTGGAAAGACCTTCCCAAAATTTGAGAACTGTTATATACATACATGTATATATGTAATTATTACATTCAACTGCAGCGAGTAAAGTAACTTTAACAATTCTCTACCGTAATAGCTACGTGTAGGTGAATACTGTATAATTTTACTTTTTATAATTACAAACATCACTTATTAGAAACACAAAACATCAAGAAAAATTATCCTTATATCTTTCCCAGCTAGATATTAAGCTATTCACAGGCACTACCCTAAGAAACCCCCTCGCGATCTCGAGCCAAGTATTTTAATCCCTATAGCGGTCCTGAGACCCAAAGCCGATTGCTCATCTAAGATTGCTTTCCTCGCCTTGCTAATAACAGAGGCCGCCCATTCGCCCTCCAGTCCTGTGTGGTCCTGTTCAGATCCTGTCCCTACGGTTCCAACTCCTTCCCTTCCGACGGTAGCGAGAAATAGCCTGAACGAATGGCTAGAAATTATTGTACAAGAATGTCTCGCGGAGGTAAGACCACGAGCATACATAAAGTGACTTTTCGGATATACACATACATATGTAAAACATGAATAAAAAACAGGATGAAAGAATGGGAATGAGAGGAAAAGGAAAAGTCAGGTCGTGCTCGTACACCGATTCTTCGGCAATATGTCAACAACAAGATGACGGTGAGGATGAGGAAGAGACGCAGAAAACTCCATAACTCCAACGGAAGCCAGATCCGTACTATTGAGGTAATCCGCACCTCTTTCCTTGTTTGCTCAATGAATGATTGCTATCGGACCAACACAACGAATCTCGGGGGTATCTCTAGGTACGCACACAAAATGCCGGCCAAAAACGAGCAGAGCCTACTTTCGGTAGGCTCTTTAGAATCCCTTAAACGGGTCATCCCGGAAGTAGTCCTCCTCCCCTGCCCTACTTCCGGAATAGTAAGAATCGGTACCGCGCGTGCCACGAGAAGCATAGCTATCCCGATGTCGACTCCGACTACGGCGACGCCGCGCTTCCTTGCTTCGTCTGCGGGCTCTGTATCGCCATTCCTCTTGCTCATCGGGGTGGTCGTCGAACCGTGGGAATGACAGCGGGCTGATGAAGGCCTCCATCCGGACCGTGCCGATCGCCTCGAAGAAATTCCCTGGCGGCCGCGACGATGCCTCGGAAGTCCGTTGAGAACCGGCTGTACTCAAGCCCCAGGTCACATTGCTAGATGCCTGAGACTGGTAGATGTCAGACGAGCCCGCCGTGCCCACGCTATTGCCTGCCGTGCTATTGGTAGATGCGTGGTAGGAACTACTATGGCTTGCCGGGCCCGAGAAACCGCGGAACGAAAGTGGTGGGGGAACGTGGCCGCCAGTGTTGCTCCTCTTACGGCCGTGAAGAACAACCTGGTTGGCTCGCTCATGCACTCTATCGTGGGACCTTTCGTGGAATCGAGGAATGAAGGGAGGTTCCGCAGCGTCGCGCGACAACTCACGTTGGTGGGAAGGTATCGGGGGGAATGCCTCTTGTTTGAAGGACAGCGCTTCCTCCATCTGGCTTGTGTTCGGGGGAGGGTCGTGACGAGCCATCAAAGCAGGGTTCTTTCCCTTAGTCAGTCTGATCGAGTCGCGAATGGCATTCCTCTTAGCCTTTGGCTGTGGCAGTTCGAATTCCGGGGCCGGACCGATCTTCGGTTCAGCTACCGTCGGTATGATTTCAGGGACATCCTGCTGCGAATGTGCAAGGAATGATAGCGATGTTAGCCAGAGGTAGTGGCGTTCGGCTGACGAGGCAGTGAACTTCAACGCTCTCTGGGGGGTTAGGATAAGAATGGAGCGGTTGAATATCTGGGTGGTGCCCTTCGGAGGAGGGTTGTCGTCCTTGACGTCTAAGACGGATTGTATGGTCACTATAAAATGGTTAGCGGCAGGCTCGTACGAGTAACGACACAGCATCACTTACGCTTTCGGCCTGGTTTACCCATCAATGCATTGCCCGATACAGGCTGCTTGCTGCTCCACAGGATGGCACGTTCGTAAGGCGCAAGCCATACCCATCGCTTGTGGCGATCATTGCTATTCTCCTCTCCGCGGCCAGGACCATCAGCCATACCGAAGGATTTCCGCCTTCGGACATACTTGAACATCCATTCGCCAACCATCGTCTGCGCGATAGCATCTACCACGGTGGACGACTGTTGGTTGCTACCCACGGAACCCATGTTCGTGTTCTCAGTATTGGCGGTGTTCGCGGTGTTCGTGGAGGGCTGAGATCTATGGCTGCGATACTGGGATTTACCATAGTTGCGTTGAGGAGTAGTAATATCGTTGGTTGGTAGCGGTGGTAGGCTCGGGCTTTCGGGGGTCTCCTCCGAGGGCGACATCGGTGGCGGTGGTGAACGGCTACCTTGCCTTCTATGTCTCTGATTTCGAGGTAGTGCTGCGGCTGATCGGACCTTGCGAATGCTATTATTCCTATATGGGCCGCCCTTCATACCCCGACGGGGCCAACCCTCACCGGCATGAGTCGGACTACGCTGGCCATCACTCGGGGCACTAATACTGAATGGTGGCTTTCTTGAACTCGCTCTGGTAGGAATTGGGAATGGCGGATCCCGCGACTCCGGCAAGCTCGGGCTACGCGAACGGCCTTGGTGCGAAGCGATGCCGCTTTGGATCATTGCTGATTTGCGCATAACACTTGCTCGGGAGCCTGTGCTGTATCCGATTGCCCGATCGGCCACTCGAGTGGCAACCTTCAGAGACGGCTTCCGTTTCAGATCCTCGGGGGCTTCAGCAAGACGGTATGTACTGTAAACTTCCGGACCTCCGATCTTGCTCATAACACTCGTCGGCTGTCTAGCAGCGGCCCTAGCTTGTTCTGGCGATGTAGAGTCCGTTGCTTGCGTGGCTCGTTTACCAGGTTTAGTAGGTCCCGTTTTAGGCCTTGGGGCAAGTGCTGTACGGTACTCGGAATCACTCTGGTCCCCATCAAACTCGTCAACTTCATCTGAACTTTGAGCATCAAAACCAGCAAATAAGCTACTAATCCGGTGTGGCCGTCTCACAGGTGCCTTAGCACTTGACAACGGGCCGTCATCATTGTTACCCGGATATGCGTCTCGCGTCTCCAGGTCGTCTACTATAGGTGATGCTGGAGGCGATGAAGGCAACTCAGTCGAGAAACTTCGCCTGCCCTCAAGGCGGCGCGGGTTCCGCGGAGGAACGTGTCCCGGGACAGGAGTGAAGTTCTTGTTATCCTCAGTGGCTGCAGCGCCAGTTGGAGATGAAGGTCTTGATGAGATAGCTGATGGATGAAGATGCGGTGGCAACTTGTCTAGTCGCTTATCAATTCGAATCTCGTCCGTCTGGACTGAGGCCGACTTCATCGGCTTGGACTGGATAAGAGAAACCTGGCACCCAACGTCTTTGACGTACTGAGGTAGACGATGTTCTTGCGGAGTCGATGGACGGCTAGTTGGCGGAATGATGCTGATACTGGGTATCGAAAGAGGCGGAGCAGGTGAGAGGTGCTGTTCGATGGGGGCGGGATCAGTCTGGGTAGCAGCCGTCTTTAATACCGTAGCGGCAGCAGGCTTCATCTCCACGATCACCGGGTCGGACGTAGCCAAGGACATCGCTTTCTCTGATGTCTGAGATGCAGCAGATACCATTGATTTTGCAGCCTTAAGAGTTTCCATTTGCACTGGCTTGTTGAGTTGCACCCTCTTACGGCTTTGGTTTGCTTCGATCTCACCTTCGGCTCGAGTCGGACTCTCCAAGCCCATCAGTCTCTCCGTTTTCAGGGAAGGCTCCGGGGTAGACGGTTTCGTCGGAGCTATCCTAGGGGATGGTGGCGGTGAGAACTGGACGCCCGTGTCGGTGTACTGTACCTTCGGAGGCGTTACCAGGTCCTCATCGTCCTCGCGAATTCCACCTTCGAGCCTGTCAAGCACATTCTGATTCATGAAGATTCTGCTCCGTGCGACGCTACCCGGTCGGATTTGCCCATCACTGCTCGTGTTGCGTCGGTGCGATTTCGACATCATGCTATCCCGGCTCTGATTTCGCTTGTGCCTTGTAGTGGAGAGCACGCTCTGGCGTCCATCCGGATCCGTCTGGTAGTCCTCGTCATCATCGAAGTTGAGTTCATCAGCAAGACTATGGCCATTAATCTTGCCTAGACCGGGTCCACTGATCATCGAGTATCGGATGCTATTGGTCATGCTCATCGTACGCACGCTAGCACCGTCATTCTCCTTGCCACCATCTTCTCCATCGCTTTCAGTTCCATTGTGAGTCCCGTTCAGCTGCGATGCCTGTAGGTTGGCGACCTCATCCAAAACGACCTTAAGCCGGCTCTCAGCGACATGCAACTTCCGTTCGTACCTACGTCTTTCCTCATCCCAGTCATCCTTTTCCTTAGCCCAAAGCTCGTGGACTCTCTGTGAATCTTCCTCTTGGGTCCGGACCTTCTTCTGCGCGGTTTCAAGTCGTCTCCTAGTCTCGGTTATGGCGTCGACCGCTTCGTCTCGCTCCCTTGCCAACTCGCCCAGGGCCGATGAAGTTCCTCCCTCGAGGAGGGCCAGCTGTCGCCTTAGGGACCTGCTCTCCTTGGCAGTATTGGATAAGTTGGCCTGCAGAGACTCCTGTTCTTCCCGCGTGGTGTGTAGAGAACTTTCAAGGCTCTCGATGATCTTCAGTTTCTCTTCCTGGTCCCTTCGCAAGGCTAATATCTCGGATACCAAATTCGCGTGCAGGGTAGGTGTGAAGCGGCGAGGATCCAATACACTAATATTTTCGTCGATCGTGACGTCCTTCGAGGACCGCTTGCTCTTCTTTTCGACTTTATCCACCGGCAATGGCGGTGGAGGCGAGGAAGCAGATGCCCCTGGTGGCGTAACAGAACGACGCGATCTCTTCGACGGTGTCCGGTAAGGCGTGTCTGTTGGTGTTGGCAGTGATGCAGCGGCAGCACTGCTCAGCTCATCTTCAGTCTCCCATACGGCCATTTTCGCTACTGTTCACGATCCAGGCCGGTTACCCGGTCTCAGATGGTGGCAGCTTCTATGAAGCTTCTGAGAGACAGAGAAAGCAGATCAAGCGAACCTGCATTGACTTAAGATTTGCAGTCTTTTGTTCAATCTTAGAAAAGGGTCCAAACACCTGGATCCACTACTTTGACCCCTGTCGACAGTGGGGTGATTGTTCTGCGCGGGTGAGAGTGACGATGCGTGTGAATGGGCTTTGCATTAATACAACTAACTCCACTATTAGCACTAATCCATCTAGAGACCATAGACGCCAGGGGATGGGATATGAGCTTGGACGTTTTCAAACTTACCAAGCGCAATGAATGGTAAGGTAATGGAAATTACGAGGAATTTGCCTTGTAAAGTCAGCATTGGTCACCGATATCGATATAACAGAGTGTGATTTGTTCATTTCTGTTTCAATTGGGAATTATGCTCAAAAAGCCATTATTGAAGATCTGTAACTGGTTGGGGGAGGCAAATGCATAACCACATAGTAACATATGCTCACCTTGACTCGTAAGAAGAGAAAGTAGGGGGGAAACCCTAGTCTGCTCTATAGCCCTCAAGTAATATGTCGACAGGAATATCCTGATTCAGCTATAGATTTTAAAACATAGCTTTCATGCTCGACAGCTCGGTGTAAGATGCAGCAGTATATGTATGCTCAACCCTACTCAAGTTAATCTGGAAATTCGGCACAAGGTGAACATGTAAATTTACACGGAGGGCGTACGAGCAATTGTTGTTCAACCAATTCCTACAATAACCCTGTTAGCCTGATTTATCAAACTACAGACGTTGACGACTGAAGACAAATTAGAGCAAAAAAGGGTTACAGATAATCCAAGAATCGACTCACCAAGATCCAAATTAAAGCGAATAGTGTGTTACAAAACGAAGCAATCGTCAGGATATGCTTGTTCAAAAGAATACAGGAGACCCGCGCCCCTCCGAGAATATAATCAACAGCTCGACCCGGCAAGTGTCGTGCTACCTCGAAGACGGAGAGCGCTCGGTCGAATATGCACCAGATTTGGGGTAAATGGGGGGTCTTGGGTGGTCTGGAGAACGCAAGGACGGGCGGGAAGACAGGCCGAGAAAACAGACGGCGGGAGGATAAACTAAGAAAAGCAAAAAAGATGCCCAAGGGAAAGAAGATCACAGTTCGCACTTTGAAAACCGACCCGGCTTGTCGGTGCGTCTAAGACTGGAAAGGAAAAAAGAAAGCAACAAAAATGACAGCAAGATAGAGAGAGCTTAGCAAGATGAACAAGATGTCAGAAGGCAAAGAAAAGAGTCAGAGAGTCTACGGCCAACCAGGTTCTAACGTTGCATGTACAAAGTGCTCCGTAATATTATCCACTTGATATGGGACACAGGGCCAGACCATGACGCCAGGACACAAAAAGTGATAGGTACCTGAAGGACTCGAAATACAGAGAGGCAGGGAAGCGAGCCACAAGGCGAGCGTGGAGAAGCAGAGAAGGAAAGACGACGCGGGATAACTCGACGCTATTCTTGCGCGTAACCTATCATAACTATGTGGAGCACGTATGGAAGTGGTACATGGCGTATGCAAGAGAAGATGAGCATCTTCTGGGTGTGTTTCCATGCTGGTAATACTCGTGTTCGCGAAGCCCAATCGCCAACTCCAGACAGGCAGGCATATTCCAGCATTTCCAGCACCGCAAACCTATGAGCGTGTTACTTACCAGTCAAGCTAGGCAAGATTGTCAGGGGTCAAATTTGACCAAACGGTTCCAAATCCGCGGAATAAGCAGGTGCCAGAACCAAGAGACGGCACCGGACGAGGGTGCCCCCCTGACTGGCTAATATGGAAATGGAAATGATGGAACCTATCCGGGCTTGTCGTCCAATGGCCCGCTATAATAAGCTTGGCTTCTTGGCAAGGTATGTCCACACACCAGCTAACAATGCCTGCCGAGCCCAGGGAGGTTAGAACAGCGCCTCGAACGGGGGGCGGGGTTTACTGCAAAGGGATAGCGATGTAGTAGGTGAGAAGCTACTGTAAGTGCACGGAGACTAATAATTGGCACAATACATGCCTTACTTAAGTACTACTTGGTATAAGAAAGGGCGTAATTGGAGACAGCAAAGTTGGAGTTACAAGTAAGAGGTGGTAGCAGCCGTCCAGTCGGGATAGTTATATCTTCAACGGCTGCTGCTTTCTCATGCAATAAATATCTCGAGCCAGCGCAGACAGGCATAGGTAGCTACTCTTTTATCGACGAAGGCACTCGATCCTCTCACTCCACCATGATGATTTGACATCTGCAAAAGCCGCACATTAGCACATTAGAAAAACCCACCCACAGCATCGGGCAGACGAACTGCAGCATGTGGGTCGGTCACAGGTAATTTACAGGGAATCTTAGTACTATGTAGCTTTTAGTGCTCGGTTGGACTCACAAGCTGTCCAGGGGATTCTGTTCACGAGAAGTGAGGCGCATCGTGTTCCCACTGGGTGACGAAAGCTGAAAGAGGCGACTCGACCAAGTCCCGAGTTCAAACGAGCTGCTAATTCGAGCACTAGCTAGGGTGCTTTAAAGGCGATATCGAATAGAATGCTCTAATAGTCATTTCCAATGCCGATCTGACATGTTTCGCCAGCTGGGTCCCCTATTTTAACTGCTACATACGGTGGTACTTGTGTACGTATAAATCTTCATTTTCATACATGTATGTACATGTATGCACAACGATTCGAGATCTTATTTTGTAGAACTGTGGTAAAGCCGAGGAACCAACGTGGAACCAATAAACAGACGTCGAGATATTTCTACCCAGCTTCAAGAAAACAGAGTTGGGCACTCACCCAAATGATCGCTCGTCAAAGCACAATCCTACCCAGGTGATGTAGAAGTGCATATGCAAGGCACAGCTTGACAGACGTGCATGGGACGGACGGACCACCGACAAGGCCTATGATACATGCCCTAAGTAAAGATTTTTCTGTGATCTGTTAGCCTTTTCGAGAAGACGATACGACTCTTAAGCAACATCCTTAATTCCACGTATTTCCTCATGACGTCGCATTGGTAAAGGATATCGGAAATGACTATATTCTCTCAAAAAATAGTTACCTGCCAAATCCCCAGAATGCTAAGTGTCTGTGGGTGGTAGGACCCAGACGATCATAGCAATCGACTCAGATCAGATTGTCATATGCAGCCTGAGTCTAAGTTTGCTCGGACAGTGGACACATGAAGCCGACCTATGTATAGCGGCATCTTGGATACATGTAGGTATCCTGTAAAACACGCATAGGTATCTCGGTACACGATCGCACGACGCAAGATAAGGGGCGTTGTTGACAAGCCTTTCGGAAGATTCCATCTTTGTTATATGATGCCCGCCTATATCTCACTCATCAAATCCTGTCATAGGCCACATCCCCTGCGTTTCAAGGGTCCTATTGAATGTCAGAATGTCATAATTTCAGTCATTATAACTCTCGCTTCGTTCGCGAGGTGAGTAGGAAAACCCCTGACCCCTTCAGGCTCCAAGGACCAGCTCGTTAGACGTGACAGGGCAAATCTCGGTCACTTCCGGCAACCGCTGCATCGGCCACAATCTTCAAATGAGGTAGTTCGAATTTTTGAGGCAGCATTTTCAAGGTTGTCCAGACTTATCGTTGCCCAACTGACGGAAACGTTAGTCCTATCGGCTTCGACATCACATGTTTCAAGACCACTTCCGCGCGGGCGCAGTCGAAGCAGAAGACCCGGCGAAGTCACCCTTTCATTGGTAGCCGAATGCAACGGTGACCGATGCGACGGTTCTGCGTCTCCCCGTCTGGAGAAGAATGGCGCCCTGCTTTGCGATCAACCAAGCAACTCTACCCTACCCAGGTTCGCCCTAGACCTTTTAAGGGGGGCAAGACGCACGTGTTTTCATGCCGCTAGCAAGCTGGTTTAGTCCAAATAAAGATGAGAAGAAACGGGTTTCTTCATACTCTGGAACGCCTGATCTTCTAATCATCGATGAAAAGCTCGCAAGGATAGCTAAACGCTATGTACGTTCGACAAGCAACCCCCGCGTAGCTGAGTAGCAAATTCAAGCTACTAGTAGTACCGGTAGTCTAGCTATCTCCTAGATACCTACTGTAGGTAGGTAGGTAAGCAAACGCCGCCGATAGATTTCTACTCAAATTGAGTAGCGGAGACATTGAATTCCACTCCGTCCCTCCCTCCATCCATCGAATCCCTTTACGAGCCGCTTAAACCCATCCTATCACATCCGTAGGCTAATCATCATTTTCCGACACGGTTGTCTAACGTCCGTACACCGTAAAACAGGTTTCAGCATGATAGCATAATAGTGAGAGATCATCGAAACGAACAAAACTCACAGTTGGCTGTGCCGCTATTTATTTTCCACTTCTGCATATCCTGCAGTTTCTGCTGACCGAGACGCAACTTCCCGTCCCCGACACTTTGGGCGCCAAGGTCGGATTACAGCAGTAGGATTAGAGGCGCAACTCGTTCCAAGATCTAGGGTATACTACCTGCTAAGGCGAGCTCTAAGTCTCCCGTCTAGCGTAGCAAGGTCACTAAACTAGAGTGCTGCAACCTCTCGGCGTCAACACGCTTCGGTCACTTGTTTAACTAAATTTGACGGCCGCTTTTCCTATTCTATCCGCTAGGAGGCTAAAATGGGAAACGGGCAATATGAGGAAATTCTCGCTAGGGTCTTCTGAAACATAGCCAAGTAATCGCTCACCTAAGTAAGGTACACATAGAACAACGCTCCTCTCTTCCATTGCTGCCGGTAAGGATTCCCCGAAAGGATTTTCTAAAGAACGTCCCGACAGTCTGGGGTCTCAGACCGGAGCTGCTGCCAGCGAATAAGCCGAGGCCAGGTTAAAATAAAAAATAAAAATAAAAAGTCTAGTCATATTTTAGCTTAGAAGAGCCTTCGTAGGAAGTCCTCGACGGCTGCCAGCTTCTGTAGGACGTAGGAATCGCGCTAGCAAAGGAACCAGTGGGAAGAAACGGCGACAACCAACCAAAAGCTATGCTCTATGATTTCTTTTTAGTGCGTCCGCGGGCCGTCTTCTCATCTAAGATTCCACGCGTACAAGGTAACCTCACGGCTATCCATATTGTGGCCAACTTTGGTACGAGAACCTGGGGAATCCGCCTGTCTTACCCCATCCACGCGGCTTCGAAGACAAATCCAGAACTGATTTGATGGACCTTTTTGTTTCTGTGACCGAGAGGGAGGATAAAATAAAAAGGAAATAAAGAACCGACCGGTTAATTCCTTCTCACATACATATTACATATCCAAACCGCTGCCCAAAAAAAACAGCTCCACTCCCCGTCTTCGAGTGCGATCGACTCGCTCGATGCAAGGAGAATCACATCTCGGGGCTTGTGCCAATTTCAACACTCTGCATAAGACCCTCGAATACTCGCAACGAGAAATATAGGTAGCAATTGATCCATCATATCCGGTATTTCGTGCCGTCCCAGCTTGCGACGCCAGCGCAGCCGAAATCCGCAATTACTGTATTCTTGATTGGCTAAATGACGCTAGATAGACGACACTTTATTCGGGAAGGACTGCCCTATTAGCGGGACGGCTTATTTTCACGCGAGAGTCCTGGATGTTTCTCCTCGTGTCACTTCTCTATAACGATATACGATATACCTTGGTTCGACGTGTCACGCTCGTCACCAGCCCCTTATCTTTGCAGAGCTTCATAAATTAGTTCGAGTCGCCGCTAGTCTCATGTATAATCCCTTCGCAGACTTCGTGTGGTATTCATATGAACCAACCTTTTATCTAGATGGTTATGGTCCCATAGCTTGTGTCCAACCAAGGCGGAGCTCGCCATCGGCCACAGTGAAATTATCCGCCGTCACAAAAGACATAAATCAACGCGTATAACGCCCAGTAGTATCGTGCTTACTACGTACTCATTACGGAGCACGGTCCAGCCATCTTTCTTTTTGAGATGCGGAGATGATTGAGCCTCAACGTTCCCTTGCGTGGAGCCCACTGCATGATCTAGCTCGGGAATCGTCCCGACCCCTTACGCGGGGGGTCGGTGAGAACCGACCTGCGAGATTATACGGACCACTACTCTTGTTCGTTCGTTTGTTGAGAGACGATTTCTGATCCTCGTACAGTGGATCTGTTCTCGCATGATCATCGCCATCTAACGCAGTTCCTCATGAATAGATTCCATAGCCATTGCGTGATCATGGAGAGACCTACCGTCAGACGTAGCCGTGAGCATAGATGAGATGAGATGGTGTAGGACGGATCTTGGCGTGTCCAAATCCAGTGACTTTCTGTGAAACTCAAGCTATAAGCCTCGGCCCTGTTGTTGAGTTGTTTGCTGTAGACGATCAACCGAAATGACACTACTAAATTTAACCCTCGGCCTCTGATTTAACACTACTATGACAGACGAGCTCAGTACGGAAGGTGCTTTCAAAAGTTTTTTCCATCCTGGAATCCCTGCCAGCCGGCGACGTGATTTTAAACAGCTGGCAACACCCGCACGGCAGTGCCCGTCAGTATTTGACAAAAAAGAGCGGTTACTTTTACACCGCTGACGCCAAAGTAGGGACCTGAACAGTCAATCTGGGTTAATGAGAAGTAAGATAAGAAATATTAGAACAGTTTCAATTAGTTTGAATTAATTAAATTAAGTAATCGTTGCAATATTTAAGAGTGATGTCACATAGTTTTGGTGGTGGTTTTGACTGGTTTCTCATAATTCGTTGGAACAGCTGGCAGCTGGGTGGCAGCTGGGTGGCCAGCTGGCAGGGATTTTTTAGTATGGAAAAAACTTTTGAAGGCACCTTCCGTACAGCTCGGCCCAGATGCTCTGTGACGAAATTGCGTAAGCCAGGTGAACCTCGTGGTTCGAAGGCTTAGAGCAATAACTGATCCGGTATATGAAATGAGATCTCATAAGCCTTACTGCATGCCAAGTCTTTCGAATGGATCGGATACCCCTATTAGTATGATATCTTGATCTAAGATCACGCGTATAACGGTACTATGTAAGCCGGATGTGGAGCTATACCAACGGCGCGCTGTACAACGGCCCCATATACCGGTAGCCCGGAAGTCTATTCATGTGTACCGCGGTTTATTCAGTTGAGGCTACGCCGGAGTCGTTACCTAAAGCTCGTATGTATGACTTCGTATCTAACTGTAGGAACCCCTATCAGAGCGTTACTCCATATGACGGCTCATATGACGAGAATTACCACACTTAGCTCTCTAGGGTTAGTAAGGCAATCAGCTAAGCATTTAGATACAATGAAAGTCTAACAGTATGATCATTATTATATGTTCACAATTTACTTAATTACGAAGGACAATACTCTTCTCGGTTTAGCAATGCCTCTGTTTACTGGCGGGACTAGCCGTGATGGGTTCTTCTATGAGACAACTCGTATAATAAAGTCTTCTATTATGTTCGAGAGGCCTCGCCCCCTTCGACCGTGCATATATGGGTAGCGATATCTACATACACGTATTCTCGATAATTATATAAATTTGCTGTGGTTCCTCGAATATTAATCCACGAATAGCAAAGCAAATTATGCCATAACGCAGCGAAAGCCTCTGAACTAGGAGTATCAACTATCTTGTGACAGGGCGTTCAGCGCGGGTTCAATATCAGATGTCCAAGCTGATTTTAGTATCCGTGTGGCTACAAGGAGCCCTGGTAAGCTATATGCTATATAGAAGAATGGAAGTAAGCGCTGGTCCGGCCATGATAGGTAACAGGTAGCAGGCCAGTAGATACATACATGTATGTACTTACTTCACGACGCTCCCATTACTCCAAAGGAATAGAACTCGTAACGTCACCAGGCGATGGTTGTACTATACTAATAATACATCCATCAGCACGGAGAACATATAGCGTTTAACTTCCCCTTAACAACTTTTTTTTTGACGCTTATTATTAATACAGCGTTAAGAGCTATTAATAAAATGGTTTATAACATTATATAAACGCTAATAATGCTTATTAAAGCTTAAATAAAGTTTTTTTAAAAAATTTTTCATTTAATTTAATATTATGAAAATTTATGAAAAATCATTTATATGTTATCGTAATAAGGTTTAAAGTTTAAAAAATTATTGCGAATTATTAACTTACTTACTTTATTTTTTTATCAATATAAAAAGTGTTACGGTTTTTATAAAGTAATTATTAAATTATCTTAATAAAATTAATATAATATATAAATAAGTAAAAATTAATTAAAAAAACCTTATAAAAAATGATTATAAAGTTAACTATTTATATAAACAATAAATTATTTTATAACTTATTTAATGATAGATTAATCCTTTAATAAAGGTATTTTTATTATTATTAAAAGTAACTTCATTTAAAAATCTTATTTATTTATAAAATAAATTCTTCCTCCTATAAAATATACTTAATTAAATCCTTAATATTTCCTTCTCAACTTATAAAGAACGTTTAATTTATTTTTTTTTTTTATCTATTAATATTAATTTTTAAAAATAATCTTACGTCATTTAAATAAAATAAATCCTTTAAGAAATTTATGCAATAAATTAATCTTTACAAGTCGATTAACAAGAAAAGTATTTAACCTAATATTACCTCCTAAGTTTCTTAAATTATCTTAAGTAATATAATAAGTAAATTATATTAAAATAAAATCCCGGATAAATTGTTTAAGTTTAATATGAAACTTTATGATATTATTAACCATATTTTTACGAAATACTTTTATAAGTAATTTTAAACGCGTATCGAGGTTATTTTTAATGATAACCTAATTAACTCGAGGTAAAACCTTATTTATAATAACTTATAACTTTAAAAAAGTGATGGTTAATAAATTGTTAAAAACAATAAAATTATGTAATTTAATATCGTTTATTTAAGCTAATTAAAAGCGTTTTAACTTTATTAAGAATTTACTTATCATGGTGTTTAATATATATCTTATCTTGTAATAACGAAATATTAATAAATTAGCTTGAAGTAAAAACTTTTTATTGTAAGATTTTAACCGGTTTTAAAAATTAATTATAATATAAAATTTTTTGATAATAACTTATACGTAAAAGTGGTTAAATTATAACTTAATCCGTAAATACGTATAATATTTATCGATAATTAATAATGTATTTTTAAGGAACTTTAATTATATATTAAAAATCTTTATTATAATATGCTTTATTGTAGTAATTTTATTTATAAGTAATTTGGTTTTAACTTTAAGGTTTATTATTACGTTAAAATTTAATACTTTTACTTTTAAATCTTGGTATAATTTTTTAACAAAAGTTTTATTAATTCTTTTTACTTATTAGTTATTAAAGTTAAAATTAATGCTTTTTAAGTTTTTATAATTATACTAAATAAATTTTTTAAACTTTCCCTTATTTTTAGACTAAATCTAGATTATATCTTTGTAATTATTGTTGTTATTAAAGTTAATAGCTTTTTTTTTATTAATGTATCGAGGGTTTTAAAAGGGATTATTTTTATTACTTATTTTATATTTTTTTTTATCGCCTTCTTCGATCTTATCGACGTTATTTTTAACATTCTTAACATTTTCTTTATTTTTATTAAAGTTCTTTTCGTTTTTATCGTTATTCCTGTTATTTTTAAACGAAACGTCTTTATTTATAAGGTTTATAATTAATTATTTCCTTACTTTAATCTTAGTTATTCTTAAATTTTCAAGCTTATTACTAACGATTTTACTATTAATTATTTTAGTTGTTAGATTTTTAATAACTTATTAATATATAATATTTTCTTTATTTATTATCCCTTATGTTTTATCTAATAACTTAAAAATCTTATCACCTTTTATATTAACTATAAAAAAAGTTTTATCTAAAAGTTATACATTTATTATTATTTATTTAACCGTAAAAACGTTTATAATATTTACCGGTAAGTTTATTAATTTAAATGCAGCTAAATTAAATTAAATCTTCATTGTAAAGACGTTTAAATTATCTTAATTTACGATGACTATTATTAATATAAAAGGCTTATAAGATGTATCCATCATATATAAAATAAAAATAAATTTAAGAAATAATTAACGTTACTATTAAAATTAATTATTATTATTATTATTATTATTATTATATAAGAAATAAAAAAAGTTTAACTAAATATAGCTAATATATTATAAATATTTTAAACGATATCTCCCCTTTTTTTAAATGAAGAAATTTATAAGTTTCTTATAAAATCACTATATAACCGCATAAATTTAAAAAAATAAATATTACCGGCAATAAACCATCTTAAAAATAATATAAATTATCGTATCTTTTAAATAACTTTATTAATTATATAATATTAATCTTCCTTTTAAGATAATCTTATTTTTAATTAAAAACATTTTTTGGTAAGCTTTTATTTATTACATTCTTAATCCTAATTAATAAGATATTTTTTTTTATACTTTTTAATTAATTCAAGCGTTGTTAACTTTATTTTCTTTTACATAATTTACTAATCATCTTTAGTGATATAACTTATTTATTAAATAAAATACTTAATACGTAATTAAGCTTTATTTTTTTTTAAGCTAAGAAATCTTTCGGTTTATAATCTTCTTAATCTCTTATTAATTCTTTCTATATTCATTTATTTTAATTAAATTAAATAGCAATATTATACAGTTAAAAAAATCTTTCCCTTAGTTTAACTTATATAAATATGTTAACAAAACGACAAAATATACTCCTTAAATGTTAAGAAAATCTAGCTTATAAGCTAATAATAATATTTTTTTTATAATTTTAAACGGTTTAACTTTGGCTAAAATCCATTTAATTTTAAGCTTACTTAATAAATAATATTTTTTATACAACTTTAGATACATTATATCCCTCACGTTAAACTTAATCGAAATATATTTATTATTATACTTAGCTTTAATTATTTATACCATTATATCGATAAAGTATATTACTTTATAAATTAAGTTTACCTTAATTATTTCTTTAATTTTTTACATTATTTATTTTTTTTCTTAATTTTTAAGTATGTTTAATATACCTTTAAGTTAGAATTTTAATATTAATTTATTTGAAAATATATTTATCGTAACCGAAAACGAGTTATTTAAATGATGTTATAACTTTAAGAAAATATTTATCCATAATATATTAAAGTTTATTATAATATGAAAATAAATGATTATTTTAATTATATGATTTTTACGTTTTAAAATACCATCTATTTAAAGATGATATATCATTAAAAATAATAATTTAACCATTAATAACATAAAAATCTCTTTTCATAAATTTAATAACCACTTAAAGTCCTTATCGCTAATTATTTATATTAAAATCTTTTAATTAACGATTAATAACACCTTTAATATTATTATGATTTAATTTTTTACGATATATCGCTTATTTCTTGGTATTAATAAAATTTTTTTATTAAACTTACAAATAATTGTATATAACGTATCAAACTTATTAAATCTTAAAATAACTTATAAATTTCTATAAATATTTACTTTTAACATATTGATAATAATATTTAAGGTTATAGTATGATAGGATATTTTTAACATATAAATAAATATAAAATAACTTAGTAATATTTGTTTATCCTGTTAATTTTCTTAATACATAAAATAATGCTTGTAAAATTTTAACATTAACCACAATTTATAGAAAAAATAAAATCCTTACAAATCATTTATTATCCTATTTTTACTAAAATAATATTTATGATTGTATATTATTTTTAGGATAAGTTTTATATAATTATAAAATATACATAATTTTTAATTTCCATCTAAATCGATTTTATATAACAACTTATTTTTAATAATAAATAATATGTTTTTAATTGGTTTTTTTAAAATATTTTTTCGGATATATTCACCATTCTTGTTATTAAACTTATCTTAATTAATCTTTAATATGTTATAATATTACTTTTACGCTTCTTAACGTCTTTATTATTTCTTAAAAATTTTATAAATATGTTTATACTTTCGATCGCAAAAATAGCTATTAAGGATTTCCTTATAAAACTTTTTATTAATAATAACCACCATTATTTTTAAATTAGGTTTATCCTTTACATTAGTTATAAAATATCATACGTTATTATCTTTAACTTTTTTAAAAAAGTTTTAAACGTTAACATTTTCCTAAATATCATTTAATTTATTTATTTAATCCGTTTTAGTCTTTTTTTTCTCTTTAAATACTATTAATAACTGTAATAACGTGTTTGAAATTATATTTAACAATCTTAATATGTAATAAATCTTTAAGAAAAATTAACTTATATAGTGACTAGCATTTATTAAATATAGATTTACCTTATTTAAGTTTAGCATTTTAATTAACATATAAGTGATTATACTTTTTATCGCCATGTGATCTATGAATATGTTAATTAAAAATAAGCTAAAATTAATAAATTTCCGAAGCTTTTAATATATTTATAAAAGTATAATTATCTTAATTTTAATAGATTTGTATTTCTTTTTAAGTAAGATAATTAATTTGAATAAAAATAAAATAAGTTATATCTTGTTAATAAGTATATTTTTTTTTAGAATAAAGATTTTATCCTAATTATTAATTAATTAAAATGTTATAATGCTTTATGATTTAAGGTATGCATTAATTTTAAGGAAAAAAAACTTGCTTTTATTATGATAATAAGTGATATATTAGTTATAAAAATAATTTTATAACTATTAAAAAAACTTTTCCTCTTCTTTTATAGAGGTAAATTCCACTTTTAAAATTATTATTTAATACATTTATTTAGATATTTTTATTAAGAAAGTATTTGTTTTTTACATTTTAATTAAAATTTTTTGGACTTTTTTTATTTTTTTCTCAATGGCCCTTCGAAATGTCCGGGACGTGGCCCTCCGCAGGCTCCGGGACGTGGCCCTTCCAAATCTCCGGGATTTCGAAAAAAATAAAAAAAGTCCAAAAAATTTTTCCTCGCGGAAAGCAACGTTTATTTTATATTTAAAATAAAAAAGATTTTTTAGATTTTTTGAAAAATTTCTGAAAAAAAAAAAAAAAAAAAAGTAGAAATCCCGTCCGGATTTCAGGTCACGTGACTGGATCACGTGACTGTTACGTGGCTGTGACGCGGCTGCGTTGAGCTAATTAAAACGCGCGAATGAAGCTTATCAATTACGTGGTAATATTCTTATCAGTTTCCTTATCAGTTTCCTTATCAGTTTCCTTATCAATTTCCCTTATCAATTATGTGAGAGGTAGCGTAATATGTCCTCCGGACGGGATTAACGTCATTTTATAATTTTATAATAACTATATCTTTATATTATATTAAGCTATCTTTTACCTTAATTAACCAACCATATTTAAGTAAATTTTCAAGGTATTTAAGGTGGTTAATATAATAAGCTTTTTAAAAACGTTAATATAATTATTCATTTTTAAGATGTTTTTACCATTAATAACATATCCTAAAAGCTATATTAAAAGATATGCCATAAATGATTTAATGAGGCTTAGATATATTCAGGCTTTATTTAAAATATTAAAAATAATACGGAAATATTCCAGATATTCCTCTATAATATCATTATATATAATAATATTATTTATATAAACTTATATAAATTTTCAATGTTTAAAAAATAGATGATTTATAAATTTTTATGTGAATACAAAAAAATTATAAAATCTTATAAGTGTTATGTTTAAACATTTTAATCCTTTATGGCTTATAATCACTATCTAATTATAATATTCATTATATACTAAAAGTTAAAAAAAAAAACTAAATATATTTATAAATGTAAATTATTTTTTTTTAATTAAATTATCCATAATATCGTTTTAATCTAAGAATGAATATATGTTAAATATAATAACCTTATTAAAAGGCTTAAAGTTAATAATTAATTTGCCTTTTATCTTACCATTTTTTAACATCTTTTATATTATAAAAATTAAGTAGGTAATAAATATAAGCTTATTTTAAAAAATTATCTTATCTTACGCATAAAGTTTATTATATACTTTATTGAAGAATTTGTAATTTTTTATTTTTAATAAGTATATTTACATCATTTTTAGCTATTCTTACCACTTTTTTACAAGATTTATTTATATTTTTTATTCCTTAAAAAGTAAAATTATACCTTTATTATAGAAAATATTATAGCTATCGATAAATATCTTAATTTTAAATATTATTTTATCGTTTTTATTAATTATAATCATTTTTATGGTAAACTTTATATATAGAATATCCTTTAATTTAGTAATGTCGTATGATAGGATGTAATAATCAATTTTATAAAGATTAAATTTATATATTATAAGTATCTTAAGCTCCCCCTCCTTTATAAAATAACTTTTTTAATAATAAGTATTATTATTAAAATGATAATATATATTCTCCAACCATTCCTCTTTGGTAATATCCTTATCGAAATATTATTTAAAGTTACTTTAATTTATTAATTAAGCTTTTTTATTATTATTATACTCTTAAATATGCTTTAACTTTTTATTTTTAAAGATTTTAAAAGGTTAAGTATTTTCGTTACATATTAATATCTATTTATAAAAATATTAATCTAAGGTGGTGTTAATAAATTTTTATTAAAAAAAGAAAAAATGTATCAGTTAAGCCATTTAATTATACTTATTTATAAGTTTTAAAAAATTTATATAATTTATGTCGATAAGTATTTTACTTATTATAAAAATGAATATATTATTTGTTACGATAATTTTTTAAGTGATGATTGTATGGTTTAATTTTTAAGTTACCTTATTAAGCATTTTCATATTAAATATTAATAAAAACATGTAATTAAAATATATAAAGTTAATTTTAAGATTATGTTTAACTATAAAATTAATATTTATAAACATTTATAACATTAAATTATTAATAATATACGTAATGATAGGAAAATGTTTATAGATGATTTTATTATTTATTTTACCTTTAATATAAAAGTTAAAAGCAATTTATATATTAATTATAATATTTAATTTTATATTTTATATAAGTATTAGGTTTATTTTGTTAAATATAGGGTTTTTTACTTAATTAATTATTTAGTCCTTATTTACGAATATATTAAAGCTTTTTATGTTAAAGCATATTTGTATATTAAGATTAGTAATATCTAATTTTACGTTTATTTTAAAATAAGAAGTTTTTTTCTTAATATTTATGGCATAATTTAACGTTAAATTAATTTTAACTATTTAGCCATCTTTTAAAGTTAATTTAATAATCTTTGATTATAATATTTAATTAAAGAATTAAATAAAAATAATTTTATTTAAACATATTTAATTAACTTAATAATATGTTTATTAATAATATTTTAAAAATATGATTATAACGAATTTTTTTATGATATATTGGATATTTTTATACTTTTAAATTGGTGGTTTTATTCATGTAATAAGCGTTAACGTCTTTCGAAGCGGTATAATTATCGTAGTTTATCGGGTAAATAAAATACAATTTATTTATTATATTTTCTTTTATATAAATATATGTTTATTTTTTATTTTTAAAAGTAATTACCCCTTCATTTTTATATATAATAACATAATTATTTTACATAAATTATTTAACGTAATAATTATCCAAATCTTTATAATCCTAAATAATTTTTTTAATAATATACGTCTAAATACTATTATTTTATTTATTCCACTTTTCATATTATCGATATTAACTAAACGTTTTAAACTTATTATTGATATAATAATTATTATAAATATTGTGTAGGTTTTTTATATCGTGATAAAATAATCTCTGATTAAAATATTTATTACAACCTTAATTAAGTTTGGAATTATTGCGTTAAAAGTTTTAATTAACGAGATTTAAGATATTATATTAAGAGAATTAAGCTTAGAATAATTTTAGCCTTGATAATTAAGTATATTAAAATATATTTTAATTTTATTTTTCTTAACGTTATTTTTATTTTAATACGCAACTAATATAATAATATTTTTAATGATTACCTTATATCCGACAATTATTAATTACGCCTTAATATCTTTCTACTTTTAAGCTACTTTATTAAAATATTTCGATTTTTTGTTTTCAGGGTAAGCTTATTATATAATACTTTTAATGCTAAGGATAATACGTGGTATAACCGGGTAAAAAACTATAAATTTATGGTTTTTTTTAAGTTTTACAATATTTAAATAATTTATTTACATATTAACCAATGGTTTTATCTATAAAAATATCTTACTTAATAAAAATATAAATAATTATTTAGCTTTATATTTTAAAAAATTTAATACCAAATTAGTTAATTATTATTTAAATAAACTTTCCAAAATTTTCCTTTAAATTATTCTTCTCCTCATTAAATAATTATTATTCCTATTAATTTAAAACGTTATTACGTAATATTAAATACATATTATTACATATATCTAACTAATAATAAATTTATTTCTAGTTTATTTAAATATTTAAGTTTTTTATAAGTATATATATAAATAACATTACTTTTTTCTTTAAAATTAAATAAATTTATAAGATTTATGATCTTTTAAGTTAAGCCAAAAAATACCAATTTTAGTAACCTTCTTAGTTAAGGTACTGGTATTAATATTAATTATGATTTTTATTTAAAACGTAGTAATAACTTATTCTAATTTAATAATAAAAAAATTAAAGAATTTTCCTGTTATTTATAACGTAATAAGATTTATTGTTAAGGCTGTAATAATATCATCTTATAAAGGTAATAAAGTATTAACTTTTTCATTAAGTTTCTTACCGTTAATAAAACTTTAAAAATCCTTTAAGTTTCCTTTATTTAAAGTTTTAAAACCTTTACTTAAAACTATTCCTAGCTTTATTAAGATAAAATCTTCCCTAAGTTTAATAATCTATGTTGTTAATTTTTTAGGCGGTAAAAATACCTTTAATATCGTTAAAATCTCTCCAAGTCTCAAATTAAATACTAATCTTAAAAGCTTACATATTTTATCTTTTTCAATATTATTTTTAAGGAATTCTAAATATTATTAAAGGTTTTATAATCAAAATTATTTCTTAATCTTTAGATAAGGGTTTTTGGTTTATAAAATTAATTATTTAAATCAAATTTAAGTATAATAAATTTTTCGATAAAATCTTTAAACTAATTTACGTGCTTAACTATTTTCTTAAGGTTTATAAAGATATAATTATTAATTTACCAGATTATTTCGAATAAGTAATAATTTAAAATTAGATAATTTATCTATTATCAAAATTAATAAATATAATAACTACCTTATTTTTTGCTAACTCTTACATAAAAAAGCCTTTTAATAAATATAATATTTTATAAAAAATTATAAACTCTGATAAAACTAATTCTATAAAGTATATAATGTTTGTTAATTTATAATTATAATAATTATTTCCCCTTAAATTATAATAAACTAAATAAAAATAACTTAATCTATAAATATAGTTTTTAAAAAATTATTATCTTTAATTAATAAAATAATAATAAAGTTGTAAAATATAATTTAAATAACTAAACATTAGATATTACGGTTTTTATAAGATAATTATTAAATTATCTTAATAAAATTAATATAATATATAAATAAATAAAATTAATTAAAAAAACCTTATAAAAAAATAATTATAAAATTAATTATTTATATAAACAATAAGCTACTTTATAACTTATTTAACGATAGATTAATCCCTCGATAAAAGTACTTTTATTATCACTAAAAGTGACTTCATCCAAAAATCTCATCCACTTATAAGATAAGTTCCTTCTCCCATAAGATGTACTCAACTAAATCCCTAACAAAAAGAAAGTATATTATTAAAATTTTTATTTTAAAAGCTTAAACCACATTTTATTAAGTTAAAAATTTATGCAGCGAATTTTTAATAAACGTAGTTTAAAAATAATAAATAAAGTAAAGCCATAAATCATGCGTTTTATATTTTTTTATATATTAATTTAACACGATAATTATTAAAAATATTTATATTATCGTTATTACATATAATTATAAAATATTTAATAAATTAATTTTTTAAAATAATTTACTTAAATTTATTATTTTATTAAAAGCTTGCTTAAATGTAACTTTTAATTTTAACATATAAAAAACTTAATTATAATGTTATTTTTATCATATTATTAAATAACATATATTATTTATCGATAATTAAACCGTTAACATAACTCGATTAAATAAGCTTAAATTTAATTAACAATTATATTTTTATTATATTTAATTTTAAAGACTTTTTTCGACCATATTTTAAATTAAACCCGCGTTAAAAAACAATTAAAAGTTAATTAAACCGATTTATTTAAAACGTAATTTTACACGTAATATTTCATTATAATAATATTATACTTATTGTTTAAATTAATCGAAAAAAGTTTCTTTATTTTATAAAATTAATTAACTATCATTATAACATTTAAAAAAAATTAATATAATATTATATTATATAAAAAAATTTCATGTTTTAATGTTATATAAAAGAGTAGTACTATTTGCGCAGTGCATGGTGTACTATTTGCGCAGTATTCCGGGTCTGCCAGGTGGCATGCCAGGTACCTGCCAGCCCACCCAAAATGATAGGCTCTTAATGTACCCCTCATGCTTTTATGCATCTTTATCCATCCCGACAGGCCTAACACATAAATCTTTCAATAACTTCGCATCCAAGGCAGCTATGAATTAATAATTACTTCTATTCAATTGCCCTCGATTCAGCGATTACAGAAATATATGTTTCATAAGATGCATTGCCGTTTTGGCCGAGATATCGTTGAATAAAGCCAGGGCTGCTGTCGCTAACCTGCGATTTTTGACTTTGGTGTTTTTGATTTTGACCGATTGCGACAGCAGCCCTGGACTTATTCGACGATATCTCAGCCAAAACAGCGATGCAACCTATGAAACCTATATATTTAGAATCGCTGAATCGAGACGAATTGATTGACGGTAATTATTAAGTGCTGGCCGCTTTGGATATGAAGTTATTCCAGGATTTGTGTATTAGGCTTGTCGGAACGGCTTTAGGCATGGGAGCTACTTATCCAGCCATACAAAATGAGTGTGGCGATAAGTAGATAAGTGCCAGCTGGCCGACCCGGAACACTGCGCAAATAGTACACCACCTACTGCGTAAATAGTATTACTCATATAAAATATATATCACTTAATAAGAAATTTTATTTATTATTTTTAAATTATGTTTCGTTAAAAATCCGTTACATAAATTTTTAACTTAACGCAACGTGGTTTAAGTTTATTAAAATAATAAAAATTAACGTATACGTTTTAAATTTATTAAATAATAATTATATAATTACTTAATATTTATAAATAAAAGTTAAATTATTACATCGACGGTTTAATGAAAAGTTAACGAAAAAAGTAAATTTAATATACACGTATAACACGTTTTTATTTTAAGTTAATAAAACTACGTATAACGTATACTTAAAATTTTATGTTAATTAAAAAAATAAAAAAAAAAGGAAAAATTTTTATTATATAAATTTACGTTTAAATAAAAATAAAAGAAAAGTATAAAAAAATATACGGCGATTTAAAATAAAATATAATTTTACAATTAATTTATTTACATTATAAATTTATTTATTTTTTAAATATTTTACATTTATTTTTTCGTAAAAAGCTTAATTTTATATACATAATATTAAACATAAATTTAAAAGGTGAAATTAATAAAAACGGTTTAATTATTATATATACTTTCGGGTTTAATTTATAAGATATATATAAAAACGTATAACTTTACATGTCGCATACCCTTTAAAAAGCCTGATAGTTTATAATACTGCCTTCCAGCGTTAAATAAACCAACCAACCAACCAACCAACCAACCAACCAACATATAACGTTATTAAAAACATAACCAACCTTGATTCTAACACGATCTTCCTGATATATCACATGGCAATGGCCAAGGCCATGCTTATGAAGGTCTTGCGGCCCCATTCCGCATTCCGTGCCTACACTGCTCACGCCATTATCAGGCATTACATCCATGTGTCTATCCTTAGCTACGTCCAGCCGTAAACAACCCGGCCAAGGGTGCTGTTATGCAGACCTCCTTCGTATGCCATGATCTAGATTCCTAGCTGATGTTTCCAGTTTCCCTAAAGACTCTATCATTAGTCCACCAGAAAAACAGGGAATTCCAAATATCACCCTAAACCAGGCGATCCCAGCTTCTAGAATATATACCAACAAACGGAGAAAACGACGCCACTTGCGTGTTTGGACCAGTGACTCGGTAGTCATGCCCTATTCTTTACGGCAAGAAGGACATGCAAGTCGAGGAGCACGCTCACCCCCGGTCTCACTCTCGCGTCTTGCCGCGTCATTCGAGCTAAGGGTAGAACATAGGCGTCGCCATCATCATCAAACGCCACCGGATCGCCGGAAATGCACAGCCCTATCGGGTACTAGGTCGCAAGACTGGCCAACACCTCCGAAGTGCTCTCGGCCGAGAAAAGGAGACGAGTACAAGCGCGGTGGCTCGTGATTACTCTCTCTCATGATCTTGTTACTAAGAAGAGGGCGCATCTCACCTAGATCAAGGTGTTTAAGCTGCTTTTGCGAATGGCCACAGAGTACGGGACGCACTTCTACGGAGAGGAAACTTACTACCTCTAGGAAGATCAAACGGATGAATCAACTCAAGGCTGTGGGTGTGTAGCTAGGTCATGGAGTTATTCCTATTGGCTCTGCTCGTACGTAGTTGGCACGAACAAGAAGCAATGCACCCTGATGTAACTAGGAAGCCAATTGATGAGAATTCGCGCCTGCCTACCTACATATGTATGTAAGTATATAATTACTAGACGCCTGAGAGTCGAATATGTAATGACTACGGACCATATTGTATAACGCACAGAATCTAGTGATTGGATGGTGAGCTACTACCGCCTCGAACATCGTTGAGCTCCTTCGTAGAGCAGCGAAGCATACGATTCAGAAATACCGAATACAGAATACGCCGTGGAATTATCCAAGAGGAGTATGTGGTCAACCAATGATATACACCTGGTATGTAGAAGTGATGTTGCCGTCTATAAAGGAACCCATAATAATTGTCCGGTTGCAGCAGAAGAGGGGACGGCGTACTATGTATGTATGGCGTGCGGATATGTGTAAGACTCTCCGGAAGCCTATTGCATGGCGAGAATTAGACGAAGGTAGAGGCAACATGTATTCTGCAAGGCGTGTGGCCTCGGCACATACCCGCTACCCCACCCTATCCGATGTCCGGATCACATCATAACGAGGAGGGCCACCATAGATTAAGGCGGATAACCTCTGTTCATCGGCGCGTCTCTTACGCTCCATGACTGCAACTAAAACACCTCCGCATACCACACAACTCCGCATAGACAAGACATAACAATGGCACCCATTCCCGAAGCGCTCCGGAATGTCAAGGCATTGGCCTTCGACGTTTTTGGCACGGTTGTGGACTTCCGCTCGACCATCCAACAAGAACTCGTGGAGCGAGCCCGGGAGAAAATAGCATCTCCGACATTCGGCTCGTTGCCCGAGTCACCGCGGGCTCGCCTGGAGGTAATGACCGACGGCGATTGGGCGACGTTCGTACAGGAATGGAGAACTAGCTATCATGTATTCACGCAGACGTTTGTTCCCGGCAAGACAGAGTGGAAGGACATCGACACGCACTTCTACGATGCCCTGATCGAATTGTTAGAAAAATGGGGGCTTAACGGTATATTCACCGAAGACGAGATAAGGACGATAGGTCTAGTTTGGCACAGACTTAAGCCGTGGGATGACTCCGCCGCAGGCATTCAGCGGCTAGGGACCCGGTTCGTCACCTCAACGCTGTCGAATGGCAACCAGTCTCTCCTAAGGGATCTCAATGAGTACGGAGGTCTAGGCTTTCAAAGGATCGTGTCTAGTGCCGACTTTGGTGCTTACAAGCCGAACCCGAAAACGTATTTAGGGGCTGCTGATACCCTTGGATTTCGGCCCGAGGAGGTGGCTATGGTCGCGGCTCACCTTGGGGATCTCGCCGGTGCACGGTCAAACGGTCTCAGAACCATATATGTAGAGCGACCCCAGGAAGAGGCCTGGGGTCCCGACGAGGACCGCTATAAGGAGGCTCGCAAGTGGGTGGATTTATGGGTTGCCGAGTGCGAGGATGGGTTTCTCGAAGTGGCAAAGAGACTCGGCATATCCGAGTGAGACCGGCTTTGAACAACAGGGTTTTCCTTAATCTCAGACCGAAGACTTAAGGATGCGAGATCCCTACCACTGGTTGCTTCATATTAATAATGATAATAAGGAACTCGTACGGAAAGCGATGGTATTATGACGGGATGTGAGGAAGATTAACAACCAAACCAATCTCATTCGAGGGTTGTTCGATATCCCGCGCCCGGGCGCCCGGGCACTCCACCAGACCCTAACCTAGAACCTGGCCAATATGCTCAACATTTTCTGTTTAGTGGTAGCGCCGGATATATAAGAATTTGAAAGTAGCGGTGATGCTGTGCATTGGAACGCTTCACGATCCCCGGGGATTAGAATGTGCGGTAAGTCCCGACGACGGGTACCACGTGCGTAGATCGCATCTTTCTGGTGGAATGTAAGATATGGCACTACATACGTAGGTGAGATGTTCTCCCACTGAGAACCGACACTCGCGTTAGCACTGGCCACGATAGATCCCTGATACTAGATTAGTCGAATGCGATTAGTTATGGTCCGCTATAGCCCCGTTCATAAAGCCAGGTATTTCTGTCTAGGTAAAGCATTGTTAGAATAGTGATAGCAGCTGAAAGCGCAGCAATGGATCTGCAGGCGGCTGCCATGGCTTCGGTCCCTTCGGAAATCAAGTTGAGACATTCTTCGTCTGTATGAAGAGGCATGTATCACTATCGTAGCGAAACAGCGATGACCGCCGAGCTTCAAAGGTCATGAACAGGGGCTCCTGTGTTGGCGATGGCCTATAGTCTCGGCCATTCGAGTGATTCGCCCTGCATCCGATAGCCTTCCGTCAACGTCGACCCCGGCAAACCGACCGAGATAGAGTTGGCGGCAATCTGAAACTAGTAATTCAACAGGTATGTTGGACCCGAGGGAGAGGAACTTGGCCCCCTTTCCATCCCCGGCTTGGCTTCTCATAGAACGAGGCTATTAGTCGAGGCTTTGTAAGCCATGAAGAAAACTAGGAATTGGGAGCCGAGAAAATCCAAATACGTCAATCTGAATTAGAGGAGTGATCGGACGTGGGAAAAGTTTGCTGGTTGCATCTCGTCACGCCCGCCTGCGTCTAATGTAGGTTTGGATGAGAATGATACGGGCGCCGATGGAACCAGTTCCATGGCGACGCCGCGCAAGCCACCAAAGCTTCACCTATACGGCTTTGCCGTTCATGGCAAGCGACTCATGCATATGCGGCCTCGCAAGTTAAGCGCCGCTAAGTCTGTACGGAGAGAAGCTCTGGACAGAGCGTACCCCCAACATCGACGCGGAGGGGATGCCAAGGCCAAGAAGGGGGGGTAAAGGCGCTTGCATCTGTGAAACGTAGTTCGAACGGTGATTGGGAGACTGGAGATCAACAGGCGTGACGGTAAAGTCAAGTTGAGTAAACCGCCTACGCCTACGCCGTACACGTAGCGTGCCTAGGTAATATGATGTATACTTGACCTCTTTCGGCGAACCAATGATAATGACGACGGGTGCGACTGTGGGCGATCGAGGGCGCGAGTATGCTAACCGAAGTGCGTCCCAGTTGCAGCTAATAGGGGTGTGCGGCCACGCCTATTCGTTATTTGCGCTCATAACCTGTAAGTATGGTAACATCGATGCGGAGCGAAAGAGGGTTAACGGAAGGATTCATTGTCGACCTATGTTAGGTAAATACAACAGTTAAATAAGAACACGAATTAATAGCTTCGATTTTGACAGTTATAATCACTCTAGGAATTCCCGAGTCCTTGGCGATTGCCTACCTAGTAGGTACTACGTCGATTTGATTATGGATACGACTATGTGTAGGTATGGATCTCGCTCCGATTTGCAAGACGGCGAGTGAGAGCTACATGTAAGTAGGTCTCAGTCTTATCTTTAGAATGAGGGCCTGTCGAATGGCGGTTGAATCCAAACCACCCATTTCAAGGCTTCGGCGTAATCTAACGTAAGGCAGGTGAAGAATTTCCGTATTGGATTGTGTGGTAAATGCAAAATAGAATCTATGTAGTAGAGCTGGGAAAGCTGCTTAGCTTACGTTACAGGGTGAAAAGACGCCGACATACTCGCGTACGTAGTAGCAATATGATGTAAGATATCTTTCTAGTGTCCACCTCTCGACACTCGACAACTCGACCCTCGATGTAGCGAAAATGGGATGCCGTATGCTGTAGCGCCCCGGTTAGAGGCACGGGATAATGCTTGTATGTACGTATTATCTGTACTTGTGTCTGTACGTATCTACATACGTACATGAGCGTTGAGCCTCATGCTACATAGTACGCTCCAGCCACCAAGGTGGTATATCTGGAAGTGTCGAAAAGAAGTGCTGAGAGGAACACTTGTTCTACAAAGGATGGTCTCGCCTTGTCAGAGACAACTGAAACGATAAAAAAAAGGCAAGTCTTCCTTCCGAATACGAAACCAATCGTGATTTATAGTAGAGGATTTGGTGATGATTTAGGAAATGCAGAAACTCGAAGAGGGAGAATACAAAGGCGAAGACGAAGCATAGAGATGAGATGATGACCTATTTCTGTCCGACAAAGCTTGTCGCAGCTTGGCTTCCTTTCGAAACGAGGAACCGAAAACTCGAAGGAAATCAAATAAGTACGTGCACCATGCTTATATTATACCTATTCCAACCTATCATCTCAAACGGGGTGAGGGTTGAGGTTGAATTGGTCTGGATTGAGCCGCGGCTATATTCTCTCTCCCTTAAAAAGATAGTTGAGAATTATAGGTGCCTACATACGTGTATGGTAACACTAGCATTGAAGAAGGTGCTATATAGTGTAAGGATATAGGTACTACTAGATATGTAGGAGGTAGGTACTTCGAAGGCCATTTGTGTAGAGGGAGGTTACGTGTTACAGTAAAAAAAAATTTAAGTTCCAAGGTTACCTCACTCGCAGCAAGTGGTAGCGGCAGCAGCAGCGGCAGCAACAACAAGGCGGCAGTAGTACATTAGCATATGCGGACCAGTTTATGTACCGTCTCAAGTGTGCTTGCATCATGCCCCAGGTTGAGTAACTTTTTTTTTTCGTTCTTTCCCCCAATCCTCTTAAAAGGCACATGATCCCGCTCTTTTCTTTACCACATGTGCACATCCAAATAATACACCTGTCATTTCCGTATCTAATTCTACGAGAATATATAAATTCCTCGATGATCTTATCCGCCTACATACCTCAGGCTACATATACAGACCTAATAATTAACCACATAACCTTGCACGTGTACTCAACCTTATGCCCCTAAGCCAACATTTCATCAATTTCATCAACGTGGTTCCACTTTGGGATCAGATTGAAAATCGACAAGTTTAATGGTCATTGAGTTAATCCTTGCTTCTACATACACACTGGCTTCCTCTTTGGTTCGATACGATACCGTTCTAAAGTTGCAAAGTGGAACTCGGATTAGCCCCGGACAAAGCAAGTACGGTACCGTAAGAGAGGGACGAGAAGAGAGACGGCTTGCCCTCGACGTCAACAACATAATATACCTTTACGTTATCTACCTCCTATATGTCTGGTGCCCGCCTACGTTATCGATTGTGAACCGCCGAAAGATCATTGATACAATAAGTGCTCGGGAGCTAAAGAACAACAAAGAAACGGGGGAGCAAGATTATACATAATATCATATCGATACAGTGCCTCTGAGCTGTGTTCGTCGTCAAAGGAACTCCACAAGAGCTACCCTTGGCGAAGCTTTACCACAGTAGTGGTCTCTCCCAGCGCCACCTCTCCTGCCAACTCCGCCAGAAACCCGAATTCATTGGTCGGCTGTTTTGTCGAGAATCCCAGCAGTTCTTCCTCAAGGCCCTCTCGCCAGGGAAACATTGGCTTTGGGTCGCTCGCTCTCCACCTCCGCTTCGCCATTCAGAAATCATCCCGGCAACGGGTACTGTACCGCACCTCCGGCTAGCAGAGCCTAGCATTACCCATTACCCATCTACCTACCCTTCCCAGTTATCCTAGGCCTGCCCAGGATTTTTTTTTCCCAGGTCCAATCCCTTCTCAACTGTATCGGAGTCTGGAATCTCCCTATCTCATGCGCTACCATACACTACCCTACCAGCCTACGCTTAATTTTCCAGAGCTTAGGCCCCTCTGACCCTCCAAAATATCAATTCTCCACAATCCCGCTACCTACAAGGTCCTATCATCTCTCGTCTCTTTTGGCCTCTGCTCCTTACTCCTTGCTTCTCTCCCTCACCTTCTCCATTCCTCGTCTCGCTCGAGCTAAAAAGTACGGACGTTGCTGCGATTAATATAGACATTCTCACCCACTTAATCCGACGAATTGACCAGCTGCTCTGCGCACCATCTCATCTCTCCCGCCTCTCTACCGACAATCAGCTCCCTCCACATAGCCGGATAGCTCCACGGCCCGACGAACTTAGCCACCTCGCCCACTAGCCGTGCTGAGTCCAACATCCCAGGCCTCTCTCAACGACTTTGTCTCATTCGTTTCCATTACTTCATAACACCGAAAACATAACAACAAAGAACATTAGCCGGTCCTGTGTGGCCACTTCCAACTACAAAGATGGCCGGAAAAATGGTGCTGTACAAATTGGTGGTCCTTGGTGATGGTGGCGTGGGCAAAACAGCTCTGACAATTCAGTTATGTCTGCAACACTTCGTAGAAACTGTAAGTCGTTCATTCTTCTTTATCGCGATGAAAGCCATGGCAATTCCTACATTGGCGTTGTAGCATGCGCGCGCCACTAAAAACCCGACTGCAATCGCTAACTATGTCCGGTAGTACGACCCAACAATTGAAGATTCATATCGAAAGCAAGTCGTCATAGATGGTCAAGCATGCATGCTGGAGGTGCTTGATACCGCCGGCCAAGAAGAATATACAGCGCTTCGTGACCAGTGGATTCGGGACGGCGAAGGTTTCGTGCTGGTGTATAGCATCTCGTCTCGATCATCATTCTCGCGAATTAAGCGATTTCACCACCAGATACAACGGGTAAAGGAGTCGTGCTCCGCTTCACCCACCTACCCCGGTTCCCCAATATCCACGGCAACGCCCCCCAGCGCTGTACCCATTATGCTAGTCGGTAATAAAAGCGATCGGGTGACGGAAAGAGAGGTGTCAACTCAGGAAGGACACGCCTTAGCACGAGAATTAGGATGCGAGTTCGTCGAGGCGTCCGCTAAAAATTGCATAAACGTCGAAAAGGCATTTTATGACGTCGTTCGGATCTTACGTAGACAGCGACAGCAAGCGGCTCGGCCGATGCCACCGGCCAGTGGCCGTGGTCCACGACCACAGAACGGAGAGGCACCCCACAGAGAACCTGGTGATAGGTACAGAAGAAACCGCCGAGGCGGAGGGGGTAATGGAGGGCGTTGTGTTATATTATAGATGGCCTCTCGTCTTCGGCATTATATACGCCCTTGAGCGTTTACGGCTGGCATCCCGACGACGTAAAAAAAAAAATTGCTTCGAGGGTTGGGTTGGGTTGAGGCGCCTTGTGGATGTCGCAAGCAACTTACAATCCCAAAGATGACAGCATCAGGCATCTACGCATACGACAAGACTTATGGGTGAGATCGTGTTCATACGTATCGGAGGGTTTATCATACGCCTCTTCTCACACTACACTCTATACATTTACTAGCTTTTGAATCGGCGAATGGCGTACGAAAAAGCGGCATCACCGGGCGCAAAGTATCTTAATCTCCCCGAGCAGGGACGGAGACGTGTTTCGTGGGCAAGATGGGTGGCTATGGTGGTGTTTCGGAGTCTCGGGGGTGTGTACCTTGCTCGCAGGTGGTCAAAACGAATTTCGCCAATCTAACCATGGGCAACACTATCGAGGCGTCTAGATCGTCGTCGAATATCTATTGGATATGTGTTGACCAGTGGTCGATTTATCGTCTGGAAATCTCGCAAAACAAGAAAAAAGTGCTGTCTCGATGGCTTGAGGTTTCAGGCCATGTGGTATTTTTTTATAACCTCGAGCCAAAAACTATCACTGTTGCACGATACTAGATGAATGAGCCTACGTATGCTCAGTGAATTGATCTACTTGACCACACCCCATCTTTGGTCACGATATTCTCTTGATTTTTCTACGCGTGATCTATTATGCCCTCCGTCTGAACCGCGATTCGACTATCTTTTTCGACGCGTTACTCCTTACCGACTGCCCATGCCAGACTAGCAGCCTTGAAATTGCTAAACGTTTTGCGAGTCGTGAGAGGCTTTCGTCCAATGATTCCAATTCCCACAAAGCCCTACCCCTATCATTATTCCTTCGAAACAGATGGAAAATTTACTAACGTGTGCTAGGGCGTTGCGCGGGAACCGGACCGGGGGTCGAGGCCAAGATGGCCGGCCCATAATCCATCGTTTACCCTAGGGGCTCGTGTCCCCAGCGCCCGCGTTACGATACAGGGGCGGTTGATGAAGGCGAGGAGGGGGGAAAAGGCAGCTGTATGTAATACTGTATTGTATAATCAAGCATAAGTCGTGTAATGACGAGAGGCGGAAAATACTTCCTTACCGAGCATTTCTAAGCACACCTCGGGTTAATGTTGTATAGCTGACCGGTGAAGATGTGGCATGCAGCTTGGTGGTCGGGATACGGGGTACCGGGCTTGGCTACTAGACAGAACGAGCATATAGTTTGCATAATACATAATAGTAAATACGGTGATTATAGCAATGAGCTTCGCCGTGGAAGGGAAGGGGAAAGCCAACCTCACCAGCGAACCCGTGTATTGCCAATTAAAACGTCTGGACCCGTCTCAAAACAGACGAGGCCTGTATGTCGCAAGCGTTGTGGGGAGTAGTTTTTTTTTTCTTCTCATTAGGCACCAAGTCCCTGTACATAGTGTAGTAAGTAATTGGTCTTGGACCAACAATATTGAATGATCTATCTACCTTGCGAATGGGCCTCTGGTACGGTCATATCGGTTTCTATTACATATGTATGTAGCTCATTGCTATTCGGGATCTGAACCGAATAGACGCTGCCGCCAATAAACGATACGAACCAGGAGACACAGGAAGATCCCCATTAACCCGAACCGCGTACGAGCAGAGATAATAGCAATCAATAACAATACACGTATATGTACATGTGGTGCATCAGACAGGAGACAGCAAATACCTACCTACATACATGTATGTAATTAGGTAGTAATCACATACAGTATAGTCTGGTACCTCCGGATGCCTAGCTTAACAACGATAGCGGGAAAGGGAGCTCTGTGCCCCTCCGGGTATGTCTACTTACTTAGCCGCGCAAGCTTCATGCCTGCAGAGCATACATATTATGTACCTATATGTAGGTAGGTTCTCGCCAGTGGCGTGACGACGGCCGACATATCGGTGCCAGTGTCATGTTTTTCGGAGTAAGATGTAAGGCGGCTACACGTACATAGCACGAAGTGCATTCGGCATCTTGAATAGAGAGTGCCGGCGTACACGTATACACGGACAAACGCGTGTACAACCTACTATTATAGCCGACCTATCGCTCACACTGGTTTTAGTCTACCGGGACGGTTTGTCGCGTTACATACATGTATCCATAGATGTACATCCTGCTCTACTTACCTAGGTATTTACTTAGCAAGTTAATGAAAGGGTGCTAAGACAGGTATGGCCGTCTGCCGGTACCGATGGATATATATACATGCCGATACGCTATGGTCGCAGAAGAGGCCGCTTGAAGTTTTGGTCGCATGGCTATTCATCCCCTACCTTATGTAGGTACCACACATATAGACGTCCATATATGGACATTTATAGATACATATTTGCATAGTACCTACGTGCATTATGCAGTGCTTAACCCAGGTTCATATGTAGATTGATATTTACTTACCTACATGATAGTACGACAGAGACGGGCTTGAGATTATTGATACACATAATGTTTATGTACTTGTTCAATCAGTTCTTATAAAACGACCTGTTTCAATAGAAACGTCAAAACCTTAGCGCTGTTCCGTCAAAGCCTACTAATCTGCCAGGTAAGTATCCCGTCCTTACTACCCAATTAGGTAAATTAAGCGCATATAATCGAGGTAATGTCAAGGATATACCTTCTACAGTGTTGACAGGATATCGTGATATACCCATGTGCATGTAAAGAGCTACGGCAATCGTTCGGATGGCGGAGGAAGTCTCGGCTTACCTATACGTATATTATGTACATATATGATGTATGTATTATCATATTTGAACTTCTTATTAGACGCATCCTCTTCCCTCCTCTTCACCAATTGCACCGCTAGCACCTTTGCACCATTACACCATTTACCACCACTTATCATCAGAGTTAAGGTATGAACGGTAAAAGCTTTTAATCAAAAATCTAGCTTAAAATTTTTTTAACCATTATTATTTTTTAATTCTTTTTAGCGTTTTACTCTTTTAGGTAGTGTTTGTAAATATAAACGAATAAAAAATTATTTAAGTTTTTAATTATAATGTATTACGTTAATAAAAGGGTTAATTTTATTTTAATATAATTAAAAAAATTTTTATTTAACGTTTAAGCTTATTTTTATAAAATTAACTTTTATGGTATATTTTAAATTTTTTAATTATATTTTTATTTAATTTTTATTTAATTTAATAAAGTTAAAGTTTAAATAATTTAATATGTAAAGTTTTTTTTAATTAATAATTAAAATTATTTAAAAGTTTTTAATTTAACGATTTTTTTTATATATATTTTATATGTTGCATTATTATATTAATCGAGTTATATTTAAATAAAATTAGTATTAATTTTAAAATTAACTGTCGGTTACGATTATTTTTTAATTATATTTATATTTAATTGTTTTAATTTAAAATTGCTAAAATTTTTTATTATTTTATATAATTTTATTAAATTTAAGATGTATTTTTTATAAAATATATTATTAAAATTGTTAAATTAAAAAGATTAAAATTATAATAATTATATAATAACTAAGTTTTTACATGCAAAGTTATTTACATTTTTGTTAAAATTTACGTTTAATGAAACGTGGCCGCCGGATTTATTTACCGCTTATTTTTTTAGGAAATATTAAATGTAAATTTATTATTTAAATTTAATAAAACAAAAAATTTAAAAGCGATGACTTAATTAAGCTTAGCCTTAAAACTAAGATGCTAATTGGTATAAAAGCAGCCCCATACGGTTAAAGTGGGTCAACTTTGTATTTTTCATTAAAGATAAGGATGTAAAATCTCGTTGCCGTTCAGGGCCTTAGACGACAGCCGGGTCTATATAATATCGTGTCCTACCTCGGACTTCCTTTCTACGGGACCTAATTCTATCCCCCATGTAGGCGTGCAAGGGGGCTGGCTCTTCCCAGCCTGCAAGACCTGCAAGATCTGCAGGAAAGGGTTAGGTAGGATGAGAACTTCATTCATATCAAAATGACGTTTCCACCTTGGCCTTGTCCGTCCATTCTCAATGCCGGGAATGGGTCAGAATTTCGTACCTTTTCCCCAGCACTCAGATGCTGACTTGCCTGCCGGAACTCGGATGCTTAACCCGACGCGGCCCTGGTCTGCGCACAGTTCGGTTCTTTCAGTGGAATGCAACAGACGCGATCTGGTGCCATAATCTGATAACTGTCGGACATCTTCTGGTCTACCGAGCCGAGACGAATATGCCGCCAATCTTTTTTAATCAAGAGGGTCTAGTCTAGCCTGTTAGACATACCTTTGCGAAGGCTCACTCCAACCTACCTAACACATTACAACACTCTAAGCCTCGTCAGTCTTAGTCAGTTCCTAAACGGTAAACCTCGTTGAGCCATGATCGTCAAATAATGCTGAGCCAGGTTGGACAATGCCGAGACGTTGCTCACAGCTGCTCGCCCGCTCTTTTGCGAAACATAAAGCGGTCTTCTTAAAATCTGTCGTAAGACTGGCGGACTACGACCTTCAGTCCTTCCCGTCGCTATCCGACCCTTCATGCATTCTGTCGGTCGAGAGCGGGAACGAAGAATCTGCGGTGACTCCGGACTAGCCTGTGCTTAACCCTGGCGGACCGCCTCAGTTTGCTGACCTCTGCTCGTTTCCCCGGTATTTGTTCTTCGCTAGAACTTGGCTGAATACCACGTATGACAACAGGATGGAGAGAGCCTGCAGTGCCGTACGTTGGCTATCACACCGTAGGCAGTCTCACGTTCCATTGACATCGGTATGGAAGATAAGTGTTACCAACTTCGTAACATCCATCATGTACTCGGTTAGTAGCCTTGTGGGGGGCTTCCTACGCCAAAGCGGAAGGTCGAGGGTTTCTGATTATTGCAGTGAGAAAAACCACGTTCACCTTACCAGGGATATCTTTTCATCATCAACCCTGCAGCATACCCTTCCGGACTAGCTGGTACTAGACGCACCTCGATATCATTTCACAAACTTCGTCCCGAATCAAAACCCTCGGGACAGGGACTGGGTTTTTCGTCTGTCCCGGTGACAGATTCTCCTTTACATACATACCTAATGCGCTGCTAACGGTGAGTTGCCTTCTATGCGTCACCTCACAGTCCGGCCAGTAGTATCTTGACTCGAGTCTAAGATATCGATATAAATTAAATCTGGGGCTGAAAGGTTGGCTTATTTTGCCCCTTGCTTTCTGACTTCAAGCCACCTCCACCGGATCATCGATTATCACAGCTTCAACTCCTTCTACGATTCTGCAGATTTAGTGCCAACCAAGCATACGGGAGTGTCTTGCTGCCTCTATTCAATTTCAATCCATATTAAAATCCAACGTTTCCTCCCCTTTCCCTTTGCTGTAATCGAGTATAGAGACGGTGGCTAGCAACTATGATGGCTTCAGACGAGCTCCGCCCCCACGGTACATAAGCCCTTGACGATCGGTTCAATCTCGTGGTTATACAACCCCACAGCTCAATATTCCCAGTGCCACGGACGCGGTTGGAGAATTCTGACTTCATTAATCCCGTTCCCACAGACAATGGCTTCTTACGTAGGACCTTCGCAATTTTATGCGGTGGGACAGTACCGTCAACTACAGCATATTCAAGAGGGTGCAAGAAGCTATAATTCTATCGATTACTACTCTATCAGCCTCTCTGCACTGAAGGTCCGGCATTATGATCCTTTACAGTGTCGAAAAGACCTTTCGATCGCCCCCCACGTGCCTTGCTGACTCGAGCATGTCTCCATTCTGTGCGCAAGAACAACTAGCGTCATCGAAATCGGAAAGCCCCAGGACGCTCACAGTAAGGTATTATACTGGAAAGTATTAATACCTACATACCTAGGTAGATATAACGTGTCTAGAGTCTGGACACGCCGGCACTACGACATTGGCACGTGGTGCAAGCCCGCGGCGTAGGTATCTAGTCCTACGAAGAGGATAAGCTACTTTGGTTGCGCTGTAGAAGGCTATCGATGGATGGACTAACTTCACATGTGCCGCGTATTCCAAAAGGACTTCTTCGTTCAAAGAGAAAATTTTCTCCCATCCTACAGGTTTGTTCTACCACAGTATAAGTATCCTCTCCTTCCTTTCTCGGCCGGCCCGTCCCGTTCGCCTACACGTTATCGACCGGTGTACGAACAACGATATCATCCAGGGGTCGTGATCCTTCCCGACAGCGACCCTCTGCTGGTTCGTCCGCGGACTTCTCATCGGCAGTTTACGGTGGACACGACTTCCCTTTGTCTAAGCCGTCTATTCATTATAACCGGTCTACAGATAGGGAGCTCTCGTCAGGTGACGAGTCCTTCCGCGCCCCTTTCTCATTCCAATAGCCAATCATGCGAGGCTTATCGTTCCTGCGTTCGGTGATATTTCTGCTCCTTTACTTAGGGATACATACATTCGCGCATGAATTGTCGTCTTTCCGGTGCAACACCATTGTACTTTCGACGGCGCTATATACACCGATTTTATCCCAATTGTTTAGAGTCTAGCTCATCGGCGAGGCCTTGCCCGCGTCAAGTTCCCCCACCGACGAAGGACATCGATCGTGTACCTGCTCTAGCTACATCCAAGATTGTGCACCGTTGGGTGTCCCCCAGACTCCTCGTGAGGAGTCATTCCCTCATAAGGTAGGACCCGTAAGATTCGTGTGTATATACCTGCTCAGCGTTGGTAGGTATCTTCCATCCCATCATTGTAATACCCACCCCCATGGGCAAGGCCCGTAACAATGTTCGATCTCGTTATGGGAGAAAGATAATTCATACAAGAATCAAACTTTTCGTGCTCCCCGTTTCTAATCTTGGGGGATTTACATCGCATGAGTAAGAAGCTGAGTACGTCATTTTGCAGAAGTGGCGGAATACTGCGTATCTCTCCCATTTCTGATGTCTCTGAAGTGGATGGGCGGTCAATGGAAATATAGATAGAAAGCGACCATATCGGCAGAACGAATGCTATGTGACGCTCGGCGATTTTTCTAGAATTGCGGAGTGCATCTGACAGATCTAGGGCTTAACCCCGTTCTACCATTCCCGTCTTCCATACTATGTATATATTCAGCCTTGCATATCACTACCTACTATGGTAAATATATCCGATAAAAAGCAGCTACTCGTTGACGCATTACATACTTGTCTCATGAACACAATAAGGGTTCTGTTTCCTAGAATATGACGGCTTATATGCCCTCGAAATGTGATATGTCGGCTTCTGGGTATGCATTTCTACTGAAGAGGTTTGGTTCTCAACACGGAACAAGGAGCTTTTTCTTAACCTTTCTGACTTGCCTCGTCCTATAAAGTCGATGCCAGGGGTACACGCGGTTCGATATACTTTAGGGGGTATATTGCTCTATCGATAATTTGCACTCCTATTCCTTCTCGCGGACCTGGAGCAGCTCGACTTGGGGACGGGTATGCAGCCTATGAAACTTATTGTTATAATAGCTTGGATAATAAGGACATATGGGAGGCATATATGAAACGTCGTGTCGTAATAATATAAACCTAGGTGGCTGCTAAGGTATACTATCTTCATATAGTACCGTACCCTTTACGCCTCGTAGAGATATAAGTAGATATACGCAGGTAATACATATAGGTATGTGGATAAATACCTTATACATGTCGATAAAGCGAGCATCATAAACCTAACATATACGCCCAAACGAGCCATAGATGGCCGTAAGTGATTCCTACCCTTTTCCTCCTTACCCCTAGCGCAAGTGTGTGACTACAGACGTCTATAGACGTGGGTGGGAGGTTCTCACACCTGACTATCCTATCTCATCAACTTCCTGGGCCCCTTATCCCTTCACTTACAAGGAGCGTTGTAAATACTTGTCTATTTCCTGATCTGCCCGGATATAGACACTCACCCACACACATAGATGTTTATAGGTATGTATATAGTACACATAGATATCCTTACGGCGGCTCCACCCCATCCTAGGGACCCGCCTCTTCCTTAAATTTTATAGCCAGTGAGTATTAGATCGCCGGGTCAACGCCGATGCTTCATCCTTTGCTCGAATTCGCCTGCCGCAGGCCGTACACGTCTACACAACCTGCCACATGGACAGGCGGCTTGGCACGTGGAAAAATACATGGTGGAACCCGTGTGTGTCTCTGCTTTTCCCGGCTTGGGACACGCAGACCGTAGATGCGGGACGCCTCGGCGGCTGCCCGCATGGCGGCCCGCTTGCGGAGCACGTCGCGCAACATAAGCAATACTTAAAGGAGGTAGAAAGGCGGGTGGGACAGCTCGGGGGGTGTGGGGTTCCGGAGGTCTGCTTTTCTGGCCTGCGTTGTGCTTACTTGCCTCGGCGCGTAGAGAAAGTATGGTGAGGAAGATGAGAGAAGATATACTCGGGTCGAGGTCGGGTACCGTAAGTGAGAGGTCGGTGCCGATACATACGTGTATGTACGTACATGTAGGCCAAGTATAGGGCCCGAGACCCGGACGCTAGTAGGCGGCCTGCTTGGCCTAGGTAGACGGATAGAACACGCGCTGGGACGCTAGGCATGTATGACGGCTTGTTTGCATACCTACATGTATCTCATACTAGATTCTAGTAGGGCTACCGATGAGAGCGAGGGAGTTGAAGAGTCTGATAAGTTTGTAAACTTAAAGGCATGCTTGAGTAGAAATACATATTATGCTAGTCGGAGCTCAAGGCCTCTAATATTGAGCACCGAGATGATGTTTACTAGGTTTCTGAAGCTGGCAGCGCGATCCATTATATACAGGCGATATGACGAGTGTAAGCTATGTCGCCATATGCAATACTCAGCGATGGCCATTGATACCTCTTATGAGAGAACACCCAGATCCGCTGAGTCGTTTTGTCACTTCAGACCACCTCACGACCCGGCTTCGTGTACGCCCGAGACGAGGCGGCGGGCATCGTATCTCTATACTTATTTTCATACTCGGTAAGTAGACGAAAACGAAACGATACATCGGACATAATAAAAGAGCTGAGATCAAATGAAAGATTTTACACGGAGCATCTTCTATTTCCTCTTTTTTTCGCCCGATGGAAATCGAGATTTAACGACGGACGAGTCGAACAGCGTAATATAACTTCCCTACGGTTACCCGTTTCTCTTCTCTCTCATCCCATTCACCCCTTCCCAAAACACCGCTACTTATACAATCCTATGGTATTCCGACCCTTCTACATCCTATTGGACATCAGCGCCCAGGTGCCGCTTCTCCGACCGGACAACGGGTACGGGCAGCGGGCCTGCAGTGCGAGGGCTCTCGGGACGCCACCACTCGCCTAGATATATTTGTCCATATTAATACAAGTATAATAGTAATAGCATGCACATTCATGTAGGCCAGACGTGCATGTATGTCTCAGAAGTGCGTGTGTGGACGCATAATGCAAGCCCGTCTTACACGCCTCGCCCTACCTCCCGAATGTCTGCTTACCTCCCTAGGTTAGCGATGTGTACTGGGAGGTAGAGGGCGAAACTGGGTCAAATGACGAGGACGGGGAGGAAACGCGCCAGTCACTTAAATCTTCTGGTATATACGAACATAGAGTATCACCTAGGCTTAGGTACCTGGTATTTTAGAACTTGCTGGGAATGGAGTAACATACAATTAATCTTTCTCGGCGCCGGGCTCTTATAAACAAGCACAGTCATGTTACCGTAACCAAAATAACCTGAGTTTGAACCTCTGTTACCTGTTGAGTTATGGTAAACTATATCACATCCTGTATACACCTCGAGATGTCCACGTCAGTACCCTTGCAACTCGCCACCTAAGTCCGGCGACACGTAACAAGCGGGTTTTCATTGGTTATAGAATATATTAACTTATTTTCATATGCCACACGGTTGGTATAAGACGTCCAGGAGGCTATTATACCTACGAGTTGCCGTTCCGCCGAGTGTGTCCCAGCAGGATACGCAGTCCTTAAGGCCGGAGTCACAACATTGAAAGCAACAAATCATGTAATCACAGTAGCGACGGAACGCACGGTGATTTTCTTATCAGGGCCCTTGGGGCTTGAATAATAGGTAGGAGCAATACATAGCAAAAAGCCAGACTGCCGCAATAGTGATACCAGCAGCCGGTCTATCAGGGGTGCCACTAAACGGGTTCCGTTTCATTCGTATCTCTCCAAGCCAAGACGCCGTACCATATAAAGATCCAGCCCAGGACTCGCCCCGTAAGTGATTTCGAGATCACAAAAGGGGGAGTGGTATGAAAAGAATCAAGAGCAGATTTTGCCGATCGAACCAAACATTGACGAGAAAAAAAAAATTTGACCACACCAAGTAAATACTAAAAATAGCTTTAAATAGCCGAATAGATTCCCATTTGAGCGCATTTCCCATATCTTGTCATGATACTAGACATTTCGTTCGACGGCGGCTAGATTAGTCCCGTAAGGCATTCTCGTCGCCGAATGGACTACCGTTCCGCTCCGCACCCATAGATTTCCGTTTGGCCTCCGCGACCCGTCTTGCGGATTCCCCTATCACTGCGCTGAGGGAGCTGTTGCTCTTGTGGCCACGCTTCGGCGGATCGGCAAAAGGACCTTCTTGATCCACGCTTGGTGATTCTTCGATTATCGTTACTGCGTTTGACTCTCTTCCCCTGTGCGAGTCGAGCAGTTGTACCAAAGGCTCTGGGTTATCCGGCTCGTCTACAGCAGTAGCCGAAGATTTTGACTTCACGTCGATTGTCTTAGGGCCGCTACCGACGCGAACCATCTGGGGTCGTACGGCGGTGGCTGTCGATGCGCTGGCATTTTTGAAGAATGTAGCACCGATGCTGAAGGCCGGGGACGGAGGTGGTTGATCGTATTTCTCGTAGTCGACGGCTGGCACGGGTGGGGTTGAACTGCCGCTGTTACTGCTAGCAGCGCGTGACTTGACGCTGACGATAGAAGGCTTGAGGAAATTGCCCTTCTGGGCCGGAAGAGGGGAAACTATGGCATTCTTTCCATATATAGTAGATGCAACACTGGACCGTGGCGCATAGGAGGTTCGCGCCATGGAGGAGCGGTCGCTGTAGCCGGAGATGCCTGAGTACGTCGAGTCACGGAGATCTCCGGGGACAAAGAAGTGCTGCTCGTCGAAAGGTGAGTTGTTTCCAGTGCCGGGACCGTCTGAATGTGCGATAGGAATCGGGGGAACTGGAGGCACAAGTAGTGTTGGCGACGTAGGCGTTGCTCGATTGGTGACGCCAGGGATGTAAGCGATCTGGATAATGTTGGAGGCACGGGTGAGAACGGTCGAGGCGATCGAGTGAACCGTATGTGTTGAGGCTCGTTTCGATCGTCTGGAAGCGAAGTCGTCCTCCGTGCCTTCTTTGGTGTGTTCCGCAGCTCCTTGCCATTGCTCCGGCTCGTATTGCCCCCTCTTGTTCTTAATACAGAATCTCCAGACCAGGTAGGTGATAACCGCAACGGCGGCCAGGCCTCCCACAACGCCGCCTACAATGGCGCCAATGTTTGGCCCGCTGCTGGGTTTTGACGAGGCTGCGGCATTTGACGGATCGGCTATACAGAAGGCACTCGCGCACTCTCCGCATGTTCTTAGTCTAAATTGACACACCTGTCCATCGCCACAGTCGGGACACTTTGGTGACCCATCTTCGCAGATAACACAGCCTTTCTGCCTCTTGGAGAGAGCGGGCGGGAGTTGGTCATCTATATCCCCGGCGTTAGATGTAAAGATGTGAAGTGGAGGCAAATGAACTTACCGACAGAGAAGCCGATGAAGCCGGGGAAGTCTGCCATGGTTATCCTGAGCTAAGGAATTGAAACCTGACGTGACTAAGAATACTGAATAGCCTCGAATTATAGGGGATATCGAATCGATACTCGGTTGTGGATCGACAATATGATGCTCGACGTTGATAAGGGACTCGGCTTGGCGGTGAGATCGCCCCTATGCAGATCGGCCTAGCTGATTACAGTGTCTTAATTGGCGATTGAAATCCAAGCGCAATTCTGTCATCCAAAGTCTGGCAGGCTTCTTTGAGGCGATATTGGATAAGACGATTGAGGGTTTAACGTTGGTCGCGTCGGTCGTGAGCTTAATTTACTTGACGTGCAGAGAAAGGGGCGCAAGGGCGTCGGGCGGGTTACAAGCGGTTGCAGCAGCGGCGGATTGGGTTGATGGATTGGGATTGGGATTGGGATGGGAATAAAACGAGTGACAGAGAGACTAGCTCAAAGAAATGAATTTCAATAAACGCAACCTAGGTTGCCATGGAGAAGAACATCAAAAAGGGTCCACTGGATATCGATTGCAGCTTGTGCGAGCGATACTTTAAAGGTTGGATTGCGTGGGTTGAGTATGACAGAAGAACCAAAAGTTGGTAGTTGGTAAGATGAAGAGAAGACGACGAGGATGGATCCCGCACAGAGGGTGGGCGGAAGGGGGGAAGGGAAGAGGGATATGGGCCGTTTGGACTCTAGCGCTGCATAGTAGTATGGGAGCATAATGGCAGGGTTCCAACAGGTTAGTTCGGCTTCATTAATTGAGGGATAGCCTGGACGAAACACCCACAGGGAACTACAGGGAACAGGAACAATGGCCCAATTTACGGTTACGTACTACGGGAAACGTCGTACAAAATAACAAAACTGCCAAATTAGGCGAAACAAACTGGGGCCAGACAGGCTTGCAGGGACCAACGTTAGCTTCCCATTGGTTCGCTAGTCGCTGCTAAATAATCCTTCAGCGATTCAACTCTTCTGTACCTGCTGTTCAGGGACCATTCAAAACTGGTAGGTAGAACAAGGAAAACAAATTGCGAGACATTTGAATCTATTTCCATGGGCAAGTGGTTTGTTCTAGTCTAAACTAAGACTTTCAACGGGCTGAAAGAAAAAAAAAAGATTACCAAAACATATTTACGTTGCGAAATAAATGAAAACTTCTTACCAGGTCGCGCGCTATCGTGATGCTCAGTACAAAGGGAAGTATGTCGTTCGTTAGCCAGATTGGCCCAGACCCTTTAGATCTACAAGACCCACGCAAAGAGTCAAGGGGCCATTCAATGACTGCCGTTCTGTATATTCGATCGTCTGCACGTGAGTGCTTGCGCTATTTCGATCTAACGTATGTTGCACTCCAAATCAGGGACTTAATGGTGTATGGACAATATATCCTTAAATGATCCGGCCCCTCAATCGCGATATTATATCGAATGGGGGCTTCCCTTCGGGATGGACTCGCGTCGCCGGCGTCCTGGGTCGGTAGACAAGTAATCTGATCGGGGCGAATCATAGATCAGCACGCTATTACAACACTTGCCCTATATCATCGTAGTTGTTGCGTCCTAAATATTTTTAATGGTTGCTTGCCGATTTTGCCGGGACGAATAACGGGAAGAACAAACTACTAGTTCTCTTACTATAGCCCGTTATACTTGGAAGACAGCCGGCTCTAGTCCGAGTTTCCTTTATGTGAAGACTCATTCAATACAAACTTGATTATAGGCCGCATTGGAGCGTTCGCTTCCGACGTAGATTTGGAAATTACTAGAATTGCTACCAGGGAAGAGGCATGAAATCCTGATGTCCATGGATGGCATTTATCATGAAAAATGAAATGTCCAACTTACCTGCCTGATTCATTCTGATGGAGGCCTTGACGAGGCTTCGGAACTTTGCAAGCTCCGGCATTTCCCTTGCAAGTAATCTGTAGGTAGGAACGGTCATACGTGAACGGAAATGCCCCTGCATGATCCCCCTTTTAAGATCCTGTCGATGACATTTATATAAGAGTCATTCGCTGTTGTACGTGCTAAGTCCACGCTTAGGTTTAAATATGAACAAGAGTATGGAAGGGAAAGTAGCCACACATGTCACTTAGGATACATAGGGTTAGGAAAAGGGGACTTGGCCAGGTAAGGCTCTGAAGCTTCTGTATGACTTATATCTGCGTACCAGATCATCTGTCATACTCAGTAACTTGCTGAATAAATCCACATGTTTCGTAGAAAATTCAACGAGAACCAATGACGGCTTGGTGTCGTTGCTAAAAGTCGTCTTGAGTTAAGCAGATGAATCTGATGATGTTGAGGTTCAAAGATGAGATAAACCAGCATTCATTTCTATTCCATTCCATATTCCATTCGAGAAGTCCTGGGCCTGGTTCCTTATATACATGTATTCGACGGGAAGAGATGATTGGAGAGCCCAAATCGGTTCTGTGAGTGAGATGTAACGTTAGTAGAGCTACACGTTGTGACGCGTGGGAGTATTGAACGTTGACTAGATGATTTGTACGAGGGCATAGCCTAGTTCTTATAAAAAGTTGAAATTGTCGTTACTTCCATCTCTACAACGAACAGCCAAGGAACCAGCATAATCTGATATGCTGATGTGAGATAGCATACTAAGTACATCCATACGAAGCACGCAGAAATACTCGGCATCAGCGAGGAAGAAAATGAACGTATGTATGTATGTATGTATGTATGTATGTATTTCTTGCACCGCCTCTTTCTTCGTATCCACATCTGTGGATAGTCGCCCCAGCCCAATGAGGCGGCTGGATCTCCACAAGCGACTCCTATTTCCTCTGGCTATTTTTAGCCAAATGGACCCTTATGCGGATTTGGGGGTACGATGCGGATGCTGTATCGTTACGCGCAACACGGACTCTCGAAGCAAATACTCCATATATTCTTTTATTACAAAAGAAAATTTGAGGTTTCGTTTCTACTTATATATGATGCGCTGTAGAGCTTTGTCTGAAGGTGGGAGTGCGCGCAACATGGTACCTAAAGACGGCCGTATCTCATACATGACCATTGCTAAAATACCTCCATGTTTATGTAGGTCCACGTAAGGTACCGGGGAAAATGTGGAGAAGCAGTTTCAAGCTAACAAGCAGCTGAGGTCGCCAACTAATAACCATCTAGGTAACGAACGAAGTTTAGCTATCCCCTGAAAGCACGGTGTCTTACAGTATAAATATACTGTAACATATGTGGTAACTCGTATTCTTAACCTTTAAAACTAGAGATATTTTAACTTGTGACGTACCTGTGGACATCAATATTGATATGCAAAAACCTGGCCAGAGAATACAATGTGATATTAAATGAGACGTTTTGCATATTGATGATAAAGTAGGAATAGAGCTCACGTTTGTGGTGATGGTCATGTACTACTCGTCTCTCTCCCCCTTGTCCTTGTGCTGACTTGTATCTATGATATGTACATAGGCTATTAATATGCTGACAAGCGGACAAGTTTATTATGGAGAGTGCGGCATTGCGCCTTGTCTGGTCGATCCAATTTGCTAGTTCACTTCTGTGGCTGAAGTTCGCAATGCTGGATCCGTCTCGAAAAGCCTGCGAGACAGAAGTCTGCTGCTACTGCATGTCTTTCTTCCCAGTATTTATCACTCCATACATGCATCGCGATGAGATCGAAAGAAATCGAATATCTTATCGGAAGGTAGCATTTTTTAAGAAGGTAGGTAGGCATGTATGCATCACGAGAACTAGACGCATCGCATATTATTTGTGACGTAGGTGGTATGTTTGTCTCTTTTGGGAGGCAGGTGACGAAGTACTAGTAGTGTAATGGATTCAAGGTTCATTCATACCTGTAGGCAGTTGGAAACAGGTAAAAGAGGTTGGTACCAGCCAACCAGAACGCAGCTTGGCAGTCGTACTAAGGTCGATAATACGGACTGTTAGAGGCAAACTTAGTAGAGAGGCACCTACTGCACCAGTGCCCAGTGGGCTGCACAGCGGTAACGTTAACGGCTGAGTGGCCTATATTTTCCAAGTTTTTGCGCTAAGCCACACCAACCCCCCTGTCAAACAAGTACCAGTTGACACTACCAACTCGCAATAAGTGGGTACCTATTGTCACTTTTTTCCTGCATGTCTCCTTTTACTGGTGTTAAGGGACCTCCAGGGCTCTCATAAAACCATATGTGGTGCTTCCCGATGCTGATCCCAACCCAGCCTGAAAAAGAAAAATACGAACGACTGCCCTTTCTTCATCTTCCCCCTTTAGCATAACCTATTCAACTCATTGCAAGAGATCCTCTCTGTCTTTGAGCATCGAGTGATTGATCCATCAAATCGCTCGATACTCACCTTCTTTTATTCCTTATTTTGCAGCATTAGGGTTTCCTACATCCACGTTGGCCATTCGCTTTGATTCTTTGTTCTCCTGTGGGGGAACCTTGATTTCTCGCGTGGTATCTACATCTTACGTAGTTGCTTGAGTGTCCGTAATCAACATCAACACAATCATCAACTTCGGCGAAGAAGAAAACAAACAAACAAACCAACCAGAACATATTTATCGGGTTGCAACTTCGACTTTCGATAACGGCTGGCGTAGCCGACAGTCAAAATGGCATATAACGGTGGTCATCACGGTGATGAGTACGATGGCCACAGGCTGCAAGACATGCCTGCCGGCAGCACGGTAAAGCTTAACCTTAACCATAACCATAACCATCGCCCTGGATCCATATTGCATCCATGGATCCATCTAATGAGGTCACACAGCTAATTCAAGCTTCATTCTATTTAGTATCATCTACCTCCTCAAGACCAAGACGAAGATGAATCCCAACGTCATCTCCTAGGACAGACCCCTGGTCTTCACTACGAGCAAGACCGGCTCGGCGCGCACTCTCCTCCTAACCGCCCAGTTTCGGCTTACAGTCTTACCGAATCATATGCTACCACGGCCCCTCCCGTCACCCAGTCGCCAGCACCTCAGTATGGCAACGAGTACATGGGCGGTGGTATTGGCGGTATGGGTGGTTACGGTGGACAACAGCTCGAGGATACCGGCTTTGGATATGGCAGGCCAGCATCCACTGTCGACAGCGATGAGAGCTGGTTGCGCCGACAGCAACCGGGCGGTGGCGGCGGCGGCGGCTTGAAGCGTTACGCTACCCGAAAGGTCAAGCTAGTCCAGGGATCCGTTCTCAGCGCCGACTACCCGGTACCGAGTGCTATCAAGAATGCCGTTCAACCCAAATATAAGGATGTCGAGAGCGGTAACGGAGAATTCCTCAACATGCGATACACAGCTGCCACTTGCGACCCTAACGATTTCACGTTGAAGAACGGTTACGATCTTCGGCCCAGGATGTATAACAGGCATACTGAGCTCTTGATCGCTATTACCTACTATAACGAAGACAAGCAGCTCTTCTCTCGAACACTTCACGGTGTTATGCAGAATATTCGCGACATTGTCAACCTGAAGAAGTCGACTTTCTGGAACAAGGGCGGTCCCGCCTGGCAGAAGATTGTCGTCTGCTTCGTCTTCGACGGTATTGAGAAGGCAGACAAAGAGACCTTGGACGTTTTGGCCACTATTGGTGTCTTCCAAGATGGTGTCGTAAAGAAGGAGGTTAACGGCAAGGAAACCGTTGCTCATATCTTCGAATACACCACTCAGCTGTCTGTGACACCGAACCAGCAGCTCATCCGACCCGTAGACGACAGCCCACAGACGCTGCCGCCGGTCCAGATGATTTTCTGCCTAAAGCAGAAAAACAGTAAGAAGATCAATTCTCACCGTTGGCTATTCAACGCTTTCGGCCGAATCCTGAACCCCGAGGTCTGCATTCTGCTGGATGCCGGTACCAAGCCGGGACCTAAGTCGCTTCTCGCGCTTTGGGAAGGATTCTACAACGACAAGGACTTGGGTGGAGCCTGTGGTGAAATTCACGCTATGTTGGGCAAGGGCGGCAAGAAGCTTGTGAACCCTCTTGTTGCTATCCAGAATTTCGAGTACAAGATCTCCAACATTTTGGACAAGCCTCTAGAGAGTTCTTTCGGTTACGTCTCTGTGTTGCCCGGTGCTTTCTCCGCTTATAGATTCCGAGCTATCATGGGTCGACCTCTCGAGCAGTACTTCCACGGTGATCACACTCTTTCCAAGATCCTTGGGCCGAAGGGTATTGAGGGCATGAACATTTTCAAGAAGAACATGTTCTTGGCCGAAGATCGTATTCTGTGTTTCGAGCTTGTCGCTAAGGCCGGCTCCAAGTGGCATCTAACGTACATCAAAGCCGCCAAGGGTGAAACTGATGTTCCCGAAGGAGCACCTGAATTCATCAGCCAGCGACGACGTTGGTTGAACGGTTCATTCGCCGCCTCGCTCTACTCGTTGATGCACTTTGGTCGTATGTACAAGAGTGGCCATAACATTCTTCGCATGTTCTTCTTGCACATCCAGCTCATCTACAATATTGCTAATGTCTTGTTTACCTGGTTCTCTCTGGCATCGTACTACCTCACCACGACTGTTATCATGGATCTCGTCGGAACCCCTACTGCTCCGGGCCCCACCACTGCCGAAAGACACGGATGGCCCTTTGGCGATACTGCGACTCCGATCATCAACCTCATCCTTCAGTATCTGTATATTGCATTCCTTATCCTGCAGTTCATTCTAGCTCTTGGTAACCGCCCCAAAGGTTCTAAGTGGTCATACATTACTTCCTTTGGTCTCTTCGGTTTCATTCAGCTCTACATCCTCATCCTGTCTGGTTACTTGGTCGTGAATGCGTTCCAACCGCAAAATCTACCGCAGGGACAAAGTGCTGGCGATGCTCTGAAGGATATGTTTACTGGTCAATCTGAGGTGGCAATCATCATTCTAGCGTTGCTTGCGACGTTCGGTCTGTACTACATTGCCTCTTTCATGTACCTAGATCCATGGCATATGTTCCACTCGTTCCCGGCCTACCTGGTCCTGATGTCGACGTACATTAACATCCTGATGGTTTACGCTTTCAACAACTGGCACGATGTCTCTTGGGGTACCAAGGGTTCGGATAAGGCGGAAGCTCTACCCAAGGCACAGATTGTTAAGGACGAAAAGGGTGAAGCTGCCATCGAGGAAATCGACAAACCTCAGGAGGATATCGACAGCCAGTTCGAACAGACGGTCAAGCGTGCCTTGGCTCCTTTCAAGCCGGAGCCCGAGGTGGAGCACAAGGAGCTGGAGGATTCCTACAAGTCTTTCCGAACGTCTCTGGTTATCGCCTGGCTCTTCTCCAACTGTGCTCTCATCGTTGGCGTGACCAGCGACTCGCTGGCTTTGTTCGGCGTCGGGGTAAGTTTCATTCTAGACTAGAAGAGGGAATATTATACTAACTGGACTACAGGGAACCACTTCTGACAGAACGGCACAATTCTTCAAATTCCTACTTATCTGTACCGCTTGTCTGTCTTTGGTCCGTTTCATCGGCTGCTGCTGGTTCTTGGGACGAACCGGAATCATGTGCTGCTTCGCCAGACGGTAAACGAGCAGCTCATCCAGACGGCGTGGTTGGATTGTTAAGATTTATACCTCCGAAATGTGTATAATGCGGCCTATCTCCAGGGACCTGGCGTCAAATAGTGTTTCTAAGCTGGATAGATGGGCGAGATGACATGGATTTTACAAGATAAGGGAAGGGGGATTCAGAAAAGTTGCGCGCGGCCACGCCATCGGTGTATTCAACCTAGTGGCATCGTACTGGGCGTTGATTGCTTCTCCTTTATATACTCCTAATGTGCCTAAACTGAATAATCAGGTCAGTTGTTATGAACCTTGTTATTGAACCAAATACAAAATTTGATAATATTTATATGTGATTGTAACATTCAAATGCGTTTGGTATGGTATTACCTGGTACATGATAAATTCAGGAAAGGGGGTCGGTAGCATTAATCAACCACGCTGCCAACTTGAAATATGAGTAAGAATTAGCTGCCCCACCATACGTAATAGGGTACCAGGTAGCGTCTAACATTGAAAGTGGCAGTTGTCAATCCACCCCACGTCAAACAAAATCAGTCAAAGTTTCCCATGCAAAATATAACAACATTTGACAATTCCTCATAATAATAAGGAGTCAACATTAGACGATCTCGTCCCTACCGATCTACCTCTTATAACCGGATTTTGAGTCCCAAAGCTACCGAATAACTCAAGACAATATTCTGTGGGAGACAACATGGAATCCCTAGAAACAATACAGGCTCGTCACCGCAAGGAACTGCGTGAGCTACAAGCGCGGATCACGAACAAGAAGAAGAACGCAACCAAGAAGACTCGAAAAGGGGTCAACGACGAGTGCGCCGAATTAGAGCGGCAAATGAAAGAGAAGCAAGAGCTAGAGATTGCTGCATTAAACGGCGAAGTTAATGGCACGGAAATTGTGCCTAGCGACGAAGATCAACACAAGGAAAACCCACACAGCGAGCAAGCCAACGGTTCGGCTTCTGCGGACGCGACAGACAGTATAACACAGCAATTAGAAGACACAAAACTCTCTAACCTCCCCGAATCCGACCCCCCAACGCAACAGCAACCTAAAAAGCGAAATCGCCAGAGGGAACGCCTAGCGCGGAAAGCAGAAGAACGAGAAGCAGCCGCCGCCGCAGCAGAGCGAGAGGCGGCAAATATGACGGACCACCGGAAAATCGAGAAGACGTACCTGCTCAAGGAATTTAAAGCAAACGACTTGGTCGAGAAGGAGATACAGCCGGACGGACACTGCTTATTCTCTGCTATAGCCGACCAGTTGCAGACGCGGGGCGTACCCTTAGGAGCGGAGGCAGATACTAAAGGCAAGCTGCCGTATAAGATAATAAGGAAGGCCGCGACGGACTACATGGAGGCGCACCCGGACGACTTTGCGCCGTTCCTGGAGGAGCCGTTGGAGACTTACTTGCCGAAGATAAGAGACACGGCGGAATGGGGAGGCCAGCTCGAGCTGTCGGCGCTGGCGAACGCGTATGGCGTCGAGATCAAGGTCCTGCAGGACGGGCGAACAGAAACTATCGAGCCGACCGTAAACGGGACGCAGAAAGACGGGGAGAGGCAAAGGATATGGCTCGCGTACTATCGTCATGGATATGGGCTAGGAGAGCATTATAACTCCCTGCGGCAGGCAGCCTAGGGATAATTAGAGGGGTTTAAAGGGACTTTGGTAGGTAAGAGCTTGGAAAGCTATACTCGGCCTTTGCGGCAGCGCGAGGCTGCTGCTCTTGGTCTCCCCGCGAGCCCCAAATAGCCGTTCAAGGTTATAATGCTCGTGCAACGCGGCGATGCCGTCAAACAAACTCCCTGCAGTCGAAATCGTATTAATAGTAGTACGGCCTTGTATATTCTTCCGATAGCGCCCTGACTGCCTGATAATCGGCACCGAGATCTAATCGGAACCGAGTGGCTGCAACGAGTATATATGCTATATATGCCTGTATGCAGATGAGCTGAACTGGTTTAAAACAGCCCACGTTATGAACTCCCATGTCCAAATCCTCCGTTTCAACTTGTTCGAAAATGTTCGATTCTCATGCCCCAAACCGGCAGCCCTATAGCGATAAGATAAGCTAAATCAGTCATTTTCGGCCGATGTTTGTTTGATCCTCCTTCTGTAGCGGCCCGCGATGGTCCAGGCTATAGGGAAAAGTCCAATGCTGCTAACACAACCTTCCCCCTACCTACAGCCCCCCTTTGTTGAAAGTTTGAGGCTCAAAATACCCCTTGAGGACCTTGACCATTGTCGAGGCTGAGGCTGGGCTAGCCTGAAGAAGATTTAATATACGAAATGTAGGGCTAGAAACTTGACCGGAGTCTCGTCTGCCGTGGTGTTTGGTTTCAACTCGATATAGGGTTCATGTCTTGGCAAAATACCAGCCGAAGTGAAGTCAATCGACGAATGGATATATAAGGAGACAGGATGGCGTTCTTGCTAAGGGAACACATAAGTGATAAATTATCATCGCAGACTACAAACTAATACCAATCACTACAATCTTCTAAATAAGTTTAATTCACATCTATTACTGTATACCCATCTTTTCTACTCCCAACGACCATGAAGACCTCGTCTCGTAGTCTGGTGGCCGCGCTCCTCAGCGCCTCTCAGGTCTCGGTAGGCCAACCGCACTCCCCGAAGAAAAGGCAGCAGGAATAAGCTAACCCACGTCAAGGCCATCACATGCCGGAACGGCCTCTCCGCCTTGAGCTCCAACGGCATCAGCGTATGCTGTCCGGGCACTGCTAAGTTCGACGTGAATGGCGCTATGTACTGCTGCGTGGGCGGTACGGACGACTGCACCGCGCTGGACAGGTGCAGCCGTGACTTCGATAACTGCGACAAGGCCGTCATGGTCAAGGACCCCGACTACAACCAGAAAGTCTTCGGGTCCGATGATGTGTCCTCGTCATCTTCTCGGGTTAGTCTTCTCCTCTCTGCTTCCCTTACCCCCTATCTAGTCAGACACTTGGCTTCCGGAGCGACGGGTAAGACTAACGACGTCGCACAGTTTGCAACCTCGACGCGAAGCAGCCGCGCTACAACATTCACCGACATAAGTCTGGGCGGCGGGGACGAACCATCCAGCACGGCCTTTTCCGGTGACAGAAGCCTCGGCGGGGGCGACCTAACAACCAGCACCAGAACTTTTAGTGATGACAGAAGCCTCGGCCCCGGCCCCGACGAGAAGCCGACGGCGACCCCAAATCCCGGCCCTGGTATCAGCATGGGCCCCGGCCCCGATGAGAAACCGACCGCTGGACAGAGCCCCGCGGCGAACCCTACGCCTGCGCCTGCGCCTGCGCCTACGCCGGCTGAGGGTAATAACGCGGCGCCCGCGAGTAGCTCGTCGAGCACCACGGCAACGAGCACAAACGGAGCCGCTATGGCTACGGGAATGCCGCTGCTGTTTGCGGCGGGTGCTGGTATCGCCGCTGGATGGTATGGGTTGTAAGGAGTCGGGACATGGGTGGCTTGTTAGGATCTGGAGGTCTTTGGTCTGTGGATAAAATTCGGGCACTGGATATTGAGGGGTTTGTATGTGTAAATGTGTATGCTCTGGCGAGGATAATATAAGCAAGGGTCTTTCCAGCTTTTGGGGCGTTAGGGAGAAGTACATAATATAGCATGAATATTTATACTCCATTCGTTTATGTGGAATAGAAATATGACTCCCGTACCTACGTCGTCTTCGTATGCTTTTTGACCCGAAATCCAATCAACGTAATTGCAGTTATACGTCGGACCCCGCGTAAGAGTGGGCGAGAATCGGAGGTAGGGTAATGAGAACCAAGCTTCGGGATTATGTCCGAGTTTTCGGATAGTTCATACCCCTCGAAATATATCATAGCTAGGTTCCGATCTCTCCTTAAACTCGTTCCACCGTTGCGGATAGGGGGTCCTCCATCGGAAATTGAATAGCGACGACTTAAGTTTCGGCAGTCTCTTATCATCGTGAACCAGCCAAAGCACCACGGCTGCCACAGCCCAAGTAACGAGTGCTATGGTGACTGTGGAGATTAAGAACGAAGATTGGCTGCTTTCGGTAGAATCGTAGGTGAATAGATCCATACTGAATAAAGACTAGAAATATGGTGTCAGTCTATACGCTTTATGGTATACCTGATGAGTAGCTTACTGAAGCATAGCTTAGGGGAAGGTAGAATATGGTGACAAATGTGAACACGAGAATATATTGATTCATCGCCGTCGCCCGAGACGCTTCACGCACCGAGGTAGCACTGAAGAGCTAATTGACTATGTTAGCGAACAGAGTCTATAAGGTACCTAGAAAAACATACGCCATCCCTGAAACTTTTGATGTCTTCTTCCTTCTTTTCTATACGATTTAGGAGGGACTGCGAAGAGGAACTATGCATAGCTATCAGCTCTTCCCAGGCTTTATCGATCTCGTTTATGAAAGCGGTCGGGGGCGCGTCGCTCCCGTTAGAGCCAATCGAACCGCGACGAGCTATACTGGACTGAAAGTTTGCATAGAAGTCTCGTTTGAGTTGCTGAAGCTCTCTTTCACTCTCGTGGACCCACTCAGATATTATTCTCAGTGTTTGGAGGACTGTGAAGTAAAGTCGAGACCTCTCGAAGGAACTATCGAACATCATCGTGGCGCCATCTCGTTTCGAGTCGAATAGGTCGTCAATCTAACTATATTAGCTAAGTCTCTGACACATAATTGAGTTGCGAATACCTTGACGCCGACTAAGTTGTCGATCTCGTTTAGTGCCTCCACCCAGTTGCGATTCCATATGGGGAGGATAGAAAGCAATACCTTAAGGTATACGGCAACACCTGTAAATCTTCCTTGGCTAGGCATATCCAGGGGCCGATCACTTTCCAGGAAAATTCGGCGATACTCAGAGTCGCTGATGTAGAGAATCGTGTATGATGGCATATCCGTCGTGTAAGACGAGACTACCGCAACAGAAAATCTTTCTTCGCAAACACCGATATCGTCTATGCCGTTAAGAGAAGCAAGCTTTCCCGCGACGCGAGCAGGTCGAAGACCATTATTAGGCCAATAGTTTTGCTTTCCCGGCAAGTGCTTCTTCCCAGCCGATAAGACCCGGAGATGAAAATGGAGATGGATCCAACCGGGTGATACCCAAACTTCACTCGTCCGCATAAATCGTGGCCACTTGGACGCATAGCAACTAAGGAAACGCATGGCCTTCTTAGTGCCTAAGATCCTCTGGCTGGTGCCACCGACAACGCTCATTTGCGATAGGGCGAGGTATATACACGCAAAGCTGAGGAGTCGTCGGTGGTGCCATACTTGCCTAGAGCATTCAGATCAGTTAACAACATTTACTAGGCTGACCTGTAGTATATTACCATAAACGTCCGAAGACTTTCCCATCCCACGGACAGGACTGGCCAACACGCAACCCGTCGTCTTCGGGCTACCACAGCTTGTTAGTCCAATGCTGCTTCTGGGCCTGTAAGTGAAGGCTACCTGTAATTGACAAAGAAGTGAGCGCTTCCCGCTTAGCCAAGGTTCTCGAGCAAAGTGAGCTCCGGACGAATCATAGCTCGACTGATACAACATAGTATTCGTGTACCCAGGGCAGTTTAGGAAGATAGCGGTGTGTGCGAACTCATCCGTCTCGGACAGCACACCAACGTCATTTGAGTTTCGAATGGATCTTCCTTGATATAACCAATGCTCCTTGATTTGGGATGCGAGATGGCTGATCTTTAGGGCTAGATGAGGTTCTCCCGTCTGATCAATGTGTTTCCAAGGTACTTCCACGCCCGGCAAAGTCTCGCGGCCCGGGTTCTCGAGCACTAGGGTGACGTCACCGTAGCCTTCTTGTTCCCAGCCATGCATATGGATCAACTCGATTGGATCGTACGATCCGGATAGAACGTGCGGGAGGTTGTATCTTGCTAGAAACATGTCGCATAGCCGGACAGGATCTGGATGCAATGTGATTTGAAGATACTTTTGTAAGGAGGAAGAGCTGAACACATCGAAGCTTGGCTGGAAACGACCGGTAAGGGATTGCGCGTATAGGGATCTGGGGCTCTCCCTACCATTATTATACGTTCTTTGAAGCATAATGAAGAGTTGTTCCTGTCTTATGTCGATCTCCGAGAGTCGCCGTGAGATGATTTTTAGTTCACGGTTTCTTGCCCCCCGCCTCCTGAGTGACATGCATCGTGAACAAGTGTGCTGCTTATTTGAAGACTTGTTAGACGATCTTGATTTTCTAGTGTTGAGATTCATTTGGTGATATCCTTTCAGCTTGGGAGACCGGGGGTTAAAATTCCCCCTTACCTGGGACTGCGATTGCGCCGAGGTAGATGTCGATGAAGAGTAGCCATAAGCTCGCGTAAACGGTCCAGAAGTGTCGACACTCCGGAAGCTAGATTGGCTGACCAATGTTGATTGAGTCGACATTGATGCTTTCAGAACATAATCTTCCATTTGGTAACGTTATGTAAATGTATTCAATTTAGATATTTTAACATATACTCATCTAAGATAGTCAAATGAGATGATATTCGTAAGTCACCTACTTCATTCCGCTCAATGGTAGGCCTCCTTCATCCATGGCCAGGCGCCCTGCGCCTCATCGATACTACGCGCACTGAATTGTCCACTGGGACGTTCTCGTAGCCGCGAAGGATCATGCAGAATACGAACCGACGTTACACCTGAATTGACGGAGCCAGTCAATGGTCATCGAGAACGTCATCCTGTACGTAGTCCCAAGGCTCTGAAAACTGCTTTTCATAAGTCGGGACCGAAATATAGTATGTCTGAGCGGTGATACGCCTCTTGAACATGTTAAAAGGTAGTCGAGCTGTCGGGTATCTGATCGAGTGTGTTTAAGCATGCTAAATGAGAAGTGCCTTTATTCATCGCTAAATCCTTCGGAACATACTACAAGAAGAGCGCGGGACAGTTGAAGATGGCATTCAGGTATCTTCTTTTGGCTCCTAGAAGTGTATATAGTCGATGCAGGATTCACTTACTGGGTGGTGCAGGGAGAGGCTGAAGGCGTCGATGTTTGTATTAGGAAGGTTGGAAATACAGTCACGTCCTTCAGACTGTCGAAAACTTAATATCGTTCTGGTGCCCCACAATGCCCAGCGGTAACCTTGGAAGCACTTAAGCTTTGAGATGATATGAAAATGTGGCTGGCAAAGCCACGGTCACACTTTCAAACGCCGTAAGGTTAAGCACCGCCACTATTCCTCCATTGCCGAGAAGGGCCGCGTTCGGCGTTTATCTCAGCCGTTATCAGAAGCAGACACTTACACTAAACGGGATAATTGATGTCTCCAAAGTTTCTATGATACTACTAATTGTGCAAGTGTATTTCTAAGCCATTTGCGGGTTCGGTCGGCATCTGCTACTTATTAATCACTCCTAGAGCTAAAGATACCCCACAAAGAAATAGGCAAGCTAGGGGGAAGGAAAATAGAGAGGGAAAAAAAAAGTTTATAATAAGATGCTGAGACTTTTCTCTCGTTCGTGTCGGGGTCCTTCAAAATATATATCTCTCACCAGCTTGAGGCTGATCTCTCCTTCGCTTCCCGCACACACCCCCGCGGCTTTGTTCCAGATCGGGAAATAGTGATTGTCACTAAGTGCTCTAGATCTAGAGACGAGGCGTCAACCGGTCCAGTGGTATGACCGAGAGATTGCGTGCTTCCATGCGCAGTTGACAACAACAATATACCACCACCCATCAACTTGCACCTATACCTTAATTCGTGATCATGGGTTCGAGACCCTGAGCTTAGCCCGTGGGGGTTGCCGTCCAACGAGAAGACGCCCATTTGATACCAGCGGAATAAGAATTGTCTATCAACGTCACCCGGGGTCTGTCGCTTTTCGTGATATAGCTTAAGGTTGGTGGCACAGTCTGAGTTTTGTGGCACAATTAGAGCCTACAAACACTTGAGCCAAAGTCTTATGTGAGAATAAGTTCGAGTTTGAAAAGAACGAATACCGGTGGTCTTAAAAGCTACCACTTGATTATATACCCATACCCTTGATTGCTTTTATATCCCGAATCCCTTCTTCCCTTTGGAACTGGGAAAAGGACGGTACTTGGCGCCACTCCTCGAATTATCCCGGCGTACCTATCCGCACCACTAGACTTATCGGAAGAGAAATTCCTGTTTCTTATCAGATTGCATATCTGCGAACCCTTTGGCGGTGAATATGGGTTTATTGTACGTCTCTCCCTGGTTGATCAAGATATGGGAGACCAATATGATAATACGGGATCACTAACGTCGTTTTGTAGAGCTTTAGGCACGGCTCTTGATTGGCCAGACGCACAGAAGTATGCGCAGCAAGTTAGAGAATGGGGTATCAAGGTAGCTTCTTATCGCGACGCCGCTTCTATCGCGACACCCAGGCTGACATATCATAGCAACTGCTAGAAATTTGGAATAAGGCTAAGCACAAGGAGCGTGATGCTATGCTGTGGGGTGACGAGGTATCGCATATCTTGATCCCATCACTCAGGGGTATCTTCATTAACAGATTTCATAGGTAGAATACCTGGTCGTAAAGTATTCCAAGGATGACCCCAAGGTCCTTCTGTCGCTTCGCCAAGCCGATATCCTGAAGGCATTGGCTAACGATGAGGAACTCTCCGATAAGGGGGGCTGTGTTCCCGCTCTCCAAGAGCTTGAGTCGCAGAGATCGGATCCGTTACCGGTTTTCCATCCCGAGTTTGGTAGATTCATGCTTGAAGCTACGCCAGGCAAGCCGTGGGGTATCGGATTTAAGGAACTTCTAGGCGTCGAACGTGATATGAAGAATAGGTACAACCACTTTACGTGCGCATTTCGGTTCTGCGCTAATTTGGACCTTAGGAGAAAGATTGCCAAAGATCATATGCAGGCAGAAGAATATCCCATCACCCTCACAACGTTCCCTCGTCTAGGTGTTCCGGGCGTATTCACAGACCCCTATTACCCACCGTCTGGGCCGAAGCTTCGTTCGCAATTTGTCCCAGACGAAATCGCTAATCCACACATCCGGTTTCCGACCCTGGCGGCAAACATACGCTGGCGGCGCGGGAGAAAAGTGCAAGTGAACGTTCCAGTCTTCCATGATGAAAAGACGCCAAACCCGTGGAAGGATCCCACGGTTAACTACGACCTTCATAATTGGCCCGAGGACGATGACGTGAGAAATGGCGCCGCGCCAGATAATTTCATTCATATGGATGCGATGGCGTTTGGGATGGGGAGCTGTTGCTTGCAAATCACTTTCCAGGCGAAGAACATCACCGAAGGCAGACGGATGTATGACCAGTTGAGCCCGATTGGACCGATCATGTTGGCTCTGACGGCAGCGACGCCTATTTACAAGGGCTTCCTAGCCGATACTGATGTCCGCTGGAATCAAATCAGCCGTGCCGTAGATGATCGAACTCCCGAAGAATTAGGGGAAAAGGTTAGTGCACCACACAATGGGTCAATAGGTTTTGAATGTGCTAATCGTGATATAGCCCCTGAAAAGCAGCAGGTGGCGCATCCCCAAATCTCGTTATGCTTCGAATTCCACATATATCAGCACCGACGAGCGCCTAAGATCGGAATATTTCGACCCCAATCTTGTCATTGATGAAGCTATCAAGGAAGAACTCCTCGAAGGTGGCATGGATGATCGGCTTGCGACACACTTCGCGCATCTGTTTATCCGGGACCCCATCGTAGTCTTCAAGGAGGATCTTCAGGAATTAGACCTGACGAAGGCCGACCACTTTGAAAACATTCAGAGCACTAATTGGCAACATATGCGGTTCAAACCGCCCCCACCCGGGTCTGATATCGGCTGGCGTGTCGAATTTCGCCCCATGGAAATCCAGATTACTGACTTTGAGAATGCGGCCTTCGCCGTGTTCATGGTGCTGATCACGCGTGCAATCCTAAGCTTTGATTTGAATTTCTACATACCCATTGTCAAGGTAGATGAGAATATGGAGACAGCCCACGCCCGCGACGCGGTTCTGGAGAAGAAGTTTTGGTTCCGCAAGAACCCGTTCCCGAACCGGCCGTTACGTAGCAGTGCCCCGTCTCGCGCCGGCTCCCCTACCGTCAGCCGGCCCCCAACGCCTTTCGGGCCCGTCGAAGACGAGTACACGCTCATGACGGTCGAGGAAATCATCAATGGCTCGCAGTCGGATGAGCACGACTTCCCGGGACTAATCCCGATCGTCGAAAGCTACCTCGACTCCGTTAACGTAGACATCCAGACCCGGTGCGACCTCTCCACGTACCTAGACCTCATTCGCATGCGCGCTAGCGGTGAGCTCTGGACGGCGGCCAAATGGATCCGGCGTTTCGTAGCCCAGCACCCGGCTTACAACCACGACAGCGTCGTATCGGACGAGATCAACAAGGACCTAATCAGCGCCGTCATCAAAATCGGCGATAGGGAGCAGGCGGGTAAGGGCTGGTTGGGACTCCCGGTCCCGGACGTGGAGCTCCTGCTCGGACGATTTCGAAGCAGCGGCTGTGGAGGCTCTTAGTGCCGTGACAGCATATTTGGATACGATGGGACGTTTTACACTAGCAGATGGATAGCACGGATCGACGGTATTGGGCTTCTGAATCGCAGATCTGTTATACGTGCATTCGTTAAGGCGCAAGATTGTCTGGGTGCATTAGGTAGTGGACATGCTTGTTATTGGCGCTTTCGCTTCAGAATCGCTACGTCATTACGAAGGATACCGAGCATAGATTAGCGTAGTACATTCAATGTTATTAGACTTATCCTGATATATTTGGTGTTGCGATCGTGTGATGGGAACGAAGTAGCTAGTGTACTCCTAGCAGGACTTCAATTGTGCGACGTCCAGACCTCTAGATGGATACGTCTCGGACATACTACGGACTCGAGGACTTTCATAGCAGCTGGACTTTAGTACGAGTAAACCAACACTCTGTAGTAAGTCATGTCTTTGTTCCCGCCGTTTCCGTAATCGAGTTGCGCGAATGTGTCTATCGTTCTTTATGGTACATCGTAAGGAGAGAGCTTCGGCCTCCCGTTCGCCAACCCATAAGTTTATTACCTGCTTTGACTCCGAGATGACTATTTTCACCATGAGCTCTCTAAACTTCTTTGAGATGCCCGGATTTCACCATGAACGCTGCAATCCCCATAGTTCTTTCGCATTCGACCTCTCCAATAGAATACGAATTTGGGGGACCCGAACACTTTCTGCGGTCCCCGCGGTCCGCGCCAAGCATTGAAGGTAACAGGAGTATCTCGCGTATCGTGCTCGATTTGAGGTCGCACTTCGCCGTCCAAGGCCCCAGATACACTTTTCAGGGCGTGCTCAGCTGGGGCGCTTTCGGTGTTACGGCTTGTGTCGTCGAGAAGCTCTCGCCAACCCGTTCTCGACGACTTGTTCTAAAGCGATCGCTGCGCCCGCAGCGAGACGATGATCTGAGAGGAGAGATAGATTGGCTGGTGGTTAGTGCGCAGTCCCCCGTGAAAACTGCATCTCGCAGCTGACCGATTCATTGCAGCGACTTCGTGGAGGCGAGCATATTGTGAGGCTAATAGCCAGTCGCGACGATCGTGAAGCGGAACCCTCGGCTAAAAGACGCGCCCAAGCGCGATTTTTTAGGCGGACGGCTGTGCAGGAGTCCCTCGAAGGACTTTTAGGCCCAGTGGCAGTGATGGAATACCTAGAAAACGGGGAGTTGAACCGGGTATTCTCCAGGTTGACAAAACGCGAGGTATTACTACCGAATCGGGTATTGTGGTCGTTTTTCCTCTGTTGTAAGTGTCAAATCCCTCACAAGGTGTTCATATAATGCGCTGATACGCCGCGATCACGCAGTAATAAGAGCCTGTGTTGCCCTTGCGTACCCCCCAGAACGCAGCGAAGATGAGCCCAACGTATTAGAGACGATTCCTACTGATGGCAGGCCGCCGACCAAAATAGAGCATGCGGACTTGCATCTTCGAAATAGTATGCTTATATTCTCCACGGAGTGACTTATATGATTAACAAAACCTGCTATGTAGTAATGATTGGTACCCCTGGCAATGGATTTCCGGAACACGGTCTAATCCCACCACTTAAGTTTATCGACTTCGGATACGTGAGAGAGGGATTCAAGGGTGTCGAAAGTAACGTACTGAAGATATCTAGGGTACTAGCGACAATCCCATGTCTATTTCAATACAGTATCAAGCAGGCTAAGATTAGCGCAGATTATGCTCAACCTCATTGCTCACCGAAACGTAACATTTGGATTTAAGAGAGCCAAACATATGGGGTTTTCAACAAAAGCAACAGAGATCATGCCCGAAGGGAACGGCGCCAAGTATCCTACTCTCGACAGCGACCTGCGAGATTTCATGGCCAGGTGTATGGCGGACGAACCAGGAAATCGCCCTAGCCTGGCGGAGATGCTGGAGATAGCGGAGGCTGCCGTACGTAACAAGACCCCCGAAACATTTGAAGACAGCGAGTTAGAGACGGATAGAGCGATCAGGGATATAATTCAAGAATACATTTACGACGCAGATGACGACGAAGACAGGGCCATGGAAGCTAAAAAGTTACAGGAGATGGGATAGAGAAATAGAGACCTAAGAAGAAAAAGTCGATACAGCATTTCGAATGGAGCTAGACAGGATATAGTGCCGATGCTTGGATTTGTAAAGCAATCTAGTCCTCCCCACACGAGTTGCTCGGAAAACTAAAGCATATTGTATGTTCCCCTGAGGGAGCCGAAAGGGCTCTGCGCCATAAATCAGTACATTGTCATAAAACCCCCATCACTTGCAAGGTATCATGGTTGATACATACCTAGGTGCTCTACGATGTACGGTAAATAAGTCGAGAATATTGAGAAGTTATATGCTGTATGAATGCCATACTAAAGACTTGCCCTACCAGATAGAGACTGGGCTTATATTGAAATAAAATCCTGTGACAAAAGTTCAAGTTGGTAATAAGAATAAGGCTTATGACCCAAGTTCGAAGTTGTCTGGACATCAACTGATAGTATACGGACTAGTGTCTACATACATATCCAAAGCGTATATAAGACCTAAAGTACCAATCTCGTATAGGGGTAGTAGAGCGTCAAAATTTCTCAGGTAAATCTCGCAGAGAGTACCTCGAGGGTACTTAGACTTATCCTTTAAGCTAGGAAATCTGAAACCTTGGTACGAAGTTTGAGCTTATTAAGATAAAAGCGATATGCGTGTGTACGGGGCGTCTTTGTTCGCATCAGGAAGGAGTCCACTCTCTTCAATATTTAAACAACTGGAGCACTTCTATACAGATCGGGCCTAAGTCCAACCCGTACAGCGCAGTTAATGAACTTGGGTCTCGCTATAATAAAGATGGTCACCGGGTATCAAAATAGCACACGGGATATATGAAATGAGATTTATTCCTGGATAATTTTCTAAACTAGATGTAGGAAGTCATTACTAAGTACATGTACGCAACCAGCGGCATAGTCGATTAGTGGAAGCTTAACTGGCTTTTGTCTCTGATCACGTATGACCGTGTCGGTAGTACTGCCAACTTGCATTACGGAGAGGCAGGAGAGACAGCACTGACAGTATGCATCTTGATGTCTCGCTCTTCACTTCATAAGTCGTCTAGTCTCGGTCCTAGGATGAAACAGCATGTCTGACGTGCCCGGGGTATATTCTGGGGAAGAGCGGGTTAGACATTAGGCGAGACCTGCCTGGATGTGAGTAGGAAAGATGCTAATTGACTGGGTAGGTACCTACCTAAGGCATCTAATAGGGTAGGATACGTTACAAGACTTTACAGCAACTGGAACCAACGATCCACGTTCAACCAACTCTTGAATTCTATATACTTGCCTCGCATGTACTGCTAATTACCTGCTCCGAGGACGCAGAGGCGTGTGTATGTACCACCACCTGACATTTAATGTACGCCATTAGTATAACCCTATATCTCCGATGTCTTACTGCTTAAGATTTTCGTAAGCTTCTAATGGAATGAATTACGGTATATGTCCTAAGTACCGCGTTATCATAAGTCATGTGACGGTCTGCCGTAGCTATATGGTACGGCAATTATTTCCATTTAGATATGCCAGCGAACTCGCGGTAGCTCTTATACCCATTTACTCAAGCTAAATAGCTCTCTGAGTGTAAGTTGTAAAGGTGTTTACGATATCTCAAGGGTTGCTTGGAGAATATGTTCTTGTAATATAGGTAATAGGAGCTTAGCTTAACATAGGAGTCATCACTGCTTATCATCTAATAAGATTATATTAGCAGCTGCCAAAATCTTAAGGGTCTATTGCTAAATAGAAAGTTAGACGAGGCTCTATGCTGTAGGTGAACTGCTACAGTACCTAGTAGAACATATATGAGAGCTGTCCATGAAAGAGATCGATCTAGGCCTAGAACTTGTAAGACAGCAAAACATGTCTCACTGAGAATTACCTAGTCGGGTAGGACAATCTGGCGATATAATCCTCGTAGTCAATGAGATCTCCGGCATTAGTCAATCGTGTCGTCACTTGGTGAACATCATACGTGTAAGTCTCTTAATTGGTCGATGGTAGGTAATCCTCGTACTACTTAAGTACCTACACAACGACGAGTGTTTGTTTCGACGTCGTCCGCTAGTACCATCGTCGATACTAACGGTGTTAAACGCTAGCAAACCAGATTCGTTAGGTGCTTAGGGCTACATAGTACTGTATGTTAGCCGTATCCATTCGTACAGATAAGTAGCGACTACCTACTACCTTCACAGCCTAACTTACTGCGTAACCGACCCTAACATTGAACTAAAGGAGATAGATCTCTCTGACAAGGGAAGTCGTACCATACGTACAAGGTCTCCGCGACTGGACCACCTAGTATCACCCCCGGACCTACTAAGCATCCCTAGACACGTTCACTTCAGGGAGAACCCGGTGAATCGGTGACGTAGAATTGGATCTCAACTCAGATGCGATCACCCGACATTAAGTTTGCTAGTCGTCGTACTAATAGTAGCTCAACAGGGGGAAGTGGGCCACAATTACCACAATTATGGAATGATGATTGCATTTCGTTAATTAAGAGAATAAAGTAGCTTGCATTCTTGTAAAGAGGCGTCGGTCTAAGATCTTGTCTAGCTGCATACGTACCTGGTATATTAAGATTGCGAAGTTCTGACGTTATATGCGAGTAATAGAGACCTGGTAAATCATTCTCCCTGTGAAGCCTCGGTCAAATGCTGAGCGAAGAAGGCTACATACTTACATGTAGGTACATGTATCTATCGACTACTAATGGTAATAGTACACGCATGCACGTATATACGTCCATGTATGTACGTATGTACGTCCTTGTACTACTGCTGCTGCGAGAACGAGTTGATTCCATTTGTTGTTTAGCGCTTAGCGGAGGATCGGAGTTTGATCTTGATGTCGGGTATCTGGCTGATCAGACGGTGGGCGTAGATCCTACGGTAGCACATGTACCGTACACTCACCAGTACAATCTGATTTATAATTCAGATCCGGGGCTATTAGCGTAAGCGCTGGGGCGCGAACTGGCAGCAGAACCCGATTGTTTACCTAATTAGTAGGTACGGCATGGTAGCGTATCGTATTCTCGAAATGACACTCGTAAGACTCGTGGGTACTAGCCCCGGCTACAAAGATAAAGGGCTGTCGGTGCCGCTTGGCAAGGCAAGACTTAAGCTGACCGACTTCCAAGTCTAGCCGATATCGTCTTTGCGAGAGCTCGGGTTGGTCCGTTTACGTGTGGAACTAACAAAGCGTCTCCGGAGCAGGGTCCGCTACATCATCCGGTGTGCGGTTGTGCATCTGGCGGACGGAACGCACGGAAGGACAAAAGGGCGAAAGAGCGAAAGGGAAGCTCTGTCCACAGGTACCTGGCATACGTACGTATGTTCTGGGCTACTTGATCGCTTACCGCTTACCAGGTATGTATGTACATGTATACCACAGCGGCATCGGATTAGATGGCTGGACATGAACTACTATGATACAATACATGCACACGTGCAGATTTCAGTACGGCGTTCTGTCCCAGCCCGGCAGCGCCGTAGCGGAGGTAGAGCGTGCGATTGGCGGGAACGCATAGGGGAGATATATGTGAGTCTTGGCGGGTAGGATCAAAATCAGGCCACAAGCCCACGGGAACCAAAACCAGTAATGCAATCTATGGTAACTAAATAAGACGGCGACCTGGGACGGATTTTGGGTTAGGCATTTTGGCGGGATCTGGTTGGCTCGCTGTTGGGGAAGTGTAGAGGGAAAAAAAATTGGAACATGTACTGATACAACTGATCAGACGCCGACCATGCGAGATGCAGTGGGTCGATCTGGGATCTGGAATGGATCTCGATTGGCAGAATTCGATGACTGGCAGGTTGCTAAGCCACGTGGCCACCAAGTACCTCTACGTACGTACACATCCCTTATGAATTTCAGGTAGTAAGTAACGACACCGGTAACGAGATGGAACGCATCGCCGTAATGTAGGTCTGACTAAGCGGATCCTACACGACCGATGAATTATTTTAAGCTTCTTCAAGTTTGGATGTTATACATGTCTTGTGACCCGCGATCTTAGACAATAAGCTGTTACATATCTATGGGTAAGCATAAAACATCGGGCGATAGCATACCATCCATCTCGCAGAGGACCATGTGAAAAGAAGGGAAGTTCGAGACGAGCCGCCTAGCAACAGACCTAAACTAGCACACGACTCATACGAATGTGGAAAATACATCTGAAGCCTTCAAGCACTTAGCTTATGAGTCGATATGATGAGGCAGGTATGAATTTATGAACATGAATTCCCCTTGGCGGACTTGGCAAATAGCCAACACCATGTGATATTTAACACTACTTAGGTTATGTATGTACATGTAGGCAGGTAAGCTACGATAGCTATGAGGAGGAAAGTGGTCAATCTCACCCCCTCCCTTCTCTTTAGCCCCTTTAGAACTTAGTTCAAGGACGTATATTTGTGTCACGTTCGACACGGGATATGATCATCACTAATTGATCTGAGGGTGAATCAAGGATCGAGCCGTGTCTTAGATTTTGTACGAGCCGAGATTACATGTAGCTATTGCGGGAACAGAGGCCCATCAGCTGTGCCTACTGCAATGTAGCTAAGTACATGTAGCTAAGCAGTCTTCGATATATGTACCCAGTAGATCTGGAAAGAGGTGAATCAGATAACCCTGACATCCAGACGTAGTAAATATAGAGAGGGAACTAGACGGCTTTGAGTAAGCGACTAGCGAACCTAATCTGAACGTTGTGTTGCCATCTGTCATAATCTATGACCCGCAAGTCAGGATCCAGATTCTTAGCCTTCCCCATACAAAGCTAAACTTTGCTTTTCCCCGACTACCTAAACCAGACATCAGACGAACCTTATGTATGCCTTAAGGCCGCGGAGAAGGTTTAGATTTCGAGCCGGACGACGTCCCCGCCGAAACCGAAACTCAAAATCGGCCGAGGACATTGATCTAGACCTCCATGGAATCTGGAGAATAAAGTTAGGTGCATTAGATACCGGCAGCTAGATAAAAGTGACCACGTGCCTTTGTCAACTCCGAAACTTGCTTTCTGCCCGTGATCGATGAACACATACACATCACGACAGATCCGTCTGCGGAAGCTAGATACCTAGCCGCGCAACGCTGATTCATTCGGCTCGTCGAGCTACCCGATTCCTGCTCGTCCCGAATCTATGCGAGGCTTATACGGCAGGAAGGGGGAAAGGGCGTTGACCGGAAATCCCGTGCCGGGTCTGCCACGGCAGGGGTGTGCTAAGCCGGCAGAGAGAGTCATGAAGGAAACGGACAGGTCACGTACATCGATTAGAAGTATGATATGGTATGAGGTTAAAAGAAAAAGAAAAGGTAGATCTCATATATTCTAGCTGCAGCTTACAAGTGATCTCAAGATGTGACTCCTGCGGCAACACATGCATGAGGAAGACCGTGTGAGCCATCTATCTCCGTACATTACAGCTAGCACTAGATACGGATCACAGATGACAGACTAGACATCTATATTGAACCTATCTCAAGAGGCCTAAAGTGCGGCTTAGTGCATAGGAAAAAAATGTTAGGGTGGTGGTACATGCAACTTTCCGCCGGCTAGCTATCTCCTCCCTACCTGTACTAAGGGAGGTATTGCTTAGAGTAACTCGATGTCCGTACCACGCATTCCGACCTGTTAAAAAATTAGAATACGCACGGTGACGGTAGAGATGGATAGCAGATAGAGCGAGAGGGTAACTCATATGAAATATGTCAAAATCACCTTGGTCTTTCTCTCCGCCCACTCTCCCCTTATCCCCCCCCCTGGAGTCGCAATTCGCTGTTGGGTTGTTTGACAGAACAAGATCTAATTCAAAGCAAAATGCCGATCCAGCCTGGCCTGCATCGCGGCGAACCTGATTTCCTGCAGCCCCCTCTCCTCTGGTGTACCCATAGGACACTGTGGGACGGATAGGGTAGATAGGGTGCTGGCGATCTGTCATGTCCGCCTCCTGTCATTTATTTTTACCCACGATTTATTTTTTCGCACTTCCCCTTAAGACCCCCCCCCCCCCCCCCCTTTAGTCTTCCTGCATCTAGGTAATAATAAGGCATCAGAAACCCTGCGGCAGGTTATGCAATCATCCTAGCATGGATCTATAAAAATGCCATCGTCATGTAAATAGGGTAACCTAGACTCCGCGTCAGAGAGATCACGCGCATGGGGTGATTAACTTCTCGTCAAGAGAATAGGTTCAACTGTCCGCCGGTGTTATATAGATGAACCTTTGGATGTACGACCTATATCGAGAAATTATCTATTGTGCCTACATAGTAAGTAGCTGCGACTCGACAATATACCTTTCCCTCGCCGATGCTTCACCCCCGTTTCCTGCCGTGACGCGAATTGCCGGACGATGGATGACTGGTTCTATCTGAGAATTGGCACCTTCGCATTTTCGTCCCGATGCTGTAGGTAGGCTTGCGGCACGGTAGCAGTTAGTAGGTCGAAGGCGACGCCGCCTTTTCTTCTCTCTGCCTGTCTGCCCGGCGGCGCTGTGTGTCGTGTGGGCTTGGTTGTATTATTGTGAGGTTGGCGACCTAGCAGCTGCGGGTATGTCACTCAACATTTCGAGCGGAGTCGCGGTAAGGTACCTGGGGGTCCTAGATGCATGTGCCTTTACGGGATGAGTTTATGATGATCTTGCGCGTGATATACGAGATTGCCGTCCCTCCATTGCCAAATACGCGCAGTAGTGGTGTGTATCCCTGGGTGGGCGTGATTGTACCAGCCACATACGTAGATTACATTGGCCGGAGACGACAGAACGCTGGGATTTTCAGATCCGTGCCTCGTCTAACTTCTAACTTTTGCCTTATATACATGTACCGTACCCAACTGTTCTGCTACCGGCTCCCTATAGCTATCTACTACCGATGTTAACTATTGCCAGCCAGCCTGCTTGCTAGCTCAGCAGCAAACAGTAGGAATTCCGCCATGTTTCCCGACTAGAGGCGGGCCAAGGGTTGCCTTGTGTTTCCAGCCAAGCCTGTAAAGTTGTGTATCGTGTAAGTGGCGACGTCGGGGAAGCAGTTCGAGGCGCATGTCGTCAATCTGACAGGTCACGTCGCACGGCATCTGTGGAGAGGGCCGCCTCCCGCCGCATGGGTGCGTGTGCGTGCCATTAGAGCTGCGCCCAGCCACCACCTCCATCGCCATCTAGGACGCCTCATCAACATACAACAGCAGATACATGACTACCTCAACCCCCCGGTCGTCTCTTTTCTGCCTCGAGCGACTGGCGTGATTTTTCTTCGATGGGGGATGCGAGTGTGTGTGTTGTGCCACCGCACCGCGTACCACCACTGCAGGAGTCGCAAGAAAGGGGAAAGAAAAGTCAGAGAGACACTGTAGACATTCATATATCAACAACACATTATAACCAACGGATACGGTAAACTGGTAGGTTAAGCATCTAGTGTACGGTTTCCCCGCGTCGTGTGCTACGGACAGCGGGAGATTGGGAGACATTAGGAGAAAAGGGAAGATTGTGGAAGGCGAGCGTGAGACCTTTTCTTGTCCCTGTGCCGATACCCGCCATGCAATAACTTCACGCGGCTTTCTACACTATAAAAGCCTCATGTACCTTTTTTTCCCCGTCTTGATCAGGCGTGAAGTTAATTCCATCGCCTTACGAGTTACGACAGATACGATAGATTACACATAGTATTTGAGATGACGGTAACTACGATATAAAGCTGTATTAACGTCTCTATATTTATTACTAAAAATCAAGGTAGATTGGAACGCTACCGATGAATTGAATTCGTACTAATAGCGGCCCTGCTATCATCTCTCACATGGTAGAGGTCGAATAACCTAGAACCCATTCGTTGGACTGAGAAAAAGGACTTGCGTCGTTATCTCCAAACATAAGAATGACCGCCATCTCGTCTGCCCCTCTATCATCATGGGACATGTTGAGTTTAGCTTTTTGGTTGACCCGCGTCTCTCAGCTCGTCGTAGTTCTGGCGCTGTTTAAATGCTAAATAATAAAATATAACTCCCATATGTAACCGCACTATCCAGTGCCCTTTGCCTGGATTTCATGAAACCCACCCAGAATATCAAATGGCACATGAAATCAAACTGCCTAACAGCCAGACGCCGAATGATGCCCTGATGTGACCTCCCGAGTCCTTTTGCCCAGATGAGGGTATATATACAACGAAAGCTGACAGTGCCAAGAACAAAACTGGGCGAAAACATAGTTCCGAGTCGGGTATAATGATTAACACGTTATGTATTCGGAAATGGGAGGAAGGTTAATGTTGCCGGTGTTTGTGTGGCGGATGTCGAGATAGAAGACGAATGCCAACGGGATTGTTAATTGGCTCTGAGTGATATTTATTTCGAGATCGTATGCCGCCTGGTCTACTTTCCGGTAGTCCAGTAGTTTGTGATATCGCGGGATATCATCTTTAACTAGGCGCAAGCGCAGGCACTAAGGTCATACTCGATCCTCTACAGTCTTCGGTCGAATGGAGCGCTGTTCCATTTGGCGTTTCCTTTCCAGTTTAGCGTAGTGAAGTCCGCATGCGTTGCACAATGTCCTTGCGCCATCGGGGCCTCGTCGCCATTCTGGCGTGTCGATCCTGTTGCAGCTATGGCACCGGCCGGGAGGTGCAGCGCGCTATAGATGGCCCGTAAGCTTATGATTCGGGATGGGTAGGATATATTGACTTACGCCTCGTCGCTTCTTGACCTCGCTGAGTCCGTACGGTTGTTTCATTCCATCACCATACATGCTTATATCATCATCCCCCTCGTATGGTCCCTTGCCCCGACCTTCTCGCGCCTTCTCATTTGCCAGGCTGTGCTGTACCAATTCCCGGAGGTTTTCGAGGGAGCGTTTCATGAACTCTACATTACCAAGCATACTGGATACTTCTTGGTCACTGGGCAACCGTTCTGGAATAGGTTGTCCGCCATGCTGCTCCGAAGCAATTTTACTGTACGCCTCGGCGAAATTACAGACGGTCCTAGACGTCCACACTAACTGCTGTATTCGTCAGCTATGGTAGAGCGATATTGAAAAAGAATGGAAACAGACCTTATTTAAACAATCCTGGTACCCCCAAGATTCAAAATGCCTATTTAAGGTGTTTGAATCATAGCGACTACGATGAACCCCTCCATATTCTTCATCGCTGTGAAGTGGTGGTCGTTGTTGCTCGTAGGGTGGAAGCGAAGGACCAATGTGATGCGGTGAGATTGGTGCTGCAGGTAGTGGATATTGACCTGGCGGGTACGGAATCTGAGGGGGCGGCGGGGGATTGGTGTGACCGGTACTCGCTATGGCTTCGGGTGCTTTTATAGGGTCACGCTGTTCTGGGTAAGCGTACGTCGGACTGGGACCTGGAGGACCCGGAGGACCTGGTGGTGGCCCAATGTCTGGCCGTTGCGGATAACGAAAGAATTTATCTTCATGTGACGGCGGCGCCGGTCGTGATTCGGGTGGTGGTTCAGCTCTCAACGGCGGAGGAAGACTGTGAGAACCAGGTAATGTCGTAGGAGTCGGTGAATAATGGCTGGGTTTAGCACCCGAGAAAACCTCTGATAACGAAGGGAGAGATTGCCGTTGAACGGGTTCCGCTTCATTGGGAGTCCTCCTGCTCTCGCTAGGTGAGATCATACCAGGCATTGGCGGCGGCGGTTGTGGATGGTATGCTGTATGAAACGGTGGTTTGTGAGGATACGGCGGAGCTGGGTTTATGAGAGCTGTAGCTGCCATCGTGGGCGTGTCGCGGGTATGCCGCTCCGCGTGCTCTGGAAGACGCTGGTTATATGGATCAAGTCTGGTGGAAGAGGTGAAACCACTGAAGGATACTGATCAACTTAAGTTCGAGGAATAGGTGCCAGGCGCACTAGAGAGAGTGGCTCCAAATAATAACGGACCTTTGCCTAGTGCCTGATTCACCCGCTTCCATAGCGGGACTACTTCCAATGGCGTGCCAAAATCTCCAACCGGTCAACTAAGACGATTCATGCATCTAACTTGCCCGGGGCACTCGTATGTTGATACGTAGTGGCTGACAACCCTGCTATAACCCACTTGACTGACCGCGCCGTATGAATGCAAGTCTCGGAAAAGGATCGATTTAGGATAGGTTCCGTAACGAGCTACTTAGATCAAAATGATCCGAGTTTGGGACTGGACCCAAGAAATGCTCTTTTTGACGGCTGCAGTACGCGCGGTAATGGTCTTACAAAGTCGAACCTGTATCCTCGAATCTAGTCTAATTAGAAAACCTGTGACCAAGTACCCATATGGTAGAAGAGGAAAGAGATAATTAGAACAATGAGATATCCCGTCTTTGCTTTCTAGACGGTCTCTATGAGGACGTCTGATATACAAGACCCCAAATCAAATAGCCACAAGTACTGGCAGAGCGGCTTCCCCATATCAACATATTCTTTTAAAACTCACCTCTTGACGCAACTACCGATTCGGTCCACGGTATGACCCAAGACGTGACGTTTCCCTCCTTCAGTCTTCAGAAATATATGCGGTTGAGGATGTTTCGTCGGTGTAGTCCGTCTCGGATAGCTAAACCGTCGCTAGTAGTATGAGCAAGTAGTATATTCCTAGTACTAATCGAGATATCTAAGGCGTCGGGACGGTACGCTCAACGCGTATCGATCTACGATGAATAGTAGATGGAGGGAATATATTGGAGTTGGGTGAGATGATAGATGACGTCTGGCAGGACGCAGTAGACGAACCAAGTCTACCGATTGATAATAGCCTTGAGGTCACTTGGGCCTCGTGACGGTCGAATGGGAAGGAGGAAAAAGAAGAAAAAAGGGTTCGAAAATAAATGACGAAAACACGGGTGATGTGTTGTAGGTTATTAAGAGAGTTTAGAGAAATAAGCACAGCAGATTGGAGCGAGATGTATGGCTACTACATAAGACTGTATGATGTATTGTACAACACGTAGATAGAAGGGCAAATATGCGTAATAAGGAAGCACCAAACCTGTATGTATAGGTGGTGTACGGTAGGTATTGTACAAAACATGCCTCCTACCTACGTACATGTAGATACATGCTGGTAGATAGGTCCAGGACATCCCTGTCTACCAAATTTCTATTAGATGTGCACCAACCTTGACCACAGTACGGAGACTTTGGCCTGGCTACCTGGCTTTCCCTGGGTCGCTTTGGGTGGGGGAAACGGGGCACAAAATAGTACCATAGTAGAAGGACAAGGGGGAGAATCTCACAAGACAGGGCTTGCAGCCAGTCAGTTGGTACGGCGACCTTCGGCTCTGTAAGGATCCTGGAGGTTCTAGAGGAGAGGAGAGAGATTGCTCAAGACTTCTGAGCACCGCCCTCCCCACCCATTAAAGGAACGTGATGCTTGGGACTTTGGGACTTCGGTATACCGTAGCAGCCAGAACCAGATCGATAGGCATAGATAGGCATTGTAAGTCCATATTTGGCCATGCCTGTAACAAAAAAAAAACGTGGCTCGCGATTTGGTAGTTGTCGGAAGCGAGTAGATACCAGGTAGGTAGTAAGTACATACGATGGGTACATAGGAGAGAAGAGGGAAAAAATAATAATAATAATAATAGTGATGATAAATAAAACGACCTTGCCTCGATGCGAGCATGGTTCACGACCATGTACAGTGACAAAAGTGATATGGTCGGCTATGATCGCCTAGGAATAGTGAGATGACGATCTCTTGTTTCTCAAACGTACAGTAGCCCCAGTTGCATGGGACTTGTGGGCGAATCTCAACGCGAACGGATCGCTCCCGACGGCCCAAGTCTTGGGGACTGTACATTATAGGTATAGTACATGGTTTGTATAGGAATGACGAGTCCCGAAACCTGTCAGGTCACGCCATTAATATCCTCACAGCGAAATAAGGTGGCACCACTTTTTGGGCAATCCAGGGCTGTTAGACGGTGAGGGTTACAGGCCCTTGGTGGCGATGGGTCCCATCGACTAGCATCTCTGCCAACCCTTTGGCAGCTTAGATCGAAGATGAGATGGGCGGTAGAGAGACCAGGGGGGTGTTCCGCAAGCGAGCGTTCCTGATTGGGGAAGAAGGGTATGATTCGGTACGCCTAAGGAACCCGACCATTTTTATGACGATCTCTCGGTGACAATCCGTAACCCCCCAAAAAAGATGTATGAGGCATTCATGCTTGAAAAGAGAGAGAGCTAAGCATGAAAGAGTAGCAATATAACTAGAGGGGTAAACATCAGATAGAGAGTGAGAGGGGAAAGAAATGGAGAACAGCTACATACCTTGTACTTACACAATACACGTGTAGTAGAGACTAGTAGAGACTAACAAGTAGCGAGTAGCGAGGCAGGTCCTAGAATTTTGCAGAAGGGTCGAGTCGAACAACTCTGTTCTTGGGCGACGAGAGAATATGCGGGTACCCTATTAACCTAGCAAAGGTACAAGGTGTCGAAATGGAGCTGCAGGCGAACATCATTGCTTCTTTGGCGAAAAAGTGAGATTTCGGAGACAAGGGGGTTAGACATGGGCCGGGGATCGGGTTACGAGAGAACATGGGCGAGCATTTGATGCATGGGCTGAGATGAAATAGAATTTACCTATCATGATTCCTATATTCCAATATCTAGCCTAACCCGTATAAGTCATAGATACATGTACGTACCCTTTCGTTACAGGTACCTGAGGACCTTAACTTGGGTGGCAGGGTGGTAAGGTAGATGTGTTATCCAGATGGATCTCATTGAAAAGAGCTGTGGGTCTATGGGGCCGCTCCTTCGCATGCCCCAGCAGTCCACCGCAGCGGTCGAAATCTACCTCTACTTTAGTCAAGTGGGGAAAGATGGCAGGGACCAGGTATAGCGGCTGCAAGATGCCGAAAGTACAAGTACCGTCCGGGTACAACTGTACCTTGCTGCTTGATGCAAGAGCGATTGACGCGAGAAGCTCACACCTAAGCCTGCTCGCAGCTTATTAGCCTGTCATGTGTTGCTCAATACCTAAAATTATTACGGTTATTTCCACTCTATTACCGCTATCAATCGGCTTTACGCCGTGACTGACTAATAAAGGACATATGCATCTGTAATGAGAGATGCTAATAATTTATTATAATATAGCTTTAGTACACATCAGTTTTTATTTTGTATCTTCATTTCATTAGCGATGAATTTTATAATATCAGATAATTGAAAAGCTTGTTGTTCATTTATTCTTAAGTTTGTTTTGTCGCCGGGGATTTTTCTCATATCGTGGTTGAGTTATATGAAGACTGATATGAGAGGTATTGACTAAAGACGGCAAATTGTATGTATCTGCGCGTGGTATGAGATATTGCTTATGACTTATTAGAAGGCTTTTCAATACATAACGAGGCGTATCGCAAAGCTTTTACAATAAATCAACACGCGGGGGACTTTTGGTGTCTCATCCATTTGCGCATCATGGCTTCTAGAAGCCAGGGGAGAAAGTACTTTGGTCACCAGTTACTTACGGAGGAAACTATTAGTTGAGGCTCTACGATCTAAAACAGGAGAAGATCCCATGCACCACTCATTACTTAGTGAAATGAGAGTTCCTCTGGTCCACCTATACGGTTATATCTTTCGGGCACTATGCACGTATACGTCCGAAAAGGAGACTCCCGTTGTCTGTGACCATGCTCGCTACCAAGTACTATGTAGGCAGGACCGCTCATCATACTTTCGTCAGGATAGACAACAGGATGTTAAGTCATTTGGGAGGATATCATATGAGTTACAGAGTAGACAATTGTGGTCAAGTTTCGAGTCGGCAATCCAGTTGCGAGTTAGGATTTGCACTGGCGATTGACAAAGAGGACTCACACAGCTATCTACTACCTATATACATACGTACCTGGCACGACACGTTGCAGTATGACTCGCCATATAGAGCTTGCAGGAATAGCAGCATGCCCTGCCCGCTAAATCCTGCCTCATTGTTCGCCTTGAAAAGACATATATGCAACCGTTAGGATCGAACATATCGGAGAATTCATTCCATACGGTACTTTGGTGCATGACTAGTGCAGCTTCACTAAGTACATACATATGAGTACCCTCGTTTAATAAGATCATTAATGGACGGAGAGGCTTAACCTCTCCTAACTCGATTTTGATAATCAACTTCTGACAACTCGCGGACTACCAACGGACTACCAACGGACTGCTACGGAGTTCGTACCCCATCGATCCAATAGATTGCGCCCTTTCTTTCCATATTCTCTATATTTACCTATGCGCGGCATAAGTCTAGTCTGCATTGTCCAACATACAAATGCAGTCCTTTCCCTATCTATATTGGCGTCGTTGTCGGCAGAGGCTCACGTCATCGTAGCGTAACGCATTGTACATGACAGATACTTGTCTCTGTTGACGGTTGATATCAGCCAATCCGAGATCTCCATGCCATCCCGGGGTTTTGGTCAGATTTGGAGAACCATGTGGACAAATTGGTTCGACTGCGGCTAGCGTGTAATTTATCGATCAGGACTCGTTCTCGGCTAGATTGCCCTGCGCCCCCCATGCTACTGAACATATTTTCGGAGATCTCGCATCCAGATTGGCTTGTTTCTGGCAGATTAGCGACCGATACGTTGAGAGGTAACTTGGCATCTTGAACCATCCGGCTGGAAACCGTTACGATTATTCAAATATACAATTCAACGGCTATGAATGATGACCTTCGACATGTCTTGATTTGTATCATGTACGACATACATATCAAGGGAGCTTACATTATAATTCGAGTTTTCCTAGGGGTGTCTTTGCCTTGAGTGTGTTGTCAAACATATTACCAATCAAATTACTGGCGAATGCCGGATTGTGTACAACATGAAAAGGAGTAAAGCTGAATCTAAGAGAAAACTTCAACGTTACCCGTTAAAGTACAAGTGTATTGGCCATTCTCCAGGTGACCACGTTGTATGGCAATCCAAGCTTATTGAAAGTTCGTAGAACGGTCCATATAAGGGATGCTATAAGTATTTAACGCATTAACGATCGTCTGCAAGATTTCCGGTGTTGGCTTTAAGCGTAAGAATTCATAGCGAGTTATTATAAGTTGGAATGGCGAGCCATAACTATTATGTTATTGCTTCACACCGAGTAAATAATCTGCCAGCATCATATTCATTGTACACGTTTAACAAGCGCTTGCTGAAATAAGTACCACATGAACGACTCTACCATGCGAATACCGTCCGACTGTACTCACGTGTACAAGTATCTTCTACAAGTTAGGTATGATCAGATAACGGCAAGCTGCAGCAATGGATCTCGCAAGGAAAACTGCCGAGCTACGGGCGTGTAACGGTTAATTCCTCACGACGAACTAAATGTCACGAAAACAGAAGCTAGCTTCGCAAGGTCTCTTATGTATTACGACTCTTCTCGGCCGCGCACCATACAAGGGGGCCAGCCAGCCCAAATAATACCTCGGCGAACTCTACCTGCACTTAAGCCAAAATTTTGTACGCTTGCCGCCTATTTGGTGGTCGAGTTTGCGAGATACTACTACCTAGTACCTACTAGAGGCAAATATGCAAACATCCCCAGGAGTAGGATCCGAGATGCATGAGGATCAGAGTCGTGCCGCACCTGATTGCGCTTAACCATAGCGCAGGCTACTATGGGCACTCCTTCGGTCAGTATCTTGATGCTCCGAACGAAGTGCTACTAGTAGCTCAAATGGCATCGGGACGCTGCTTTTTTTAGCTGTTCCTTATTTTAGATCTTGACGAGCAGTTCTACAAGATTGCCCTTGTGAGACGAGCAAAAGAGCGATCTTAAAAGGAAAAGGGATCAATCGGTTTGGGGTTATACATGCGTCATAGCGTCGCGGGAGCTCGCCTTGCTACCACGCTCCCTTCTTGGTTCTTGTGATCCCTTGTGACATTCGAGTTATCAACACGAGGTTCCGTACGCGATCGGCTCCATTGAAGAGCATAAATCTTACGACTCGATGTAACTTGCTACTAGGTAGTCGGGTTTTCTCTAGAAATGAGATTATTATGTAACGAGTAACCAACTACTAAAAATCACCCGACGGTTGACACGATCTGGAAGCTATCTATCGGGAGATCTAGAAAAAGCAAAATTTCAAGATCGATAAATCGAGTTTGGTCTACGATTTGTGATTAGCAACAAGGAATATCCCTTTTAGGGCACGCGCCTGTTCGCTCCTAAGAGCCAAGGGGTAAAAACCCCCCATGTTTATCTGATTCAATACGTCAGCCCGCTATCACATGTACTGTAGCCGCATTTTATTAATTCATTAATTGTTTTCTATGGGTCTTGCTATTTACCGATGTACTGCCGGCTTAAGCCGTTTACTTCATTTACCTAGCTTCGGACGAAGCCGATGATACCGTTTTATAGGCACCAGACTGATATAAAATATTCGAGTTGGGCAACCACTGCGGCAGCCTGTGCCAGTTCATCAAAAAGATCCCAGACCCGGAGTTCTAGAAGATAGAAGCTCTCTAGGAGGGTGCTGGTCTTGCTGGGGGTTATGGGTAAACCGGCCTATTCACTTTGCCAAAAGTGTTGCATTGTAAACCATTTCCACCGTAGATTTAGATTGACAGCTAGGCTCAGTAGCTTGACAGGACAGCACGTTGTCAACTCTCGGTGGCCTCCACTTAGGACGACGCCGAAAGTCTGCTGGCGTGAAACGCTCGGTCCGCGCAAGAGGGATTCATTAACTAGTTTCTTATTGGCGGAACAAAGTCCTAATGCCATCAGACCTTGCTTGACCTTCCTTCCACTAGTTCCGGCTAGATTACTAATAATATATCAGACCGCGGACCTTACGGGGTGAGAGAAGGCAGGCTGCTTCAGCCACTCTCTTAGATTTCTAAAGCTCATTCGCTTACAAGCGCGCTAGCACAAGGCGTATCGATGAGAGAGGCATGTCCACCACGGGACGGGTACGGAAATGTCGGCGAACTATCCGCTCTTTACATTTACATACATACTTACCTTGTACATATATCTACCTACATACACACTCATACTTACATACATAACGGAGACCGCAAACGCAATGCTGCGTCGTGCCATCAAAATGACATCTGGGGATAATAATATAAGTGGCCCACGAGCCCTTCGGGATTTGACTACTAATCTCGGTGGGTTCGGGATTTGCTACTGAAGAAAAAGAGCCATGTCCAGTTGTGGGTCGGGTTCATTGGTGAAGGGAACACGATACGAAATACTATGTACATATGGATGTATGTACTTCTGGGCGGATCTGCCATCCACCGCCTATGACGGTCCCCCTTGGCTACCTTGCCTGTGCATTGGAATCATTCGAGTTGGACCCAGATGGACCCCACGCGCGGAGGCCCCTGGTCGAACGTTAGAAAGTCTAGAAGAACAGGAAGATGCCCCAGACTGCCGGGTTTACATCCGATTCAGGAATCCGCACCCCTGGAGTCTTCCTGAATCGGGGCGATCGTCATATGTAATAGGCGATGTCACTACATATTCGGCTAGGGAGTGAGATGCCTGAGCCAGATCCTGTCGTCTACAACCACCCAGGTAAGTATTGTACATGCTTTGTAGGTAGGTAACTCAGTAGGTACCTAGCCTTTATCTTTCTTCCTTACCACTATAGTATTCCTCGAGGAATCCAATCTAGATTATCCACCAAGCCACTCTTGGTCAGGTAGTATATAATTACATACAATTTCACCTTGGCTTTTGCCATTGAATAAGCCTGCGATGTGTGTATTGTACCGAATAGGTACTGTTATGCTAGCTACTAGGGTAGTATATATTATACCCCAGTGAGTACCGTCGCATCTGAGGATGGTCCAAGTGGCGACAAATGAAATGAACGATTAAAACGGGAGATATGGTAGTGATGACTCTTGATGCTCTAGTTCGCATTTGCAAAACATGACATGATCTGTGTGCGTACATGTAGGTTCGTTGGTACTACGACGATCCCAACGGTTCGTGAAGTTCGTTAGCAAGAGCCTCGCCGGGAAGATCTGGTCAGCTGTCAAACCTGCAGCAAGCAATGTTGCGCGACCTCGGAATTGATGGTGAAATTGTTTGCCGTAAACCACGAGGCAGCGTTCATAATACTAGGTATGTACATAGCTGGCAAAGCTCGGTTTGAACCATGTCCCTATTTTCGAGGCGGACGATCCAAGCGGTGTCGTCTGAGCTTACGTCGCACCCGGAACCATGGAAGGATGACTTATATTCCGCGCTCCCGCGATTCACTAGTGCTGGTTGCGAGTCGTGGTACGGTGTGGTACGGGGAGCTCAGAAAGATTGGGTGCCTAATGTCAGCCATCGACCCAAGACTGCGGCGTAATCTGGATCCAACGGCGGCCTAGATATGCAGACCACCAGATCTGTCTCGCTCGCCCAGGAGGATTGTTCTTTTTCCTTTCTACTTTGGTACCCGACTAGGATCTTCCGTTCTTCCACTAACAGTTATCTGGGCCGTTACCAGATTCGTTGGCGTTTCACCATCCCCCGCGGTGCTTCCCACGGGGTGTGGTTTCATTACGAAAAGCCGAGAAGACTCTTGTGACCATCGTCCTCCCACCCACCCACGGTCCCCCAAAGTGGTGACTGACACCGCGAATATCACTGTGAAAGAAAGTGATCTCGCCATTTTCTACGTACGGATTGCAACACTGCTTCATAAAATTTTTATTAGAGTAGTAGACTGCGCCCCGTAAACCACCAAGCTCTGTTTCAACGATACTAATTTGTAGAGTCCGATATAACTCTCTGTTGCTCAGTACCATTGTCGCCCCGTGATCGGTTCAATATATCTGGTTGAAAATCGCTCATTAAAGATTACGCTATTATGACCAGTTCCGCGCATCTTGGGGATGAGTTGGCAGATGACCCCTTTCCCTGCTTTGTCAACTTCGGAGACCGCTCTCAATCCGCACGAATCCCCCTTTCCCCGTTGACCGACGTCCGCTCTAACCTCTCCTCTCAGCGTATGAGCCGTCGCTTCTTCCCATTCACCTCCTACAGGAATTAAGCCTTACCATGGCAGCGCGATGCGTTGGCGCCAGCACTATGTCCGCCGCTGTCAGACGCATCTTATTGACCAGATTAGGCTGAACGGAACCCTCTCTTTCGAAATCTGGATCTCCGGTCGCGAGCCAATGACACCCAACGCGTATGATCGCCTGATCTGTATAGAAGTCAGATCTAACGTGGGGCATTTCCCATTTCTTCACTGCAACCTCTTCTTATCTCAGCACATAGAATGTGTGTTGCAATGACGACCGAGTTAAGTAACCACCCATATCCATCTTGTCTATTTCGTTCGGCCAGATCTGGAAGTTGTAACGGCTCGGCCCTAAGCAGGCCTTCTGCGAGTAGGGGTTTCGGACTCAGCCCACTCAATGATTGTTGTAAGCGGGAGACTGCCTATAACGTACATATGTATCTATCAACAATGTATGATGTAGAGTGTATATTTCATAGCCATGCGTTATACGCCAATGTTGTGGAGGACGCGCAGTTTAACTGACCTCCGGGGGCTTTTTTCCTTTGATACCCGATTCCCCCTCTCCACAAGCGGACCAATTCGTCAAATGCATGTATGCGATGCGTAATAAAGCTAGCTCACCTCTCGGCGATGGCGCCGTACAAAAACCCTTCCGGCCTCGGGAGTTCCGCTTACCGCAATATGTTTGTTGCATGCGCTCTCAAGCGGGCACCCGGCGTACTCTTGTGTTGCATCTCGGATGACTGAACAAACCCATGCAGTCCAATGCTGTTCCGTCCATACGCGGGCAGCGACGGTTACGTATGTGCATGTTGTCGTATCTATGCACATACAGTACATACATAACAAAAACCACGACATATCTCGCTACGCTGTCGTCCGGGACTATCCCATCGTATCGCGTCCTATGGGCTAACCGGATAGCAGCGAAGCACTGCGACCCTAAGGACCCGGGTGTATTTTATGACCTGTCATATTTTTTGCAGGGGAACAGGCATAAAATTTGTACGGTTCTGCAGAGGGTATCACCTGTTTCCGTGGCCCAGGACTATTGGATCCCTCTGTCAACGGTCCACTAAGTACTCTCTATTCTACGTTATGTGCATGTACTGTATTTGTACGATACAACATCGTAGCCGAGCGAGTGTCGGGTGGGTCAACCATATAGGGCAAGTAGGATAGCCGAGAGACCTGGGGCTCATGTACTATGTATGAAGGGCAAAGTACTTCATGACCAGGTATAACCGTATAAGAAAATTAATGTACGGTAAACATGCATACCTACATGTACATACCTACCTTCATAAGCATATAGCATACATATGACGGTAAACGGGACCTGGTGCTGGCCAGGTTGGCAACCAGGTCGCCGTTTTCGGTTTTCCTCGATAGGGGGTGGGAATCCAATCTTTCGAAGCTGCCAAGGACCTCAAGCCAAGGGCAAATGAATCTGGGAATGTCACATGAGCTTCCCTTACCTAGACGCGATGGGGACTCTCCCAGTGCGACGCTCGGGAAACTGAGAATACTACTCTGTGGCTTGGTCCCGGCGATCACTGGGAGTTCCACCCTTCCCAATGCATGCCTATCACGGCGAGGGGGAGCAGGGAATTAGTAGCCTCCTATTGGCGCAGCAAACTCCGGTGAAAGGATACCAGACAATCTCAAGACCTGGTCCTTGAATGAAATGATGATAAGATCCGGGGCCTTTTCCCTCCTGATGTTAGATGAGTGCATTGCAGGATCTGACTCTAACCCCAAACCTCATCATACATCACTCTGACCTGGGGTTTAGGTGCTAACGACCTTCCAATAGACACAATTAGCCAATAACAATCTCCTATTTCATAGATCTTCACTCAGACTCACCCGCAGATGGCTTCTGTGGTCCCCTCCGCTGTACACCCAATACATCCGCGGTGCTGGGGCTGACTCTGACGTTGTGCTCTCTAGCCGAAGGACCCTTTCGTCACGGCGGAGATTTTGTTACCTGTCACATTTCATGAAATGAGAGGTTCGAAAGCGAACAAGCCTGCAAGTTTGTGCTGACTGGTCCGGGACGCTCCTGCAAATCACTTCTACTATTATTTTAAGGAACTATATGTGGTACAGGACCACTCATAAGATATAGGTGCTGCCGCGTTCTATCACTCATTCCGCATGTCAGGATGTACGGTTCTACTTAGTCAAATGTACCATACAGGTCACGCTATTAAAGTGATCGCCGACGATGCTCTTGCCCTACCTTACGAGCAGGTAGCGCGCTCGCCGTAGGTCTTTCATTCGGTAATTAAGCACGGGAGACATCAGCACTCTACTTATTTGCTACAATCCTGGTTATTCTACTCTAATCGTCCGAAAGACTAGAAAAGCAAGGCGTACAAAGACATTCACAACCCTAATATAATTTACTGGAAGGTCCTAGATCGCGATCTTATGCATCGTGATAATTTGCCTAGCTCATCATCCCTTACCTCCCTAGCCCTATGTAACCAAGCCTGGTAATTATGTAAGATATTGTCAGCTTTTGTCTCTCACCTAGTCGTTTCAGCCTTATTATCAAGTCAGTATTTCCCGTTGCTGTCTCCTGGGATCCTTCCGAGAAATCTTCTCCGTCCTCCCCTAGCAAAGGGACTTTACACCGTAGCCGCGCAGAGATAGATGGACGCTCAATAAGCCTATCCTAGGAGGTCATATTGGGTAAGGAAGAGTATGTCACATTCATAGCATCCTACAGCGCCTTCGCTCTGTCCATAGATATCAACACCATCGGCCGGAATCTAATCCTCGCACGTAGATCAACCTCGCGCTGGTGACGCTGATCCTTTTGCTAGCTAACCTATGAGTTGCGTGCACGCTGCGCGACTCCCTTGAGATGCGCTCTCTTGGTCTGGAACCAAGCAGGTAGGCAAGGGAGACACCGCGATGCAGCCAACCGAGGGCTCCCCGAGACAATCAACCAACGATGCTCAAGCCACCGGTATACGGTAACAAGAAACACGCGCTAGGTATATTCCTGTGACTACAACCCGTCCTTAGAGATGCAACTGCCAATATTCACAGTAATCCAACCGCCTAGAGCATAGCACTGTGGCGTCAAGGAGGCAAGCTGGGCCGCTATGATATCTCATGGCCCATCGACGGGCCGAAAAAAAATTATGAAAAAAAAAGAGACCTGTCGTTTCATTTAACTTTTTTCTCGGCCTGAGCAACTCGACCCGATCTCTCGATTTCTCCTGCAATCTTGCAGGAGGCGACGCCTTTCTGATTTGATTTCCACCCCCTCTCTTTACCCTTATTTTTTTTTCGCCGAGTCTCACAAGCCAATCCCAGTCTTCCACATGCACCATCATAAGCGGATAATGCATGCCTTTCGGGTGGTAGCATGGCCGATACTCGATCTCGAATCATCCACCTGTTTTCGTTCTGGTTGGAACCCCCCTGCTACCTATAAAAGATAATAACGCGACGCTGCCTTCGCAATCTCTTACGCTGACTCCTCCTACTGCCGCTATGGTGATGGTGATCCATTCCATCTTCCGATAGGCGTGGCGATGAAATAATACGCCGCATGCCGTGCGAGATCTTTCTAGGCTTGTTCGGATATCTCGTGCTATCTTTCTACAAATGTCCTTCTGCATATGCCGACCCTGCCCCTGTGCCGTTAATGATCTTCTCAAGGAGTTGAGGACCCTTCTTGACCGGTGACCAGTCTCAGCCTGAGAGGCGTTTATTTCTAGCTGATATGTGACAGGTCTCTTGGTTCGCCTCGGCTGGTAGTTGAAGAGGGCGTCAAGTATCATTTGTCACGAAGATTAGAAGTTACGGAAGAGGAAGTGTACAACCACTACTAGATGACGTAGCAATAAGGGCGCCTTTTACATGCGCGCGTCAGCTCCATGCGCAATCTTGAACTACAACATAGTAACCAAGGCTATCTGCTGCGCGGTACCTACAACATGATTAGGTGATATCATGCAAGATGTACGGGTTCACTTGGCACATCTCAGATTCGGCACTTTCACGTTGCTTGGTTGGACCCTTGCCAGGCGAAGGTCTAAGGCCAGTTATATGTCCAGCTGATCACGTAGCGCTTCGGATTGATTAAGAGCTACGACCTCTTATGTGGCGCCATGGCGATGGTAGCTGCATCTTGTCTAGTCGAATCTGACTCATTTGCTACGTCGTGCCGTTCTCGTTCCGCGTAACCCAGGTTTTCTTTCGATATGGCAATCCTACTAAAGAACCGCCAAGAGAATAAACACGTTTCTCCATGCCAATCTAGATGACAAAAGAGGAAGGAAATAGTCAAATAGTCAGTATTCCGTCGTTAGCGAGTATGACACCACTATGTGATATGTGACAGAATAGGGGTAACTGAGCCATCTATTATAATGTAGTTCTACTTCGCTAACAAGAACGGGGAGCCGGCCTCAGTAAAGCATTTGAAAACCTGAATCGAAAGATTCTTCGGAAATACGGCAATTGATCATAATGAATTTCTACTAAGCTGCGATCATCGTGCTTAAGCTCAGCCAGACACTATCCTAAACATAATTCAGAGAGCGTACCTAGATAGTAGCAACCCAGTGGGCTACCAATACATCCCTAAAGTCGCCTAAATAGACCGAAAGCCCCTTTATATCTAGACCCCTATGTCTATTAGACTTTATGATGAAGCCGATATAGATGACAGATGCGTGCATCACAGAGTGAAGAATAAGATCAAGCGGAACATTTAGGCCACTCTAGAACCTGTCAGGCTAAATTACATCACGTATGACAACCATGGTATCAAGTACCTCCATGATTTTTGAGGATACACATAGAAGCGATTACACTATTCTGGAAGATATTACAACGACAAATCGTTGGGTCTTGGCCAAACGAAGACCCTGGGTTATGCAATCTCAGTTTCGAATCTGATGGTGGCAGCGGGACTCGCTGATGATCTTTCATTGGTTATCCCACCCAGTTGCATACCGAGGTAAAGAAGAATACGCATGCTGTTGGTTCGGACATGAAGTTTTGAATAACACGTGTTGAGGAGTACTACTAACGGGTTGCACCCCCCTGACCCTAACCGTTCCATCGGATGCTGACCCTGAGTCGAAGCTATGTAAGGCAACAAGGCGCGAATACTACAATCACCGTGCCTTCAACCAATCTACCCTCAGCTACCCGTATAATATTTCAGAATTTTGTTTTTGTCTTGTTGCCTAAGGGCATTTTTAAGGGGCTTATAGACGGTAGTGCTCGCGGCTCAACAACCCGGCTAGTAATCCCGTGTCTTAGCCCCGCGATTGATCGTATGATGACTCAATAATTCATCTCCGAGGATTCTGATCTAGAACACACCCGTTGTCTTGACTAACGCCTTGCCGGGCAATCGTAGGTGCCTGATTTGACAACTCGGTGTCTCTAAGCCTCCGGGACTGTCCGTAGCGGTAAGGCAACAAATATTGTAAACCAGGGACCGCTAAGGTACATGTACGCCAGCAAACACGGGCGGTTCTATTTCATGCCGAGGTCAAGAGAGAGATATCACTTCTAGAAAGTGCAAGAAAACGACGGAGATTTCTCCGCGGCAAGGATTGGACTTCCTGCGTCCCAGCTCGCAAGCCACTGAAAATCGTGCGAGTAAGGAGAGTGATAAATTTAGCAGCGGCTTGACGAGACGAAGCTTGGGGTACTGAGAACCGGTATTCTACCCTGTAGGCAAGATCGACTGATGCTCGTGGTCGATCTTAGAAATGGCCAATCGGGGATCAATAGGAATGAAACCTTGCTCTTAGCTGACTTCAAGCTTTATGCCTCTCACGCCCCCGGACCCGAAGGATCTTACCGATTTGCCTTATCCGGGGTGGCTGTCATTCTGTTTTTCACATAGACGCTGATGGGGCAACGCAAATCTCAATGAAGGCATTGGGACCGGAAAATGCTGACGCGACGAGACTCATACCCGAGAGAGAACTGTGTGACTTATAGTATACGATATATCATATATGTCTATCAAGCTGCCTCCCGTATAGGGAGGTGACCCGGGAACTCGAGACGTGAACTAACCGAACATTCGGGGCATGTACCATAAGATCAAAGACCTAGAGAGAATGAGCAAACGCATAGCACTCTATTTACTAGCTAGTACGAATCACCCATGCGTATATGATAGATTCTAGCGCAAGTATCGTGTGAACCGTACCGGAAACTCTATGACACCGTAACTCGATGCTCGCTCACCCATGCTATCGCATCTAGAAACCGCGCGATATGCCTGCCTATCTCCATCTGCCTCTGCTTCTATCTCATCCCCACCGGCGCCACTTCATCTCCGCCTCACCGCCCGGCGGCGGCGGCGGACCGGGCAAGATCTCACGGAGCAAGTCATTGATATCCTTCCCGGCGGTCTTCACATCAGACCACTGCTTCGGATACCCCAAGCTGACCTCCTCAAACCTGACCCCCGCCTTCCAATCCGTACGCGGCACGTGCAAGTGCCCCGAAACGACCACCTTAGCACCGAACCGCGTATGCCAGTCCTCCGTCGCCTTGGTCCCGCACCAGAGACTGAACCGCGGGACCCGCGGGATGTACACGAGGTCCTCGCGCAGGGGCCAGTGATTCGCAATCACCAACGGGACGCCCGGATTCGCCGCCACCGCCTCCGCGAGCCGCGCCTCGAAGCGGCGCACGAGCGCGGCGCACCAGGCGTCGCGCGACGGGTGCGGGTCCGGATGCAGCAGGAACTCGTCCGTGGCCACGGTATCCGTCTCCTCGGCCCAGCGCAGTGCGTCCGCGCGGCTGACGTCGGCGGGGCGGAAGCTGTAGTCGTACAGCGTGAATATCGGCGCTACGATGGCGGGCCCGCCCTCGCCGTCCCAGCGCACGAACGGGTCCTCGGGCGTGTGCACGCCGTGCCGGCGCGCGACGTCCACGCAGTGCTGGTACTTGGCCTCGCCGCGCAGGTCCGGCCGCGACGACTGCAGCGAGTACAGCTCGTGGTTGCCCGGGCACCAAAACACCGTCTTGAAATTGCGCGTCGCGGCCGCGAACGCGAGCTCCAGGTGTTCGGCGGTCTCGCCGATGTCGCCGCACAGGATGAGGCCGTCCTGGAGGTGCGGTTCGAGCTCCTCGAGTGCTTTGCGGTTGTACTCGTAGCTGAGGTGGAGATCTCCGATGGCGTAGAGCTTCATAATGGCGCCGTTGCTAGCATCGCTCGGGTTGGGTTGGGATGACGAAATGCGAATGAAACTCGACTGGACGTCGGTATCTGGGTTAGTCCCGATCTAGCAGGCGCATCAGACCCTATCATTATGTTCGAAAGAGCCAATTATATTTGCTTACATCCGCGCAAGGCGCAAACAGAAGCACATAGAGGACCCTAAGATTGTTTAAGTAAAAGTCCTGTTTCCCAATATCTGTGAAGCTGTATAAATCATTCTAAATGCATACCAAGCTAGCGCTTTTATCCTTGATACTACCGTAATTTCTAGACATACCGTTTAATTGCATTTCTTCTATACGCATTGGAAAATAGGGGTATTCCTTTAGGATCGGAACAACAATCTGACGAACTTTGTCGTTTGCCCAGGTGTCATAAGGGCTAGCTACATAGTGGTCGGTATACTTTCCGCTCATCCCCTTTGCACATCGATATGTTTAGTACTGGATACTAGGTATTCATTTTCAATCTACGAATATGGGTGCGTCTACTCTCTACTTCGTGCACGGATCTCTTAAAACCTAGTCCTGCTTCGTTGCCTTCGAACCTCTGCGATCAGATTTACCGCTCAAATCGACATCCTCAAATTCCGTCGCCGCTGGTCGGACTTTGCTCTCATGCATGTGAGCGCTGTGCCCCTGTGACAGATTCCTAGGTTCCGTATCAGCTGGCTTAACCTTGCTTTCCATATGCGCACCATGCTGTTCTCTGTGCTTTGAACCTTCTGGGTCGGCGGGCCTAATCTTCGGTTCCGCATGAGAGAAATGTTCACCCCGAGAGGCGCCCATGTCAATTACGTAGTCTCCCATACCAGTCTCGCCGCTTTGCAAAGCTTGTTCCTTATAGCCGGTGTAAGGTTGAACTTTGGATGTCATATGAGATGAGTGGCCCTGCGTGTCGCTGGGACCATGTTCGTCATCCGAACCCCCATCCGTAGATGAGAGGTCCTCCGCCTCCTCTAGAACCGTCTGACCCATGACGCATTCGCGCTCGAGATAGACGTCTCGGGGTAATGAGGGATGTTGATGATCAAGTCCGGCTCCTGGCGGCCCTAGCGGACTCATGTCTCGGAGTTCGATGCGGGGATGGCTGTCACCTTGGTCGCTATCGTGGCTGCGCTTGCTTCTTAAACTCCTCTTGCTCACTTTACGGACGACCTCCCCGAGCATTCCTGCACCCTGCTGAATGTCGCCAATGAATTCGTTGCCTCGCCGTCCGATCTCGTCGCGAGCCAATCTAACTGTCTGCCGATTTAGGCGGGCACCCTCATCAATTAATCGATTTTTCTTGCGGATCTCGCTCCATCGAGTCAAGGAACCCAGCTCAAGAATATTCATGCGACGGAATTTCTCCGACGGGTTGCCGAGAATAACGGGCTTCTAGCCAATGTCTTCTTCGGCGATGCCGGAAACATCTTTGAGACCGGTTGCTTTGGCAGCGGCTATTGCAGAGGCGCGACGGCGAAGACTGTCTCGCCTTTCTTCTGTCCATTTCTCCATCTCAAAGCTCTTCGAGTTGGGGATGATTTGCACTCTTCGGAATCGAAAGAATACCGCCAATAGAAGAAGAGACTGCATGAACAAGATAGATGCTACAATCCCTGTTGCTGCCCTTTGTCCCAGACTCCGCGTAGCGATGCCACTAATTCCAGTCGCTCCCGCGGCGAAGACGAAACCAATGCTGTGTATAATGTTCCACCCCGCAGTAACTCGGGGGAATGATGAATAATTGGTCCGTTTAACGCCATTTTTGCCCGATCTGGAGCGACTCGTCATCCCTGGCTGAAAATCAGAACAATCCCACGCTTCCATCAGTATACTATTACATTCGGCTATTGCGAGGCATGATAGAAATCCGATTATGGCCGCAAAAAGGCACGGGAATACGAGATGTACGGGCGGCCCAGAGGAGACGATAGTGTACAGAATGCCGGCGATTGGGAGCACGATTATGAAGATAGCTCGTCGGACGAGGTGAGAGGTCCATGTTACCCTCTTGTCGAAGGTCATACTGTTGGTTAGTGGGCCAATGGAGCGGAATCGAGAGAAGATATTTGCCATCTGGAACGGCACTGCTGCGAGAGCTCCGATGGCAACGGATGATACCGCCGCACCCACAAACGGGGACCGGAAACGGTAGTATCTTGAGGCCAGAGACCCCAGAAGCTGTACTGTCAGAAAGGCCTAAGGTAATGGGAAGCACGGATAAACTCACGACAATGATCAAAACAACTTGGGCATATAACCACGCAGAGTATATGGCCATGATAACGAAGCCCGGCTGACGAAGCATTTCGAGAGAAAGGGCAACTCCGTGATACATTTCCTGTCCCCACCACTTTGGACCATCTTTGACTCGATGCATCATGACCTCACCGCGGGCCACTCTCCGAGATATTGTTGAACCGGTCCAGACCTCGGCTACAGACCGTCTCCATGCCGACCGTCGAACCTCGGGGCAGAGGACATTGAGAACCAGGACAACTGCAATGAGTAAGATGCTAATATAAAGCCCCCAGGATGGCCTCAAGGTGTCGATTACTACGGCACCAACTACAAAGCCGATACCTAGGGAGCCGATGAAACACCATGTCCAAATACCGAGCCATACGCCGAGCCCACCACCGTGCCTCCTGACGTCGAAATGGTCAACAACCTCCTGGTGGGGGTTGCTGCTCATCAAGGAGGCACCGAAGAGATCGGTCAGTATCGAATGGAAATTCATACTGGCGAATCCCAAAGTAAAACCCATCATGCCCCTGGGAAGAAGCAACGCCCATCTCCAAAAGCTGGTATACGGAGACCTGGGAGAGCTAACTGCTATGGCCTGTGGGAAGAGGAGCGGCATGGCCACACATAGGCTGCACACGATGTATGGCTTTCTGCCATGCAATAGTGGCAACGGCCAACAAAAGAATGTCGATAGCGCCATCCCAAGGTACAATACGACGTTGCCGATGATAGAGTAATGGTTAAAATCCGCGATATAATACTGGATTGATGGAACAAGCCCTGCATATATTCCAACTAAGACACCGATCAACGCGGTACTGATGCACGCAACGGAAGCAACGAATCTTTTCCGGATGGGTGACCAGTCGCGGGCGATAGTAGGCTGTCGTTTCACGGACTTGGTAAGGCTGAATCGTTGCCCATCTCTAATACTGACGTGGGATCTCTTCCGAAGGCTAATATTGCGCAATTCATGAGTTCGCCTGGTTGTTGCTGTCCTCTCAGAGGCTCCAGGTCTCTCGGTCGGGCTATTCGGGTTGCGACTATGCGTATGCTCTTTGAATTTCGAAGTTGAATTGCCTTGTCTCTCACCCTGGCTGTATTGGGTGGTGAAGTCTATCACGTCGTCTGATGTGCCTCCTCCTAAGCTGTGTACGTCCACATCCACCCAGCGGATCTGAGAATCCTTTTTGCCTTGGCGGGGTTGGATACCCCCTTGCTGCGTGGCTTCGTGTAGATTCATAGAGCTGCTTCGGGGAGTGATTGGCGGCTGGTGAAAGATGCGAATATACTCCCTGACCTCTCTGCTGTTGGGGACGTCTTTGGTACGAGGTCTGATAATTCCCCTGGGGTCATCTTCCTCATAAGCGTGGGGCGTTGGGGATGGAAACTGCCTCTTGAGTCGCTTATCTGGAGGTGGCATGGGTAAAACACTTTCATCGTCTGAAACACGATGGCGTACTTCACGAGTCGCTACATGCTTTTGCTCACACTTACGGAGGCCATGGAGACTTGAACTCCCACCCGGGTACGTTGAGCGTCTGATGTTGCCGCTGTGCATGTCGGGCTCTGTAATCCTGCGTTTACTCGACCTCTGAGATAAGGCCCCAGGTCCATAAGGGGAGCCGTCAGCTTTGCTTTCAAGGACGTTCGGCGGTGTTCCAGTGAGCATCGGCTCACACAAGTTTACACTTGAACTCATACCCAGATTTTGGTGGCTATCCGGTGAATCGGTAAGCTCTTTAGCTCCTTGTGCTTCCATATGTCCACAGTGGTCTTGCTCAGTTACTTCGTTAGCGAGGAATAATGCCTCGCTAAGCAATCGCTCGAGGTTATGCACCGCTGTATCCATCGTCCCGATGTCAGCTGCATTCTCCCCTGAGAATGTTGTCACCCTGGATGCCAAGGCATCAACCTCGTGGTTGGGGTAGTCATGATGGTCCTGGTGGCGAGGATGAGACTTGTCCGGTAGCTGCGTAAAAGTTGGAGTACTTGGCTCTGCATACCCAAGAAGTTGACGGAGCCAAGTGGCAGCGCGCCAGGGATCAATGCTCTCAGCAAGTGTACTTTGCTCCGGATTATCGCCTTCACTACCTACAAGATACGAACGAGAGGTCGGAGAAATCGATGACGCTGATGACTCTCTTTCCTTTCCCTTGTCTCGAAGAACAGACCTCTCTTGTGAGGGGCTAGCGTGGAATTGTTTCCCAGGTGACACTATACTCTCGCTGTTGTGGCGGGCACTCCCTTGATTGCCGTAACTCCCCTGAGAGGCAGAGTACTGGCTTGTGCCTACCGAGGGTCGGTTTTCAACGCGGGACACAATCACGGATCTGTCTCTCGAATCAGATGACCCTTTGCTTGACTCTTCATGAGCTATCTCGCCCCTTCCACCCCCTAATGCTGGTAACAATCCCCAGTACGGGGTTTCTTTCGGTAAATATTCGTCCATGTGAGCAGGCATCTTCACATCCAGCCTTGGGATTGAGTTCTCTCCTGATTTGAACGCAGCAGGTGACGACTCATAATAAGGCTGTACCTTCTGAACATGGATATGCCCTTCGTGAACACATGTATTCTTGGGGTAAGTACTATGCTCGGAGCCCTGAGTAGGGGTGTGGTCAGTAAAGGGCTGAACCTTAGGCGTAAGACCATGACCGTGGTGGAGATACTTATGGACGTAGGGCTTCTCTTGTACCGGTTCTGTTTCGGCCGGGATTTCGCTTCGGTGAATGATTTTATAATCTCCGAGATCCCCAGCAACAGATTGGACCTTTGATATGCCGAGATGGCCCTCGTGACTCTCATATCTGGGAAGGAGCCCAGGGGCCGGACGAATCTTCACTGCTGAACTGTGGTCTTTGTGGATGTGATTGGAAACATCCACTACATCTTCACAAGTATCACCTCCAGAGAGAACACGATATACCCTTCCAGACATCATGGTATCTGACGGGTCGGTTGGGGAATGTCTGCTTGGAGGAGTCCTAATTGGCGATTCACGTTCGACAGCGGATCCAGCATCGCAGAAATCGGCACCCGCGATTAATCCAGGATGATGGATCGACGCGTGTGTACCTGGAGGATGTATCATGGGATCGATACACACCACCCCAGGTCGTCTTGAATCATCAACGAAAGGGACCACTTGATCCCCGCCCGTTGGCTGAGCGTCGGATGGGGATTTTGGCCGAATCGAGATGCTCGAAGATCGGTGCTTCCATAGAACATTAGTTTCTTTTGGCTCCGGCAAAGCCGTCGTCAAAATAGGAGGTATTGGCGAATCCTTGGTATCTTGGTCGGTGGAGCGAAAGTTCAGCAGCCTATGACGCTGCAATCCACCCCTCTGTCCCGTCGAACGAAAGGATGCCGGGCGGTTACCAAGAGCTTTCAATGAAGGTGCGGAGTGACTAGGACGGAGACTTATGTCTGGATGATACTCCATTGGTATTGTCGTGATGGCCCAGGATGCGAATATTCTATCCTCGACACCTTGCTGGCACCACTCGAACCGTCGCCAAATGGTTTAGTGACGGGGAAATAGATGTATAGCGGGAGCAATCATCGCATCTCAACGAAGAGCTAGGCAGAAGCCTTGGGCTAGGTACCCCTTGAAGCTCAAAAGCTTGGGTAAGGCTTCGGAAATAGGTAGAGACCGAATATAGGGTAAATGTTCAATAGATATGGCTGTTTCTACAGTAGTGATACTGTTTAGGTGATCGAGAGGTGGGAATAAGAGGTAGTGATAATAGAGTGTTTGATGATAAAAATCGAAGGAGACCAAGTCCCATGTAAGTGGCTCAACAATTGATAGTTCAATGTTGACATTAAGTGCGCTACAGCCTCCATGTTTCTTTCCTCATCGTCTTACTGGCATCGACGCTTTGACTAAGGGTGGATAGCACCTCCTTAGACTCTTACTAAAGCGCCACTGTGCTTACCAACCCAAGCTACGTGGTATAATATAGAAAAATTAGTGGAAAGCGCACATCGTTTGCTTCCTGTAGGTGATTTATAGCTGCGTTAGTCGGTAGTTTAAAGGGAAGGAGACATATCTCTATCGAGGAATCTACATAGTATGACACAAAGCTACGTGAGGTGTCATGTTTGAGCAACTCGGACACTGGATGTTCTTGGTATGTACTAGTCAGACTAGAAGATAAAAGAACTAAATACAAGAATATTACCAAGGCTCGAAACCCCTGGTAATTTGTCTTTTCTTGTAGATTAGAATGTTAAAACGTGTCGTATCAATCCCAGTTAGAACTATTCGAACTTTGTAGGCTGATGGGACCTATGATTTCTTATAACTGAGCCATCCCACCAGTCGAATTCTCGAATTAGGACATTCCTTTAGGGTGTTGGGGTGGGAGTGGGCGGAGCGGGCCCTACACACAGGTTAGAAATAGAGCCTACAAGAGCAACGGAGAAAAGAATAGGGGGACGAACGGGTAGTAGGGAAACCGGGACGGCCGGTGGGGCGACCAGTGGGATGAGGCCGGCTGGTAGGCTGAGGGCGGCCGGTGGGGTGCGGTCGACTGGTGGGCTGGGGACGGCCGGTTGGGTGAGGCCTGCTGGTAGGCACGGGACGGGAGGTAGGCCGACCAGTGGGGCGACCAGGACGGCCAGTAGGACGGCCGGTTGGAACTATTCGAGTTCCTATTAGTATATAAATCGCTTTATCGGCATGCTATCATCCCATGATACGTACAGCCGGGGACTATGAGCTGTTAGTATACATTGTAGAGATCAAGAGAGTACAGCTACTTACAGCCAGTCGGCAACGACAAGGTAGGCAGAGGAGGAAGAGTAAAGCTTCCAGTGGGGTGCGGGCGCGTGCGAGTGCCTAAGTGATACACGTCAGTCAACTAGTCGCATTCACAGAGTCGGGGGTATCTACTCTGAGCATCATCGGCAGGCACTGGGTAGACCTTTGTTAGCTTCTAGGCCTTCGGTTTGGTATTGGACTCAGAACAACTTACGCTCCTGGTTCACAGGTGCCGCGATGGCAAGGCCGAGCAGCAGAAAAGCGACGATTCCCTTCATGGTGTATGTCTGAAGATGGGCAAGAACAATCAGATGGCGGGTTGACCTGATCCCTAAGTCTCTGGAGAGAAGACAAGGTCGCAGAGCCAGGTATATATACTCATTTTTTTACTCACAGAAGAACATTTTAGACCTCAAACTATACGATGTCGACTCATGCCCCTCATGAAAGAACCTAGGGGATGAGGCCATCCGGCAAATTACCTGGAAATTACATATGAGGTTATCCTTGATGAGTGTTCCCCGTGGTTGCAACCGTAGATCTGTTACCGATCCATTACCTGATGCCAGAGACGGACATGGTGCAAGTTCGGCTAAGCAATGCAGGCACATCGGAACAAGCTTTGCCAAGGCTCAAAAGAGCAAGGCCACATGGCATCGAAACGGCTATGGGCCGCTGGTTGGCCAATTGATGTTTAACATCTACCTAGCCTTCAGCCTAGCTACCACCGACGCGTGCTCCGTTAGAACTCGAAACAACTTAGATCGACGCGTGTAATTTACGTCCTGAATTAACCGTCTTCGTCCCGTGCTTGATACCACGTCAGACGCGTCATCTAGACAGTCGCTAGGAGTATTATAAGCGTACGTGATGCCATCTGCCCCTGTGCTGCTCGCAATAACCTTGACGTAAACGAAACTTATCCATGGACCAGACTACGTTATGCTATTAACCCTTAGGAGTATCCGATGGAATGTAAGTTTAGGTAAGGTGCTTCTATTTACCCATTTATCCCACCTTTCGATCGTCTAGGAGTTACAAATTGAACAGTTACCCTCTGGTAACTGCAACGCTGCCCTGCGCCATGTTTGGAAATTGCGGGGATGGAGCGAGATTGCTACAAGCCGTATTAGTTTACTAAAAGACTGATCACCTAAGTCGAATAGGCGTTAATTGACAATGATAAAAAAGGAGTAGCAGTATGAGGGATTTCGGTGCCCTTTGCTTCGTTGGGAGGGGAAACGGACTTATGAAAGGGTATGTGAACTGAGGGAGGGGCATTTGAAATATATTGGGACAGGCAAGAGGTATTGGCCCAGAAGAAAGATTATACTGAGAGTCGAACGAGGGCATCACCATATGTGGCAGGACCGGAGGGATACCAGGGAAACTGGAAATCGGTGATCTGTAAACGTATCGGAACGGCCGGGTGGAATATCCACTTGGTGCTGTCTTGTTCTAGGAGCATAGTCCGTCCCTGCCACAATTGGACGTAGACATGGATATGGAACGTATCGAGGTCCGTCTCAAGTAACGATCCAACCTAGTGGGAGAAGTTGCGCGATGGTCGACCGAAACTACTAAGAAGTAAGGCGAGCCAATCGTCATAACAATTATGAGACTGGCCAATTGATCAATCTACTAGATAGGTGGAAAATCCCATGGTTCTACTATGAAGTGATTAGCTGTCTATATTACGGAACATAATAGATAACGCCTGGCATCTGGTTGACCGCGGGCAGGTATATGAATTACCATCAAGTTGGGATACCAAATTAATTAATCGAAACTTCTAGCCCCCGGGGTTGCGGGTTAACTCTTATAGCGTTGAGTTTGGGCGAAATGTGTAAGCAATTTCGAGCGCTTGGGTCAAAGCGTATGCACTATTTAGTAAAGGATTTCTACGCTGAATAAGGGTGCCCACCGCAGCTTAAGGCGTTCAGATGGTGTTGATATCCATTTCACGGCAATATGCGACGTGTATAATAGTGATGCTGGTTTGATGTGAACGTCTCTGGGAGCTTATTCGTGTATTGTCCGTCTGAACATGGCCTAGCTACATGTAATCTTGTAGAAGATACCATCCTAATTAGAGGCGTCTCTAACGTAGGAACACGACCTCAAGAAATGAGCTGGAAGCCCTGGAGGTAAAAAAGAGTGATGGGTTTGCTGTCTGCTATATTTCGGCGGTTAACTTGCCTAGCTCCAACTTTTGGGGGCCGGCCCAGAACCTGGAACCATTTAGGGCTAGGCTTCTTCGTAAAGAAAGGATGACGACATCAGGTTTACATAGTACCCGGACATGCGCTTAAATCTTACCTAAGTGCCTGCCTAGGACCACACGTACTGAATGTATGTGTACCAAGTATTATCTCCTAAAAATTACCTCCATATCCTGACAAAAATACGAGAACAATCATTCCAATTTCAAGTTTTAGTATGCTTTCTTCCATGATTAGAGGCATAGAGGTGGATACCCGATTATATCGCATGCATCAAACGTATCATTGATGCTATAGTAGATGCAAAGGAAAAAGAACATTAGAGAAGGAACTAGAGGGGATTTTATGTTTTATGTACCAGGTAAGTGCGTTCTATTGGACTACGGCAATGGATAGAGCCCAACCACGGGACCCATGTGCATAGGAGTAGGCAGTCGCCAATTAAAAACCCCCACCAGGCAAAACCAGAAGCCGTCACAGCCCCAACCCAGACAAGTACAAGTGATCACAAGGTAATGAAAAAGTCTCACCTTTCTATCATCATCAGCTACAGTAATCACCTGTCTGCCTAGCCTATGTAAACTCAAGACTTATGGGAGTATAACAGATAAAAGGTACCTATTATGGAAGGCCTCTCTGGGTATATTAATAATATCAAGAGTTAACTATCGATTATCTTGAGGCTGTGCCTCTTTGGACCTCTTATTTTACAATCAACTCGAATGTAAGAGGCGGCCATCGAGGATATCGGCCAGATCGGGGACCCCCGCACAATAATATTGAAGCTGAGGCCTCTTCCTCGTCCAATATACGTTGGCGCGAATAAAAACTGCATATTTACACAGCATCAGGGCGCAGCGTAGACAGCATACACCGCTACAAGTTTCAACATTTAGTCTGGCCAGGGAGATTTACGTGACACGGGAATCTCGAGATCATTCTTAAGAGGCATCGAGAACCGGCAGACCTGGAAACTAAATAATTACGACCTAGGTACCTAGCAACGAGGCAGGGCTAGGCAAAGCTAAGCAGACCTAACTACAGGTATTGACCCTGACAGGCAAACCGGGTAGCACTTGGGGTTAGTCACGTCAAGTCTCACTCACCCCTCCACAAAAAGCCCGAGTGCCAAGTAATAAAATAGGCTGGACTTGGTGGGCTTGGTGGGCTGGCTACTAGAGTCACAATCGGCGCCCCTCGGCATACCCATCCTGCCATCACCCATCACCCATCTGCCCATCGCCTGTTGCTCTCATTTGCTCATTGCTCATCGCTCATCGCTCAGTACCCCTCGTTCTTCCCGATCATTCCCTAAGCCCAACTTCATGGCCCGGAGTCCTGCGTGACACCATCCATCATCCCACATCATCACCAGCCTTCTTATTTCGCCGCGATATATATAGACCTTATTACTGGTATAATCTACTAAGGCCTGTCATTTATTCTCATTGCTCGTACTTATTTCCCGTTCGCTACATACAATCAACAATCTACGCTTCGTGACGTCACCGTCGCCTAGCTATTGCGATTTGCGAATAACATGTCTCAAGTCTATCGCGAGCGCGACGTGCGCTATACGAGAGAAAAGAGTCCTTCGTCCGACGAAGAGAAATACACAACCGTGAGACGGTATAAGGTTAGTGGAGGAGGGTCTGGTAGTCGGGTTGTGGAACGGGACCGCTTTGAGCGCTTTGAGGACGACGACGATCGCGGATCAAGATATTCGCACTCTCATGTTGGTCGACCGTCCGGTGATATGCTGGAGATCGATCGTCGCGTTGAGAGAACTTCATACCCCGAGCGACCGAGGTCCGCTTTTGATGCTCCCGACCGATATAGGACTGTCGAGTACGAGCGGGAGCGGGAGCGTGACGTAGAGCAGGATCGCGAACATCATCGCGATTTTCACTCTGGGCGCCACTCCCGCACCAGAGTTGTAGAGGAAATTAAGACGACCTCATCACCGTCGCCGCGCGACAATTACTGGGAACGTCGTGGATACCCGTGGGACGATTCTCGAGAAACCGATGTTCGCGTTGAGAAACGCGTTGTGCGCGAAGACGCTGATGGTGACGTATATGTCAAAGAGAAAACTACGGAAGAGCACAGGGATGAGCCTCGCGACTATAAAGAGCGAGAACTCAAGATTGAGCGCCGAGTCGTGGAAGAAAGAGAACCCCATGAAGCTGAAGTGGAGCGGTACCGAAGGGAGGTCGAGTACTACTCGGCGCCTGATCCCCCGCCGGCGCCCGTAATCATTCGTCAAAAGGCCCCCGAACAGAAGGTCGTCATCCACGAAGCCCCTGCGGCCGCTCCCGTTATCTTCCCGCGCCAGGAGCCCACATACATTGTCCTCAGGGATGAGCATCGCCGAGAAGACGACGAGTACCGGTATCGCCGGGAAGAGCGACAGCGTCGCGATGAACGACAACATGAAAGCGACGGCTACGACGAGGACTATTATGTGAAGAGAACCGTCATCAGACGAGAACGTAGTTCAAGCTCCGACCACCACAAGAAACGCCATCTCGCCGAAGGCGCCCTCGCCGGCGCTGGCCTTACAGCCCTCCTTGCGGGACGTGGAGGCAAAGATGGCGAACATCGCGACCATCGTGGACGAAAAGTTCTAGCTGGTGCTGCTTTAGGTGCATTGGGGACCGAAGTTGTTCGCCGTGCCAAGAGCGCGTACGACGATAGGTATGAAGACCACTACTACAGTGACGACGACTATGATCGGCATCGACACCGCAGCAAGTCGCGGAGTAGACTAGCAACCGGATTAGCGATCGTAAGTCTCCGGTCCTCCGATCCGTCCAAGGATATCAGATACTAACGGAGTAAAAGGGTGCGGCTGCTCTTGCCGTCGCTGGCGGGCTCAAATACATGCAGAATAACAAGGTCGATAAAGAGGAGGCCCACCGCGGTCGTGCTCGACGACGATATTCTGATGACAGCTACTCGAGGTCCCGAAGTCGGTCAGGGCGAGCCCGCAGCCACAGTAAATCCAATATGGCTAAGGCAGCTCTAGCGACTAGGTGAGCATAGTGGTTTCTCCTTGAGTATTACCTCTTGGGTGTAATTATCCCAGTCGAATCCGCCCCCTATAAGTACTCGATAATTATAAATGGTAAGATTACTGACCCTCGTGTTTAGTGCCGTCGCCGGCATAGTAGAGCACTACAGATCGAAATCCCGGGGTAAATCTCGGTCAAAGTCTCGCCTAAGAACTGGTGAGTACATGATGTAATTTTCGAACCAGCTCAACCTCTAACTTAGTAGGTGCCGAAATCGCGGCTGCTGGTTTAACCGGCGCTGCAGCCAGCAAGCTCTGGGAGCGACACAAAGACAAGAAGGAACGTGAACGTAGTAGGGAGTTAGATGATGATCACTCCGACAGAGATCGAAGCTACTCAAGAAGCCGATCCAATTCCAGGTCTCGCAGTCGCCATTCGCTTTCACGAGACTCTACGGCTGATAGAGAATTAGGCCTGGTTCAGTACGGTAGTGAACCTGTTGAGGGCTACGAGTCGGCGACCGAAGAGCCACGACGCCGCCGTAACCGTGACCACCGATCGCCTTCCACATCCGGTCGAGAGGCTCAGAAAAAGAGGAGTCGTAGCAGGCTACGTGATGTCGCAGCAGCTGGGCTTGGTACTGCCGCTGCTGCAATAGGCATTAAGAAGTATCATGATCGCCAGAAGAGCAAGGAACGAGACGAGAAATCCCGAGACAGAAGCCGAGACAGGTCGCTAGACAAGGAGGATCGAGACCGAGAAAGGCGGAAAAACAGACGGTCCCGTGATCGCGAACGAAGACGTACGATACAAGAAACGCCCCATCACCTAGGATTACGTACATGTAGCTAACACGTGGAGCAGGTTATGAAGAAGAGGCGCCGGAAAACCCGTACTACGATTACGATCCTGGGATGCCGCCATCTCCTCCTCATGCGTCAGGAGGCGCATACTATCCACCCCCGCCTCCGGGACCATCTGGGCCACCCCCGGGTCCCGCTGGCCCAGCCGGCTTCACCCAGCACCCTAACCCATCTACTGCTAACTTAAATGCATATGCTCCCCACCCGCCTTACAACCCCCAAGATTACGTTGGCGTTCCTCCGACTAATCTACCCCCACCACCACCAGGACCTCCTCCCCCGGGACCCACACCAGGCTCGGGCAACCGGCTTGGGCCAGAAAATGTGAGTCGTCTACGCTCTGATGATAGTCATTCCTATCCTGATGCCTCTCGGAGCACGGCTACTGAGCAGGGTGCGTCTCCTTGAGTTTGTTACATCTTTCATTATAGTGTCTAGATATACTAGACTGCGGCGCTCGACGATTTCTAACCCCCTTATAGATGGTTTAAGGCACCGTGAGCGCTCACTTTCCAGCCCTTGGCTGAAAGGCGACGACTCAGATAATTCCCCCACGTCTAAAGTTAAATTCGTACCCCTCTCCCCCAAGTCCTCTCAGACTTTACAAAGACACCGTAGGGAAAATGGTGAACGATCGGCGGTGGGTACCGATGGAGAAGAGCCGGAGCGCCTCGAGAGACCTCGGAATTCGCGGCGCAGGTCGGGCTCGGAAACTTCATTCAATCGCCCACGTGTTCAGCGACGGAGGAGGCGTGGTGATGAGTCACCGGTATCTGAGGACGGCGACATTGAGGTTCTTCCTGATCGTTTCGACTCTTCCGGTCGGCTGCTTGAAACCGACGACACTGTCCTTAACGAAATTCCGAGGCAAGGTAGTTTCGAATATCTTCCACGAAATGAGAACGACTGGCACGTTCGTGGGGCGTGGAGGACGATCGGCGAACCGGATCCCGTTCTCGTTAGCGGTCTCGCACAAACTTTTGGGGGCCTCTTACAACCCGGAGGCGGATTGATGAGCATTCTGGGACATGCGCTAAGAGACATATAATTCGTGGTAATGAGTAGTATGATTTAGGTTGCGACTTTAACGACATTTCACGTCAGTTCGGCATCTCGATAGCAAGGCGCGGTGGATACAGGATCTATATCATGATTTATGAGCGCGTTCTTTTCATTATGCACAACGCCTTTCCAGTATTAGATTTCTTTTTCTTTTTTCCTTTTGGGGGAGCTCGATGGATGCGATCGATGTTAGATGATAGTTATGATTCTCTCCAACGATTTATGATGCTTCTATTTCCCTTATACGTTATATACCAAGTACTTACCAGCCTTTTATTAAACCACTTAGTCGACTACTTACCTGTCCATGAGAGAGCCTTAGAAACTGTCGTAGGCTGCCGTCCTTCGCGGTCTATTCCGCCTATCCCAGGTTGAATGTCAACGGGGTACATTTCGTTATAGTTTCATTCGATTTTGGCAGGATCTTACGAGTATGGGGGCTTGCCGAGCCTAGATTATGTCCCGGACGGCTGATACCCAATATGATAATCGTCCTATACCAACACTGGTCCCGTACTTTCTATTCATCTTACTACTAGCATAATATCACAACTACTAATCGTATTTCTGCTCTTTTGCCGTTTTCACGTCTCGCAGTAGGCGTTTTCTTGTTACACTCCCCTAGCGTCCCTCGGCTCCTCCATTATATCTACACTCTCGTGTCACGTCGTTCTCTTTACCTAGCTCTTAAAGGGTACGATGGCCATCAGGCGCGCGTCTACGGTATGACCCGCCGTTCGGCGCTAGACCTGAAGGCTATAAAGTACAATAGATGGGAGTTCTATCACCAGGGGCAAGGACTAGGTAGCTCAGTTACCTATGCCACGCACCATCCCGGGAACAAAACTCCATACGGTTTTTGGCGCCTACGGGAACTAAGGGGTTAATTCCCCTAGTTGGTGTCTTTTCTCAACCCTTTTGCTTTTACACCCCCGCCGTCGGGGAGGAAACATGCACGGTTCGCCCGAGACACTCCAGAGCCATTCGATTACTCTGCCTTCCCCATCCTCAGTCTCAGTTTTAGTTGTATTTATGCAGGCAGTATTCTGCTGTAAATATTCGCTCTCAACCCTCGGTAACCAGCCACTAGATCATCTATAAGGTAGGTATTATTGGCCCCTGGCTGCCTTATATATCAGCATACCTAGGCGTCTTGGGCGGGTCTTAGTATCGATCTTTCCTTTACGAATCCCATATTCTCTTCAATATACATACATAGGTACGTAGGTACATGTATTTATCCATTTATTATTCATTCCGCCTGTCAAGGAACCGATGATGTCCTTCATCGCCAAGGATCCCACTGCATCGTTGGAATCCGTCTCCTTGGTGCGTAGGAACTCGGCAGTCGTCACTGGACGTAGCCGGCTGTATAGATGCTCTCCTTCCTCCGAGTATTGCAACGTTATGGATTAAAGCGGTAGCTAGGTAGAAGACAATGGGACATTTCTTTAGCCATCCCAGAATAACGAAAAGGCCATCGATGTTGCCTCCTAGCCGGACGCCGGCGATTTCAAGCTCGCGAGGGTAGTCTCGCTTAATTTCCACAGCGACTCCAGTAATAATACTAAGCCGCTGTACCCCAACATGGCGGTGATGATGTTGGCTTCACCGCTTAATCGGACTAAGTTGAGAACAGCACGATTCGGCCACAGCGAGCCGACTAGAGCGCCGGGTATATACCCACTTTCGGCCCCACATCACCGCACGTTGATACAGATTAGCACATGCATTTAGCGCCGGGGAGCCCCCACATCGCGGCCCGCTCCGTTTCTGTCTGCCCCTGATCCGCACTGTACTTGCTCGGTACGTAAGTCAACATCCGCGACTTGAACTGATCGTGTCATATTATATTCGTTGATTGTTAGCACCGCCAATTGTGTGTAGGAGGACAAGACTGGATATACTTCCGTGTCACTCCACGTTGGATTGGAACTAGTCTATCCATGAGGGTTCAGCCAGGTAGATGTCGGCCGTTAGACGACGAATGATAGGAAGAGGTGGCGTTCGATATGTCTCAGGTAGCTGCGTTTGCCTTGGCTTACCGAACTTCGCTTAAAGTTGACAGGGAATAAAAATGTGATATAGCAGCCAGAATGTTTCTGACTCGTCATGTTGAACAACTTTAGTTGCTTTCATACTCTTTTCCATGCAGCACGCTCTTCCGGATGACACTCCGTGTTCTACTTCACAACTACTCTAATCTGTAAAAATATAATCATCTTAAGATTGCCAAAATGTTATTACTATTCGACAGCATTGGTTCACTGAGCCTGTCAAGCGCATGCGGAGTGTTCGTGGCATTTTTCGTTCTGTGGTATACCCATTCAGCTATGACGGCATGGTATCGACTCCGCCATATTCCCGGTCCATTTCTTGCCTCCTTCTCCTATTTCTGGATGGTGAGAAGTATTCTATTCAATAGGATCCAGCAAGACTTCACCGGACTCATCAAGTATGGAAGCATCGTGAGAATTGGGCCCAATTCTATCGTAACCAGCGATCCAGAAATCCTCCGACAAATAACGTCAGCCAGGACTAAATTTACTAAGAATGAATGGTATTCCGCAGCCAAGTTCGCCCCCGATGATAAGACATTAGTCACGTCACTTGATAACGAGAGTCACGATACGCTTAAAGCAAAAGCAGCTGGTGGCTATAACGGGCGTGAGAATACAGACCTTGAGGCTGCTATTGACTCCCAAATCGCTCACTTCATCGAAGTAATTCGGTGCAGGCATTTAACGACGGCGTCTGAGATTCGCAAAGTCGACTTTGCCTATTTGGCCCGTTTCTTTACTTTAGATGTAATCACTCGGCTGACATACGGCAAAGCGTTTGGATTTCTCGACGCCGAGGACTTATATGGATACGCTAGTCAGATAGACAAGTTATTCAAAGCACAGAACTTGTCTCAGGAAATTCCCTTCCTCAGGAAAATCGTATTCTCACACTTCTTCTTCGGGCTATTCGGCCCAAAGCCAACTGATGAAAGCGGTGTAGGAAAAATAATGGGGTGGGTTTATATCACCGGTTTCTCATAGTGCTGCGCTTACTCGTTTCGTAGCATTACGCAAAATATCATTAGAGAAAGGTTCCAGGATGCGAAGCCTGCGAATGACATGATGGTAAGTCCTACCTGCTATAACTTGTTGCCACCCTGGGTTGCAAATCGTTGACGGATTATTAGGGCTCGTTCATTCGCCACGGTATGACAGAAAAAGAGTGTAGGGATGAGGCCCTCCTATTAATCGCGGTTGGTTCAGATACAACCGCAGTTGGCGGCAAGTACAAATCTCTCATGTCGTGCTTTTTATTAGTTGCTTCTCGAATATTATACTAATGCCTAGGTGTATTTTTAGTATGTGAAGTAATTTTATTTATTTTTCATACGAGTTAAACTTTTGGCGAGAAATCTGCGGGCCGTCTCTAATGTCATGCTCTGAGAATCGTACTGACATATTTTGATAAACTAGATCCGTACTACGTTGATGTATATCATGACCACACCCCGAGTTTACGTTAAACTCAAGGACTTGATCACGCGATGTGTAGACAACAACGAGGCCTCTTCTCCTATTACATATGTGGAAGCCCAAAGGTTACCTTACTTACAGGTATATACACCCACATCTTAAATGTTAGCGGCGTTGTGAGGCAAGTCAAAGTTTAACACTTACTAGGCTGTCATCCTAGAAGGTCTCCGCATGAGATTCCCCGCAACATACGGGCATTGTAAGTGATATCTAATTCTCGCCGTAATATTTGGTACGTGCCATTGACATACCGCAGACAAACAAGTCCCGCCGGAGGGAGACACAATTAATGGGATTTTCATTCCTGGTGGTACTGCGATTGGGCACAACTCTATAGCGCTTACTCGCACGGCGTCCATCTTCGGCGAAGACGTTGATGTTTTCCGTCCAGAACGCTTTCTCGAGTGTGACGAGGAAAAGAGAATGGAAATGGAGCGCGCCATAGACATCGCCTTTGGTCACGGGAGATGGATGTGCGCCGGAAAACGTATTGCGTTTATGGAACTTAGCAAAGTTCTTTTTGAGGTTAGAAACTATCTGCGTGATGGCATTCTATCGGGCCTCCAAAATATGTGCGGTATACGCTGACGAATCTCTATCTAGTTGCTGCGCGCGTTCGACTTCCAACTTATATATCCTCAGAAGGCATGGGATGAAAGAACTTACTTCATCCCATTCCACAAGAATATGTGGGTAAGAATTACAGAAGCTATATAATCAAACCTCGGGTTCACGGTCCGAATCGACATCGATAGAATGTGGATGAGTTTTCACTGACAGAGCTTTACTACATACTTTTATATACTTGTTTGATGATCGTAGAAAGGAAGACTAAATATGTCCGCAGAATTTGGAATAGGAAACCCAGATGCTATAGTCAAGTAGGTTGTCTTTATTCTTTGGCTTTTTGGTGGCGCGAGTATCGTACTGCTTGACGCGCGACCAGCAAGTGTAGCACGAGCATATAATAAATCGATTATTCAGAAAATATTATTATATTGGCATTATACCAATTCTAGCCACTCAATAGATTCGCCACATCATTCCGAGAAACCGGACGCTCAATCGTTCCGTGGAGTTTCTTCCGGGCTCCTCGTCACTGAATTAAATGGGAAATGTAGAGGTAACGCAAACACTATAGAAAGAGCTCGGTATAGGATTTCATCGAATCATCTTCAGCTACAACCGGGATTTTAGTCACCACCTGCAAGAAGACTTCTGTTACGTACATGTACGTAAGGTACCCCTGCCCAAAACAAGTGTCTGAACGTGGATATTTGCGTGATGAACACTACATACCGTAGTACCTACATGTAGGTAAGTAGGGAGACATCTGGGATGAGCTGGGAGCTAACGGCATCCGGATCAGCCCACGCGATGACTCCTTTGCCCTCAGCCCCTCACTCGCGATGTTACAGTCCAGCTGTAACAAGGCGGTACAAGTATTCGGGACTCTAGATAATAGCAAACTATTAGTGAATGCCACGAATACCACGACAACGTTACCATGACAAACCATGACGTCGCATAGTTGTATTCTAGTTTGAACGATCAAGTGGCTGTAATTTTGGTAATGCTATGGCAAGATTTATTACTCCGATCCGACATCTGCCTTTTTGATAGAAGAAGAAGGGAAGACTGGACGCCTCGAATGGATACGAACGCCCATATAATACGCACTACAATCTTGATCAGGGGTTAGGTAATTTTTGCCTTTATACATTAAGTTTTAATGGCCAATACTTTTACTCAATTGTGAGGGTTTGAGAAGGATATTCTCATGTTATGAAAGGATCCAACTCCGAATATCTCTGGGTTATCGCATTTTATCCGTTGAAAATGAATAGTGGCTGATGAACTGTCAAGTGGTATGACCGGGGTTTTGGTGCCTCTCTTCTTCCAAGGGTATATGTAACTTGACACCGTGGTTGTCCTTGTCCATCGGAGACTCGGTAAACCCATCCTGAATAGGTACATGTATCTTCAGTTCGTAGGCGGCAAAATCAAGGACAACTCCGACTAGAAATCTCACCGCCAGTAATACACTACTCCCGGTCTGCCCGTGGCAAAAAGGGGTGGTGAAATAGGTGATATGTGACAGCTTGATAACGGTAGTTTTCACCACCGCCGCTTTGCTGTACAATGCAATAATAAGGCTGCCGAAGTTCCACGCAATTACCTTTTATCATACAATTTCACTCAGATCTATGGCAGAATGTGGGGACATCTTCAGCTGCGCGAACCTATGAGCCCGGAGCAATTAATCCGATGTAGGAGTCTTTTTCAAGATCTCACAAATAAATCTATCGATTTAATTTGCCGTCCTCGAAGCTAAATCTGCACGACGAAGTATAAGCGAGAGAACTCTGATCAACGCTGGCTGATGTCATAATTTCATCTCCAAATGAGAAGGATTTTCTCTTCAGCGATGTAGTTGCACCGCATCTTCTTAATACGAAGTGGTTAAGGGATGCTGGAGGGCAAAATGGTAATATAGCACGTGATTGGCCGGTTTGGTCTCGGCGTAGCCTCCGAACCATTGAACATCATCCTGGATATGCCGGTGAAGTTCCCGCATAATAAGGAGGAGACAGGTAATCGGGAGGCCAACCACAGGCTCGGATGGCGAGAACTGAATAATTCCGGATCCAAAATAACGAGTCCCATGTGAAGGAGAACATTTATGTTTACGCCATCTTGCATATGTACTTGACTGTGATGGTGTTTGCTAGCAGACCAAATCGTGAACGGGGGCCCCTGGTCAAGGCTCGGGTGTGGCTCATTCAACGAACCTATGTCTAACGAAGTTCGTCCCAGTACGACGGATGATAGTTGTTAATCCTCGATCCATCGTTTGCATCTTCTACTTTTCCACCAACCTACATCTATTTATTTAATTTGACTTCGCACATCAAGACTACTGTATTGATACTTTTTATGATGGATCGCTCGTCTGGATCGTATATCGACCCAGAAGTTCTAGCCCAGTTGCCGAATAATTACGCCCATCTACTGCCATTCCAGCCACAACCAACACCAATAGAACCCACCGGTGGCTCAATAGGGCGCAAGACAACCACTGATGGTACCAGCCCCTGCATTGATCAGGACAGCACTGCAGATTCCGGCTACGGAACGGGTCCCGATATACCAAGATACTTGGCCATGCCAATAGACCTCCATCATCAGCAGACCAGTTTGATACCCGAGGATCGCAATGCTATTCAGAACCATCGATGCGGAAACTACAGTAGCAAGAACAATAGGGATGCTATTGTTAAGCTAGAAAAAGAAACCGACAGGCATATACTAGCACATAGTCGCCGGTCATCTCGGTCGAGCAACAGACTTACCAGCGATGAATCAGGAATCGACAAACGCGAGCGAAACCGCATGGCTGCTTCGAAATGTCGGAAGAAACAGAAAATAGCAAACAACGAGCTACAAGAGAGAGCACGGGTGATGGAACAGCATCACAACTACCTAGCTATGCACAAAGCTTCCCTAGAGTTGGAGACGCTCAACCTAAAGAACCAACTACTACTCCACGGAGGTTGCGATTACGAGCCCATCACCGAATACTTGATGCAGGCCGCGAAGAAATTTGTGACGGGCCACAAGGAAGACACACAGAATGTACAAAGGATGGAGCATCAGCACGATCGACTGCCGTCTACTGGTAGCGAGACTTGTGCGCTATGAGATACTGAGCGCGTGTGACGATAACGAATAATGACTCTTATGGGATCTCGTTCAAAGGACAGTTCGCCTACGGAGAATGATTGAGACTGCTTTAGCCAGCTAAATAATGCGTTTTATAGTACCCAATATACCCCCAAATCGTTCCGTCCATCGAGATTTGTGTCGTTACAAGCGAGTGTCAACAATAACGAATGTCGAGATTTACACCCCGACCTCTCTGCGTTCCAAAGCTCGATATGAAATACCCAAGGTTTCCGTGTAGTATCGATGATAACCCTTCCGTTGAGGCATAAGATTTACCTACCCATGAATTCGCTCCTGTCGTCTGTACCGAAGATTTCAATCGTAGCGATTTCGCGTGGCCTCCGTAGTCGATCCGTCGGTGCCCAGCAACTGGTCATCTGCCCTTCCCCCTCTCTCCGTCCTTAGGTAGCGATGTGCCGCGACTACGCGAGACCAGCGGCCATAAGCTTAACACAGATATCTCCTCCACAAGTTGAAAATACAGCGCTCGAGTAAAGGCGATCGCATCCCCTAATAACGGTGATCCACGCGACCAGGTGAACCAAGATACGTTGACAGTTGAATTCTACATAATCACGTCGCCTTTTTGACAGGAAAAGGGCTAACGTTACTGCAGAAGGCAGTCAACTACCGCCTATTAGAAGGCTAGACCCAGTGACCCAGGTAAAGAAAGTTAGCCCTCTCGGCCCCTATCGTCCTAAGCAGGAGGAAACTCCCCCGTACTCCGGGACGGGGAGTTTTTACAATCATATATACGTTGATAGCCTTAGCTTGTGAGGGTTGAGAGTCGTCACACAACATCGCAGTTGCTTCTGGACTCGTTAGCCTACATTGTGACACCATACGCTATATCGAGGTCTGGCTCTCTATGATGAATCAATTTTAAAGCGCATAGCTTACTCGGGGATATCGTCGAACTCAGCTCCGGTGGTGACTGAGGCGAAAACATTATCGCCACCCGCCCCACTATATAACCATTGGCGGTTCGGATTCAAGTCCGGAGGTTGACGATAGGATAGGCCCCTTCTTAGTCACACCTGTGATGATAGTCTCCTTTCATATCGCACTTTGAACCAGACTTATCATGGTCCTGAGAATCATGTATCGCCCTATAGATAGTTGACTCAGGAATTTTCTTTGATTTTCAGTAATGACCATATCTGATCGTTTCCCACAGCTTTTATTCACACTAATATATTTTGAGGCAACATTAAGGCTACATTTCTTCATCATTCTAGCATCGCAATTCCTTACGATCACAAGACCTAAGACCTAAGGCTTTGAATTACGGTTGTCTTGGGGGCTATCGTCATAGTGATAATATCATTAATCATATTAATACTCACTATTGCTATCCCCTAGCATAGTTCATTTTATCGGTGCAACGCCGATCTCGAAAGGGAACCGTAGCGACCTCAATGCAAGGGAGGAACGCTGTTTCTGCCGATTTCATGCCGAAGGTGAAACCCCCGCTCAAATGCTCGGCGAATGGCCAATTGGCGACCGAGATTGTTAGGTATACGATTGACAATCGTATTACCCTTTTCGCCAGAATCTCTACCGGCAGGCAACTCGAACATCAGCAGCTGTGATATCCCCCCCTTTCCTGTGAGCCAGCCCCACCTTATATTACCCCCTCGGAGAAAAGTGCTCTAGGCGCAAAGTTGGAACCACGTGCGCAATCGTTTGGAATTATTCTCTTATATGAATAGTTGAACAACTGAGTGCATTATAAACTTCTTCTCTATCTTCCCGAGGGAGTTGTGCGGAGTGCGATCTTCGGTACTAAATCGATGGTTCACATCAGGCGATGGTAGCGCCCTTAGTCAAGGTAGGACACACGCCCCAAGATGTCAAATACGACACCGCGAGAGCTCATAGCTTAATTCCAAGAGAGTTATTTATTCTGGACTCTCCACGTGGGCTGAAGTTCCTATGGTAATCTAATATCGACGCCTATGAGCTCAAGACTCCGCCATTGTATCCACCCAGTTAACATTCGATGATAGGAATGACAAAACAACCGAGGCCTTCCCAAGTGGATGAGATAATATACCAAAGTTCATCACATGCCATAACCTCCTTATTTAAACCATGTCTTTGCTGGTGGTCTCGGATATGTTGGCCTCTTCTTGGTGCTTTACATCGTGATGGATCTCCTTCTCGACGGCTGCCGTTGCGGCGTGGGCTCGGTCCTCGTCCTCGAATACTGATCTCACGGTTAGTCTACAATTCGAACCAATATTTTAGGGGAGACATACGGAAAGCAAGTTCTTCAAGAGTGCGGCCCGAGGTCTCAGGCCAGAAGTACCACATAAGAGCAGCTTCGACAGCGATCCACCCGCAGTACACAATCAGGAACTTCCAGCCAATACCAGTAACGGGGTCGAGACCAATAGGGTTGACGTTGGTACCGAAGAACTTTCATGACGTTAGCAGATCAATACGTTGGACTGGTGTTTATAGATTTTACCTGGGCCGCTTTTCCAAAGAATTGGAAGATCGAGATTCCACGAGCTCTCATAGCAAATGGGAAAATCTCGACAAGGTAGGCTGGGAAACAGCAATTAGTTAGATGTCCAAGTACGACGGAGTTTTGATACTTACTATATGTGAGGGCGTTGAAACCGATGTTGTAGGCTGGCTGGTACGCATAAATCCAAAATAGGCAGAGCTTTCCTGCGTCTTGCGAGCCACCAACAATAGCAGATGCCGAGGAGATCGTCCATGCTACATATATCGCCAAGATGCCGAAGATAGAGGTCAAGTACATCGTCCGGCGTCTGAATTTCATGACTAAGAGAGCGGTGAAGACGGCGCAGACCAAACCCCAGCACTGGTTGCCGATATTGTATTTGGCCTGGAAGTTAGGGTCCGTAAAGCCGATTAGGTTCAGAATATCTCCGAGGTAGTAGGAGATGACCACATTGCCAGAGAGTTGCGACATGACGCCCAGAAGCGAACCGATAAGCACGCGACGTCGGTTACCTGATGTGCTAAGCATATCCATCCAGGAGCGCTTCGAGTGTTCTAATTCGATAGCGATGGTAGTCTTAATTTCGGCCATTTCGGCCTTCGCAAATTCCGAGTTCTCGTCGCCTTCGGCGTGGTATGTGACTAGGACCTTGAAGGCTTCTTCGTAACGTTCTTTTGAAATCAGGAATCGAGGACTTTCGGGTAGGAAACTAAAAGGTGTTAGTGGGTTATATAGATTATCAGGCCGAGAAACCTTACAGCACGAGGGCAACCTGTAGTAGTGAGGGCGACATCTGTAAGAGTGAAGGGACTCTACGTATCCACGTTAGAGGAGCGAGCAGTAAAATGTATTCTGGGTATTGATTACCTCCAGGACCTAATTGAGAAGGAGGTATTAGACTCAGCGCCAAACAGGAGGTATTTTCGATTTCAAGGGTAAACTTACCAGTCAGATGGGATCTGCTGCGTTCCATAGGTCGCAGCTGAAGCCACGATAGCACCAATGAAGTACGCCGCATTGAACAGCGATGTCAGGATGGCACGCTCTTTCGGATACGCAAGCTCTCCGATCAAACTAGATCCAGCAACAATGGCGTAAGGAAGTCCAAAGCCAATGATCAGTCGAGAAACGATATACATCGCGCCTTTAGACATGCAATTAGTTTGTATATTGCAGAAAGCGTATCGCTTGGTCGCGTACCATTGATGGAGAAGCCTTGAATTAGCGACCCGATGATCATCGTTATACTACCAAACATGACACACCATCTTCGGCCGAGATTATCGTTGAGGAGTGGGATGAAAGGGAGACCGATAACAGCACCAAGAGGCAAGGCGGAGGCGAGAATGCCCTTGTAGGCACCTGTAGGATGCCCGAAGTCTACGATTCGTCCTCGGTTAGCATTGGTGGTTTCCCCCTTCTCCTGCAGATTAGTAGGGCCCGACGCGAGACTTACAGTTAGTCCAAGCAGGTACCAGTTGGACGGCGTTAATGATTTGCGAGTCGAATCCGGACGTCATCTCAATTCCCATCAGACACGGAAACAGCATAAAGTACAGATAGCGCAAGTTTCTCTTCTGATGCCATGGGACCTTATCGTCTATCGCCATGCGATAGACGATATTATCCGTCTGAACACCGCCGCCGACCATTTTGGCAAACTTGCTTAAAGACTTCGGTACTTAGGGGTCGGGTTGATTTCGTTAGGGGGACTAGAGAGCCAGGCGAGCAAAGTTCCAGTCGCTAACTCCGGTATTCTCTTGAAGAATCGGCCATGGCGCTGGCTCATATATAACTGAGCTTTCAAGCTCGGACCGATTGTTCTAGTAGGGTTCGGCGGTTATTAGGGCAATATCAGCTTACACCTAGGTTGCCCGCAAATCATGCGAGATCGTGAGTGTCTATAGCCATTTTTCAATTTAGCCGCCAAGCCTGATTGCAAATTCACTCGTAAAATACCAACCGAAGGGGCACAGCAAATAGGGAACCCGGAATTCCATGAGCCTGGCTACAAAATCAAGCTTTCATTGGTCAAGTACGTTCCATTGCCACGTTCCATTTCTCCATGATCGAGGCCCTTCGAGAAAACACCCGGAAGAGTAAGATAACCCCCCGCAATATCCCGCAATACCCCCGTGATCCTTTTCCGTGGGTCTTATTCTCATCATACTGTCCGGACCAGATTGTAACATATTGATTTGATGTCCTTGTCAAGCTCAGCTTCCTACCTTGACCAGCAGGGCTGCATACAAAGGCACTCAGCCTGTCAGAGCTCAGCTACTTCCTTGGCACTAGGTTAAGGGCCGTTAGGACCCGGCTCGGCGGATCGTGGTACCCCGGCATTTCGTTCGTCTATTCTGGCCTCGAAGACGTGTGGTGCGTACTGTATGGTGATCCACCGGATTTATGAAGTTGTATTCGCTTGGAGCATCTCCGGACACTACCCACCGCGACTATTGCATCTGTATATAACCTACGCGCTAGACTTGAAAGCCAAATCAGCCTGCGTAGGCAATAGCAGCCTTATTCGAAGACTAATGGTCGATCTGGTTGAGTTGGGGTCATATACACTTCAATGCAACCGTTGCTCGGTGCTTTTATACTAGGTAAATTAAGGATTTCCTAGTGAATTTTCCTCATCTGGTAGCTTTACTATCTGCATTCCACACGACTACGATACATTTAGTTGGCTATCAGAGAAACTCATGATGTATACGGTGTATTGGTAATCATCCTAGCGATACTGGGCCCATCTTCCAGGCACCAGCAGGACGGGAGATGCCATATCACGCAACTGGAAGGGATTAAAAATGAGAGTTTTCCCCTTCTCATAAACTTTTGATGGTACTCACTTTTTTCTCGGACCAGCATTTCCAAATCTAGATTTCCACTTTACTCTATCAAACACACCAGGATATTCGTCTCCAAGTATACAGAGAGGTCAGCAATCTGGAAGAGCGACCATCTTGTTATGCCATTAGTCTTATTCGAAGCTAGCGCGGCTGAGACTGCCGTCGAACTAAGCGCATATAGCTATAAAGCCAAGGCCCCTAATTCGAAGCCAAATCCTTTGGCGCAAGGACGCTGAACCCCTGACTGTCTCGATAGTCCTCCGGGATCTAATGATTAAACTGAGACTATATAACATACTCATTTCAAATTATGTTACTGGCATAATAATTGCCTGCGGAGTGTACACGATAACTCGAAATATTGATTGGAAGTCAGTTGTTGAGTCCGATTCGAGCATCACTTCGCCTGCCGCTTTAGTAGCGTGTCGTTGGAATCGAAGAGTCTCCAGGCTATAGGTAGGTATTTACCATCGATGTAGGACGAGTAGGCCCACGCTTAAAGCAACACTACAGTTACTGTGGCAAGGTGAATTGTCAGGGGCTTGAGTTTACAGTACAGATGGGGGGGATATTGGCGTCTCTATTTTGGATAGGGCCGTATAAAGGAATAAAGAATTCTTATGGCGTCCACAGGTATAAGCTCGTAGCATTAACTAGCTATATTTGAAGCTGCCCAGCGACAAATCAGTTACTACTATACCTCCAGAGTCCAATTGTAACTAAAATGGATATAGTCCATGTAGTATTCAGATATTGATATATGTTCATCACTCGCCAAGTCACATATTGGCCTTAGAGATATGTAGGGTGCCGGCTTGAATAGGGAGTATCATTGCCGACTCTCCTACACCTCTTAGTCTTTTATATGCCACTATCAAGCAATTAATTTATAAGATGGCTTAGGTCTGGCTGGCTTCAAATGTTATCACCCAACCGCATTATACAGCAACTATAGCTAGTAGAGCTTACCATAATCGCAAGCGTACTCTATCGTCACCATGAATGAGCGGCGAATAGATGGCTGGCTTTCTGATACCTATATGCCGGTTTAGATACCACTCTACCTACATTCTTACCCACCCAGGTAGGTGCGTACATATATATATCAACCTAATGGGTCTACTTAGTACTTCAATCTTCCTTCGTTTGAGCGTTGCTATGTCACGGTAAAGACTTAACTCACCGAGTAGCACATGTAGATATAGGTTTCAGCGGAAATCATTACTGCTCAATATATTCATAAGCTATAGTCCAGGGCTGATTGGCTTGGTGTATTTGGTGCGATGGGTATAGGGGAATATAAACAAACACTCGTAAATCGTGGTATACATGCATTGGTCGAACATATGATAGTACCAAAAGGTAAATTATCAAGCTGTTTTACTTTATGTAATATACAGCATATTACTACTGCGATCTCTCCTATACAAGAGTTGACTGTAGGCGAGTTAACTTGTTTCCACAGTTGTGACTTGCTACAAGGCTTTTAAGGCTCCTCTATTAAATTGAGATGAATCAACCATCAGTTGTGATAAGTACCCATGTTAAGACTATCTCATGCAAAATTTAGCACGGTGTAATACAGGGTGTACGAAGCACTTAAACAGCCTGATTAGAGAGAACTGCCGAATTTGAAAGCATCAGCGCCTCCAAGGAATTGCGTATCTTCTACGGTAAGGTGCTTTCAATCTTGAGCTCGCATTCGTCTCGCGCAGGGGATAGTGTCTGTGCTTCTTTAAGTTCTGACTGGTGGTTTCACAGCTTCGTAGTGTAACAGAGGAGTTCAAGGTATATCGTTTTATGATATCCTGGCGTATAGCTGCTTTGACCACATGTGCACGAGGTTCAATTAGTTCCTTCGGTCCCGTGGCCCGTCCGGCCCCCGCGCCTAAGGGCTTGGTTGCAAGCCGCCAAAACTCCACGTGGACCTCATACAGAAAATATTTCGCCCTAATCCGAATTTGGGACTGGCAAGGATTTCTATTTTCTACGCGAGGAAAACAGCTGTGATTCTTGGCATAAGAATTTTTATATAAGAACCTCTTATGCTCTATCTTACGGCTTTGGATCCGAATATGGAGAGCCACTGGACCTAATATCTATGCGCGTGAATTTGGTGTAAATTACACGGCTGAATATCTGAATAAGCCGTATTCCCCCTCTTATGAAAGCCACATATTAGAAGTAGCTATTGTGGCTGGTGAGAGGCTGAATTATGATGTACATACTAGTAGGGAATTTTACGCCTCCTTGGCCTCTGGGGATCCCGGGATGACCTAGCCAAGTGCATGCGACATGCAGCAGGATTATACCTTAGTACCATAACTCGTCCCAGTTTTTGAAAATTCTTACCTTTATTAGTTGACCGTGCCACACTTTCTTTTGAAGGAAGGGAGCAGATTGTCGAATAGAAAAGCTCTTGGAATCCATCGATGCCGGTGAGGCTCATGCAGTTAGTTCACATTAGCAGCGTGCTGTTTGTTCTGTTTTTAGAAACTGTACTAATAGACGAACCAGCCATGGATGCGTGAGCCCGTCCCTCATTTATAGTGGCTGTGCTGGCCTTGTGAGCTCATATCGGTTTTCCATCTTTCTTTTTATGTAGTATTTTCCATGTATGTATATGCGACGGTCCGCTCTAACTTTTCCTGGGTCCTTGCTTGCTTGCTGTCGAAGCTGGCATAGCTACCTAGTAGGTAGTCGCTAGTCCAGGTTCCACGTTGATGGATTTCTACATGCTGCTCCCTTGACTTGGGCAACTTACATGTAGGTACGTAACAAGGAGCGTCGCGTTTTTATTAGACAAACAGCAAGGACGCAATGTCCCAATTCTTTCTACTCTCTGGTAGGTGAAAATGGCGGGTTCCTACAGTACAGGCCTCCTGCTTGCTGTTTGTCGCGTTGGTTAGGTACATATTCAAACGGTGAGGTCGAAGCTCTGATGTAAGCGGTTTCTTATTTTTGGGCAATCAGCATTCCAAAAATGCTTGGGAATCGCCTCCGCCGCACTGCCAATTGGTAGCTTGTACGTAGATACATGTAGGTAGTGAGCGGCCAACAAGCAGTGATCGCAATCATCAAGGGTACGACGGGTTAGCAGGGTTCCTGGTACTTGACTTAACTGGGCCCCAGGTAGCTAACCACATATTTTGGGAGTAGGGATACTAATTATTATTTGATTGTTTCCGAAAATACAGTATATACTTGTTAATTATGAGAGATATGGATAACTAGCACCCCCTACTGTTATGTGCGGGATCGCCAACGCTACTAGATTTTGCGGTATGGACTACCTGGTTAGGATCCTATTTCCCCACCAGCTTTTTGCGTTGTCGATCCTGCTCGCGGTCATCTTATATGGAAGAATAAGTGAATGGAAAGGACAAATGAGACCCGAATGTCATGTGCCGGGTTCATTGGTCTATGCGCTCCAGCAATCGCTGTTTCCTTATGTTATCTCTTTGTTTGACTGGACACCGTCAAGTTTCCACACTCCATTAATCCAAGTTTGAAACAACATCACACACGGACTGCCGAACATGGAGAAGGAACCACGGAGGTCGAGCTCAGACTCGATAGAGGAGAACTTTTTCTTGCCCTCGACATTCTCACCTTGGTCTACTCGGGAACAGTTCGTTGGCGATAACGAACCAACTCTCTCGCGCTCGGGTGCCCAAACAGCAGTACCTTCGCCCGCGATATCGAAAGAGGGAACCTCATCATATGTGCCAGAAACTCATGTCACGAGGCCTCCATTGACGCGACATGCCTCTTCCTTTAAGCCCATCATGACGGCGGAAACTCCCATGACCGAAGAGGATCTCGTCCTCAGACCGGCTGATCATGGCATGCATCCTAGGACCGAAGTAGTTATCACCGGTGGAGACAAGAAACGGGCACCCCCGCGGACGACGAGGTTCAAGGAGATGCTGACCCGTTCTCTATCATCAACGCTGTTGAGCAAGAAGGGGCCATCCTCACCTCATACCAAGTACGACACGGTCGCAGAAGAACCACCTGCTTCGTCTATGCAACGCGACTCTGAGATTTATCCTATGGACACGGTAGATACACCAACCCCAGGTCTAAAAACGAGATGTAGTAGTTTAGACGAAGAAGACGACGATATCGGTATCGATGAACTTGCTGCACGATACGGTAAATTTAGCTCTTTCGTATATTATCTATTATCTTCAGCACTAACCGGCTTCCTAGAACGCCCACCCCTTGACTGCCATTCAAGGCGGGACGTGTATATCAAGCGCCGCAGCTGGACATACATCGTTCTGGCCGTGCTATCGGTGTACTCTACCTTCCTCAGTGGATTGTGGTTCGTGACGTCCATCTACCAGCCACGATACGGACGAGGGATATCGTCTAGCGACGGGTGGAAAATGGCACCATCGACGGCAACTTTAGTCTGCACACTGTTCGCCAAGACCATCGAATTGTCTTTCGTTACAGTATTCGTAGCTTTACTCGGTCAGGTTCTGACGCGAAGAGCCTTTGTCAGGAAGGCCAAGGGTGTCACTCTCGCTGAGATGACGATGCGAAACTGGGTCATTGTATGTGTCCCACCAAGCCCTTGGATATGGTTCAGTTATCGATCAACTAATGATGCATATAGCAACCCGGTTCGTTGCTTACGTACTGGGAGGGTATTCCCTACGCTGCTACCACCATTTTGGGTGGTGTGACGCTGCTGGCGACCGTCTCCGCTCTATTCTATACCACGGCGTCCGATGCAATGGTGAGCCCTAAGCTCAAGTACGGAGCGTGGGAAGACAGGCAGCTAGAAGGGCTTGTGAAGGCTTCCTACGCGAATCCTTTCTATGCCCAGAAGGCATGCTCGACACCCATCGACCTGACAATGGACCCGATCAATTCGGCGCCATCCTGTCTTGATGTTCAGTACTCAGGCCAGTCTTATCATAACCTACTGACCTTCATGTAAGTTGCCAAAAACGTCGCTCTCGACCAAACTAACAACTATACTAGGACAGAATGGCAAGGTATCCATAACGGGACTCCGACAGCCGACTACCTGAGTGGAAGACCCGTCGGCAAGCACAACCTGTTCGACAACACGACTATGGTGTCATCTTGGATCGAGACGGATTTCAGCGACCCGCAGGCTAATTTTGCAGCCCATAATAGGATCATCAACAACGTCACGCTCGCTATGCCACACCCGGGTGTCTACTCGGCGGCGACGGACCCCCACAATGATATTCTACAGCCCGAAGATCTAGCGGGCGTTGGAGAATACTCGATCCGTGCCAGTGTTGTCTCGCCTGCCGTTAACATTATGTGTGTTAACGTGGCCCGGGATGAGCTTGCCCCCATTATCTACACCCGTTGGCCCGACGCCCGAACGGAGTTCACCGATGTCCCCGGACAGCGCATCGGCGTGGAGGACTGGTTTAACGATGTGCCGCCCCCGACGGATGGCGAGTGGCTCAACAGGACGGTGGTCGATGATATATTCCGCTGGGGACCCCAGTATAGCCGTCGACCACCTGTGTTCCAGCTGGTTAGTATTCGATCTCATCCCACGCGAATCCATTAGTCTCGCTCCGCCATATACTTGCTAACACCGAATTCCCTCCTATAGTACCCGATCGACTTCAACATGATCACCAATACCTCGGTGGCCAGCTCAGACTCCATCTACCTGCTCGCCAAGGCCGGCACCATTGACGACTACACGCTTTGCGAGATGCGCTCCTGGGTAACCCCCAAGTGCTCAACTCGTTTCGACGTATCCGGGATCTCCGGCGGGCAGCTCCAAGCGCACTGCGAGGACCCCTCAGACGCTAACTCTTACGCCCGCGGCTCCGGCAACAACGACACGACGGACGCCCCATACCCCTCCGTCGACTGGCGCAACCTCGCCGACCAATGGCGGCTATCCATGGACCTCAACGGCGGCGTGAGCAACAACAACGCGAGCAACGCGCGCATCATGACGAACCTAATCCTCGACCAGCCCGCCCTGAGCCCCTCCCTCCCCTCCATGGCCGAAGCCCTCGCGGTCCTCGCCTCCTCGACCCTCGTCGCGAGCGCCCTGGGCTCAACGTACCGCATACGCTGGGACTACGGGGAGATGGAACTGGACCCGGGAATCTACGAGCCCTTCCGCGTAGTCATGCGCTCGCAGCAATACACATCCTCGCACGTATCCCCGTGGCAGGCGACCTTCTACCCGGTCCTGGGAGTCGTATTCGTGATCAACGCCGTGTGTCTTTTATATTTGGTCTTCTACCGCCCGGGGCTAGTGAACGACTACACGGAGCCGCAGAACCTATTCGCGGTCGCCGTGAATTCGCCGCCGAGCACGGCGCTGGCGGGCAGCTGCGGCCACGGCCCCGATTCCAAGGAGATGGTGGTGCCGTGGCGCGTGGGGTACTCGGCGGCTGCGAACCATTATTTCTTCGAGGAGGCGGGAGGCGACGAGAGGAGTTGCCCGAATACGCGGCAGAGCATGGCGAGTGGCTCGCATTTGCTGTCGGCGCATGATGGGCAGTATAGAGGGAAGAATCACGATAACTATAAGCGGTTGAGCGCGAGCCGCGCTTGGTTGTGAAACCAGGCATCTCAATGCAAGGGAAGGATGGGGCGTCCTCGTTGATTTCTATTTGCGTTGCATAGCAGTGGCGTTTAAGGGGTGGGTGATACCATTCGGGAAAAAGGGTGACCTCCAAATCTATTGCATATTCGCGCACGGTATCATGCTTATAATTAAATACCCTCGCGTCGGGGCAATGACGTCAGAATACAATCACAATTACACAGCACAGCGCTGAAAACACATAAGCTGGTGATTTAGCAGTAATTTTTATTCCTTCGGATGTTGAGATCCTCTAACTAGCAGCCAAGGTTGTTGAGTAGTCTTAACTTTTCAAATGGTTCTTTTGGTAAGGACTGAATAGAAATATAATTATAGCGGACAAGAGTTCAATAAGTTATCCGAGCCTTAGGTTATGCTTCGAGGAAAGCCGATGCCTCCTTCAGGAGAGGGCCCCGGGATTATCTTCGATACAAAGCTCCTAGAATAGCTTATGCTCAAGTGTCATGTCGGACTCAGGTTCCAGGCCGACACAAGCGCGGAAGATATTCGTTAGAGCACCTCGCTGCTTCGCAAGCGCGTTCACCACAGGCGTCCCAGGAGGGGTCAGTGGTGCCTTGAGCATGTAGCTGAGGATGCTCAGGACGCTGTGGAAGCCCTTGTACTCGTTAGCGGACTGCTGGTGCAGCTTCCACTGGATGCGCGTCATCATCTCGGCAACGAGCACGAGGTCGATGATTAGCGGCGATGCGAGAAGCGAGTCCTCGCATACGTTGAAGATACTAAAGTTGCGTCAGTCGATAATTGCTATGATGAAGGACTAAAACTTACGAAATGGTTTGGTGCCCGCCGAGGAAGATCTCGGCGTAGTACTCATCCAACGCACGCTTGTTGTCACCGACAGCCGGCATGTACTTGATAACAACGGTATGGTCTGGGTGCTCTCCCTTCTTATAAAGAACAGAGTTGGCCTCCACCATATCGTCGACCACGTTGCTCTTGGAAATTTCCTTGGAGCGGAACTGCTTTTGTGAGCTCAGGTTCTTGCCGTCATTGTTCCCTAGGTGGTTATAGCTGGCGATGGAGGTCAGCTTGATGCCGGCGTTGATCAGGAAGTCGACCAGGGCAGATTTCATTTTAGTTTGTCCCGACTTGAAATCGTCGCCACCGATAAAAGCCGAGTGCTTCTCGGCAAGCTCGATAGCACCAGGGACGAAGGTGTTCTGAGGGGACCCATTGATGAACGGGGTCCGGTCTAGGATACAGGCCACGGCGAATACGGTAGACGGAGACACTTCTCCGTGGCCTTCTTCGATAGCCTTTAGCAAGTTTTCGGCGGTATCGTTGACGCCGGGAATTATATCAGCGTATCGCTCAGTGTTCGCGGTCCACTGTACAATGACCTTGTCCAGACCATTTTGCTCTTTGAAGTCGCTATTCTGAGATTAACGAGGGTACTCGCAGATGCCTACTAGTGAACCTACCGAATATCCTGCCGAATTTTCTCAACGTGAGCCATAGAAGCTTTACTTCCGGGGATGAGATTGTCAGCCCTATCCTCCTGGTTGGCGGCAATGAAGTCAGGGTAGTATATGCTTGGGAGTGGGACCATCTGGGCCATTTCCTTCTTGACTTGGGCTTTCAAAGTTGGCTCGAGCACAGCAGCACGATCCATAGCATCCGCAAGGTTCATACTGCTGATATCCCATCCACCGATAACAAGGTCATCAGGATGTACCATAGGTAGGACGTCCCGGAAGGGAATATTAACTTCCTTATTGGTTACGGGGTCCGTACCAAGTTTCATGGTAGATCCCATGATGACGGAGCCGTAGTAGTTCGCAGCACGGGGCCCCTCACGGGTCTCCCAAACAAGACCACGGCGGTTAGCGATGATACCAGCGGTGACAGTCGTGCCGTTGTTTCCACCCCAGCCTACGAGCATCATACCAACCTTGGGAACCTTCCGGTCGACCTTGAAGTCGTACACAATCTCCTTGGGTGTGGCTACATATTTTCCAGTAGCATCCTGGGTTACACTGGTGGTTCTATAGGTATATTTTGACTGGATTTCATTGTCCGTATAAACCACGTTGGGCGAGCTAACTGTGAACAGACCGGTGTTTGAAAGTGACCGGGCTGAGCCGTTGCCGTTTGGGTGTCCGTTTCCGTACGCAACACCCGTGTCTGCCTCAGCGTGCGGTGCCATGTTGGGCTGTTGGCTGTATACCTAATGATTGGTTCGGATTTGTGCTATAGAGGCAGTCTTTATTGAGTAAAGGCCGAGTCCGCTGCGCTTCCGGGCGAGGCAGAGCAGCGGGCTCCTGCGTACGGATGATGGACGCTACAGAACAGGTCAGAATTCACTCCGAACACGAGACTTGCAACAAAATCCAAGGAGGTTATGCGTACGAGTTGAGAAGATTGGAAAACGTCTTGACGGTATGCGGTGATCGCTGCCCTAGAGCGCGATCGTCTTGTCAAGAAGCTTGAGAGGGGGGTAAGGGAGTTTTGCCGTAAAGCTCGAGGGGAGAGCAATTGGCTTATGGTTTTTAATAAAGATACTGCAAGTACGATTGGTTTAACAATCTCACAATGTCATAATGCGGTCAGGATGTCTAGAGAATAGGCAACAAAGGGATCTAGAGGGGAAGGACCGGACTATAAATGTGGAATTCAAACGGTTACGCGGCTACATCGGAATACTATGAATTAGGAGATCCACTACTGTGTGCTACGTGGTTAGTACATATGTAGTAGACTAGAGAAGACAATAGAAGACAACACATGCATGAGGAGCTAAAAAAATGGCATGATTAAAAAACATGACAGACAGCAAACAGCGTTGATTAAAAAGAGTTCACGATATCGGTCGTTGCAGTTGTTGGACAAGCATCGAATACTTCAATGGGTTTTACATGTACATACAGATGCTGTGTGCTGCCCCCCGCCCCGCCTTGGAGATAAAATTGACGATCTGTAGCGGGGATGACAAGGGCATGATTGGTCGAATTCAGAACTGTTAGTGCCAAATACTCACATGGCATGCTGGTAGAGAGTTTTCTGGATCAGACATGTGGAAGCTTCAGCGATGTCGGGTCGAGTAGTAGACTTCAGTCTACATGTGTAGTATAGAATCCATGTCTCCGGCAATATTCTCCGTCTATAATATAACAACTTCAATATTCAGAGCCTTGGAGGTATGTAGAAGATAGATCTCTTGCATCTTCTGCATGTACTTTATTGGTTCATTCTCGTTAGATCAGCTCACTTACATTGTTGTCTCCGTTATCTTCCCCCTTTTCAATATACCTGTGTAACCAACAACGCATAGCCCGTCCCAAGCTAACCTGCAATTCTAAAAAAGCTACTACTCTACTAGCATTGTACAACATGGGAGGCTTCGCAAGGCGAAAGGAAAAAAAAAGGGAAAAGAAAAGAAACAAATACTGGTGGTGTTAATAGTTACATATATGTATTGAAATGTATTTCATTCTCGCATAGCCTTACGGCGACGCAGTGGGAAACCAAATCGTATAGATCACGTAATACATGTGAGCAATCTAGATTTAATACGAACATATGGGCGCACACACAGGAGAAACGAATCATGTGAAGTGAGAGGTGCGGCCAATATTATTACGGAAAGGGGTGATATCTGAAATGCTCCTATTGGACATCACCTCAAGTGAAGCACAGACATGTAGCACAGACTTGGAGATCTATAACAAGGGCAGAGCCATGGGACTCTAGAGTCTGTGCAATGCAACCCGTCGGTATTCCGCTCCATGATAACCAAACTATTCAACTCCGGCCGAGTCTCTTTACAAGACATGCGATCGAGATCGAGTATCTATTGCTCTTGTCAAGCATTGAAATTCGTAAACGTGAAGTTATATCCTACAATATAGAAAGCCACATTCCACAAATCCAACCCCTACCTAGACGTTACATAGGTTGGAGAGCCCCGCTTTGAAATGCTGTCAGCTACTATATTGAGCCTCATTTCCGGGTGTAGGGGCTCTGTTCGGATATGAGAACAGACCAGGAGTTCATGGAACCTATCTTTGATAAGTAGGCGTTATCGCTTGACATACTGTATGTACAGCATGTACGCACATATGTATGAACACTTCATACCAACCACATTTTCTCCCTTGCGCCTGCTACACAACATACACGTGTAGTCGTCGTCGTCAGTAACAAATAAAGGACACGATCTCATTGGGTCCAAACCCGTGGGTCATTACCCCCCATACGGGTCAGGGGCTGCAAGTTTCAAGAAACGCCAGCAGGCCGGACAAGCCACGGCCAGACTCGACGACGATAAATAGACGGTGCGGAATTTGACCACGTGCGACGTCGGAAGTATGTAATGAGTCTCACTTGTCGCCGGAGGATTTCACATCTGTAGGTGTGCTTCTGTCATCGTGGATATACATAGTAGACGACGGCAATTATAATTGTTATGATTTATTTTCCTATTCGTCCACCGAGCTACCAAAATTAATCTTCTTAGCCGCAATTCTTTGTCAAGTGACTCTAGTGGCCTAAGCTAGTAGATCAAGCACGTCAGGGGTCTTCGGCAGCAATGTGTGCCGCATAGGCCCGAAATAACTGCATAACATGGACAAGTATTCCCCAGGGCTGCCGAGCCGTCGTATGCTTCATCTTTCTATGGGCCAATATGCGAAGGACATGGACTTGCACCAACACCAGGGAGTTAGGTTACCTGTATAAGTATGCACCGTACATACATGTACGCAGTATACATGCTGTCGTGGATCTCCGTCGCTGGCAGAGACGGTTGATAGCTCTCCCGGACTTTGTTTGGACGGCTCACACAGACCTTACGCTAGGAGAGCGGATCATAGGGGTCGTCTTTTAGTCAAATTGTTGGACCCATGATGTTCGTATCTGGGGTTCCTGATCGGTGATAGCGGCAGCCAAGCACTAGAGAGGGTTCAATGTCATTGAATGAGCATATCAGCCTAGAAGAGTAATGAGATGCAGGAAATGACGTTCAATCTAGCAACAGGCCTATCACGATATTCAGCGCGGAGGCCATAATTGGCAGACAAGATAGGGAGGAACAGACCTAGCAGGGTTGGTATAATTGGTATCCCATGACAACCATGACAGCCATCAATTGATCACTTACAGTAGACCCTCCTGCGAGTCAATCTGGTTCATTCTGGGCTGATTGGCTAATTGTAGCATTGCCGTCCATGGTAGCATCGGCTCTATTCAGGTTGATGAGGAAAGGATGTGAACAAATCTGGTTAAATCTAAAGGACAGCTGGTCGAGTGACTGGCGAATTAGAGCATCGATGCTCCCTAGGTTAAGGTAATTGTCCATAATTATCCAAGAACTCAATTCAAAAACCAAGCATAGAAAAGGGACCGAGAAAGGAATCTGATTCGATTTTGAAATAATAACTCCTCTGCCCCTTCTAGCCAAAGTCTCCACAGATGCAGAAAGAGAGACCAAGAGACCCCTGGACGAACTAGGTACTCCGTATTTGGCCCATATTTCTAACAGCAATGAAGTGGAGACAGGGGTATCAAATCGTCAAATCACAGCTGACATCTGAGCTGCAAGGTACCCGTTCTGGCCGTGCAGCCCTTGTCTCGCAGTCTGGCAGAGAGGCGCTATACTAGATCAGTTTAGCGATTGCTAGTGTGGTAAGAAAAGGTCGATCGTACAGCTAATTAGTTGTAACATAACACTATCGGTGCCAAAGCCAGTCAACACAGCCTAGCCAATCGACTACTGAGTTCACGGAGCTTACGGTGTTGAGGTGTATGTTGTTTCGGTCTGCCATTCGTTCAGTATCGGAACGCCGAACATTGTGGCGTTCTTCATTAAATTCTTTCATTTTTGAGCGCACCAGGCGGCTGTCTATCATTGATGCTAGCGGGCAGGATTTGGAGTCAGGTCCGTACCTCTTATTAAGTAGGTACTTACTAGGTAGGTAGGCAAATGACACGAACCGAAACCTTATTGACATAATTGTTTTACGTTGAAGCTAATTAGGGTGATTAAGGCATGGAAATAAGTATGGAAGCTCCGATCAATAGGGATTAATAGAGAAAGGACGACAGCGCCGCAATCCTAAGCCTGTCTACGAGGAAGGACAAGCGTTTTGGAAACTACTTTACCTACTAGTCTTAGAAAGTAATACCTGAAGACTGAGGGCGCAGAACCCGGCTAGAAACAACAACCAAATCCCATTGATTCATGTTTATGAGGCTGGTAAGCTATCTTTTTGTAAACAACAGTCACCGACTTCACCGCCAGCTCACCTCAATATTGCGTAAAGACAGCACAACAGTCGTACAAAGGATGCTGTCGACGTCCTGTTTAGGCCTACAGTTGTGAAGATCACCACCGTTTGAACTTGAGTTCCTGAATCCTCCTTATCATGCACATGTTTAATAATAAATGAAGCACACCCCAAATATCGATATCTCTACAGAAATTTTCTGCTGTTTCTGCTTTACCTACTTTATCCTGTTACTTTCTAGAAAACTATTGCATCTACATACTTCGGGCTTCACTAATTAGAACTACATGTACATTGGGTAACCTATTGCTATTGACGAGCCACGATCGCCACAGGTGCTACTGAAGGTAAGGTACCCTTTTAAGTTATTACTGCCAAGAGAGACAAGGTACAAGGGTTCCCATGATTAGAGTGCTCGTGCATAGCGTAGCCAGGGGCTGAACGACAGGGGTCGTATTAGCATCCTCCACTCTTTCGAGACACAGCTCGCAACGTCCCAGGAGAGACCTATTCACCGACCTTTATGGCCACAAGATCTCTTGAAACCTCCTCAGATCTTGTTTCCTCTCGACCAATTGTTCTTTCGTCCAACCGGAATCTTCGACGCAAGAGGCCCATTCGGCGTCCACTCTTCTTCCACGACGACATATCACAACCGCCCTATCGCAGAGCACACGATCACGGGTCATACCTCCCAGAGGCCAGTTATCGCCAAACTCCAGCGATACCGTTACGCCTAATACGAGGCCTAGCTTTCACTGTCCCGGGCTGTGGAGTTGAGGTTTCGGATTTCTGCACGACATTTAGCATCGTGGTCCGATCCATCTCTTTCTTTCCTGTCAGCACACGAACTTAGAACTGGTACTGTCGGAACAATCAAAGTTGTCACCAATTGATCATCATCGACGTCAACCGCCTACGCAGGCATAACGAACCGGTTAAGGGTGAATTAGAAGGAGGATTGCTGATGCGCTAGGTCCTCTTGTGCAACCCCGAGTGAGGAAAGGGAAGGGAGAGATAAGAGAAGGAAAACTATCAAGCATGACAGAAGCGCCGCGACAGTCGGCGTTTATGCCGACGATAAAATGCTCCAACTGTGGGAACCAGGTTGAGATTTCGATGATGGGTGACCATGTTTGTGGCAGCACAACCGCCGCAGCAGAGCGTTCGTGCTTCTCAACTCACCTCTACTGTAATTTTACTAACTCTTCGAGTAGCAACCCCTCCTATGCCAGACCTTTTAGGCGGCACGTTCTCTTCCCTAAGAACAAATGTCTTTGACAAGTTCACCCGCGCTGCCCCGCCTGCTGTTGATACATCTGCAGCGAGTAAGCTTACCGTTACCTATTTAAGCTATCATCCCAGCTAATGCAACAGTAGATCGAGCATTCGCGAAGCCGGACCAACTAACTCCAGTAAGCGCCTCTACTGGATCTCAGGCAATCTCACCCAAGACACCGACACATGGACGGCCCGGTGCCAGTCAAAGCGGTGATGATTATTTTACGCCAGCAATAGCAGGCTCACCTAGACGACCGGGTGGTTATGGAGGATTTGGGGACTCAGAATCATACGAAGGTGATTCTGCGTATGGCACTAGCCCAAACAAATCAACGAATTTCTTAACGAGGATGAACAGCATTGCACCTGGGCCGTTCGAAATGAACCGAAGACCCGGGGCAAGAAATGCGTTCCCCCGGAGTAATAGCAGAGATAACACCGCAGAGGCGAATGATGATTCTTTACACGTTGGGTATACGATCAGTAGACCAGGCACTGCAGGCTCGAGCTCGTCCAAGAATAGCGCCAATCTTGCTCTTCCGAGAGCACCACGGAAAAATGGGTACGGTGGGTTCGGCCCGCCGGAGAGAGACGGCGATGATTTCGAGCCGCAGCTAGGTCTCGGTAAAAGGTCAGAGACATTTCCGGAGAAGCTACTGAAAGCAAATAATGAGATGATGGATGACGCCCCAGCCCGCGCACCCTCGGCACCCGGCCCCAGGCCCGATCGGCTACGGAGTACATCTAACAGTAATGGAAATAGGACGCTCGCGGCAAACGAACGGCTACCACGACCGTCATTTGGAGCGCAAGATGCGCTACGGCCCCCACCCCTACGAGCAAGCTCATCGCGCCCGCCAACGCGAGATGGGGGTAGAAGACCTTCGGCGAACGAAGTTGATGAATTTGGTGTAGGTATTCCATACCATTCGCCATCCGTGTCGCAATCCTCTAGCAATTCTGGCTATAGCCATACGTCCAAACCTAGTCAGGCTAGCTCGAATACGAGCCCGGCTCGGTCTATCGGGTCCCGTTTAGAAGCACGTCGACCATCAGATATGTCAGGTTTCGACTTATTGATGGATGATCTTCAGTCTTCGATGAACACAATGAAACCTAGGGAGCAATCACCCTCGCCTAGGGACCGGTCGCTTTCCGTGAAAGAGGCCGAGCCGCCGAGAACAAACTATCGACGTTCACCTCTGGATAGCGATCGGTTAGTTCCCACTAGTCTGACAGGACGAGACGCCGGATCCCGGCCCGCAATGAGGTCGCCGCTCGCTCCTGAGCCGTTATTAGACCGTATAGATCCCGCCGTTCAAGGCGGTCTTAGTCAATCGCCACCAACTCGACCATCCCACAACCGCCAACCATCGCGCTCCCGTGGCAATTGTAAGGCGTGCAAAAAGCTCATTACAGGCAAATCAATCTCGTCGGCAGATGGTCGGTTGACCGGGCGTTACCACAAGGCATGCTTCGTATGTACGACATGTCAGGAACCCTTCTCTTCATCGACATTCTACGTCTTGAACGATCAACCGTATTGCGAACAGCACTACCACAAGCTCAATGGCAGTCTATGTGGGAGCTGCAATAGGGGTATTGAGGGGCAATATCTTGAGGACGAGTCGGCGAAGAAGTACCACCCGGGCTGCTTCCGATGCGGCGACTGCGGCGAAGTTCTCCGCGATGGATACTTCGACGTTGACGGTAAGGCATACTGCGAGCGTGACGCATGGAGGCGAATGCAAGCTGTTATGCAAATGCAGAGGCAGCAACAGGGACCGCCAAATATGCAAGGATACCCACCACGCCGACCGAGCGCCCAAGGTCCTCCACCACCGAGGGGGCTTCCCTCCGGCCCCGGTTCTAAGTTAGGACCGGGACCACTTAACCGTCCTTTCGGACTGCCCACCGGTAACCGCCTAGCGCCTGGCCAGGCTCTGGGTCGCGGTGGACTAAGTCCAATGCCGAGGATGGAGAAGAGAATGACGAGATTAGGCATGATGTAGAAACGAAATCATGCCTAGGTACTACACCTTTCCCCTTGAACGACGATACGCCTCTCTTTTGTTCCAATCGATTTTTCCACTGCCGCCACGTTGTTTTGCTGGCTGTGTGATCATTATATATCAGCATTGGCGTTCGGGGGTTCTCTTGGAAAGCATTTGACTTTTTGATTGCATATACCCTTTCACACCTTCGATTCGCAACCGCTATTTGTCTATATACCCCTTGACGAGGCTTTCACCTTTTCGATCTGGTCCATAATCGGATAAAACGTGTTATTATCATAATATGGTAATTTGGAGATTAACTCTCCCCTCAGACCTCGACAGGCTTTAGGCCATCCGCATTCAGCATTGACGGACCACACGGCCTTTGGTTGCCATTGCATTTCTCTTCAATATTGGGGACGTATCTTGGATGGAATAGGATAGATTCCTACATCTGGTAGGGTGAATATGAGCAGGCGCCCTGGCCGACGTTGGGCTATGGCTAGCCACACCGTGTTGCTGGTTTTTGTAGCGGAGAGCGGGATATAGCGAAGTGACTAAGAGATCTAGCAGGAGTGCGAGCAGCAGATCACTCAAATGCTACTTTAGTTGCGCCGCTCCAAGCTTACCTACTATGTAGGTATAGTAACCATCTACTTTCCGAGCGGGTAGAAAATAATATCAAACAACACATGACTGTCTGAATAGCTACCTCATAGTAGATTCCTAGGTTGCACATGGTCCTAATCTCATTCTATTATGGTTTTACTACCTTGTTTGCCAAGGTACATCTATGCTACTAGAACCCGAAATTAGTGTTACCTGATGAAACATCCATGGCAGCGAAACACATGAGAAAGCAATTATTACAGGATGATTTCATATCGCTACAATTTTCCCATTTGCTAGCTTGTTCATTCAACTCCCGCCCCAAGGTGTAGTTGACTTCCTAGGTTCAACACGCTCGACTGCCGATAGGCTGGTCTGCCTACCCGACGGCAAAACGGGTTTGTTGATTACGGCCGCAAGGTCGCAATTTACTTGCCTTTTTCTCACCATTAATCTGGTGGGTGGGTTTGTGTATGGACATGTATGTATGTGTAAAGTAATATTGTCCTTCCTTAGCAAACGGCGCACCTGTTACCGGCCGTTGCCGTGCTGCCTACCTTCCCCTCCGCCCCCCTGGATCTAGATTCGTTTACCGCTCCTGGTGCAAGCGGCTGAGACACGCCGATCGATCTAGAAGAGGCGCTCGGAAGAGGTCCTGCGGCGCGCGCAGCCAATTTATTTAACTGGCTTGTCGAGCGATACCGGATAAGAATCCTTAACGTTATCGTACCATTACTATGATACACTTGAAGCGAACTTGATTCTCAACGGCCGAGTGATAATATGGACACATGCATGCTTGCTTGAGCGAGTAGATCCAGTGCCTTCTGCGTGTTGTGTGCTGTGTGCTGATATCAATATCACATCATTGATAGTATTTTGAAAATCCCAACTGTTGGTCCGTGTATGTACATCGTGCAAACAGAGGCATTTAACAAATCTAGTTGCCAGCGTTTTCTGACATCTTCCATATGTGAGCGGTGAGAGCGAACCAGGGGCAGGGTCGTTTTTCGTATAGGCTATTCCTACTAATGTCTACCTGTTCTGATCTCGTCGTAGACTGTGCAATAGCTCAACGGAGGAAAAACATTCTGCTGCTTAGTGACGTTTATATTATTTTCAGGTCGAGTGCAACACCATATCCGATATGCAGCTGGCCGTGTCCTAGTTATTTGTTTTGTGTGCAACGCCACAAAGATGCGAAACAACATCGACAAATCCGGGCCGAGGAAATCTGACACAATGGAAGATTTGGAGAACGAGGCGGGGGTAGGCTAAGGAAAAAAAGAGTTGGTGCTTTCTGGAATAGGCAAGCCAAACAATTTAGCGAATGTGACATGAGTTTGGTGCGAAAGATAAAGCTGCCGAGGAGGCTCCTTGATTGGACCGTCTCGACCTCTGCACGATGACGATCTCTGCGTGCGTTCCTGGCCCCATGGCGTGACGAGTGGCTGTAAGCCGCCCTCCCCTGGTTTAGGGACGTGCGGCGTTAACGATGTCTTGACTCTAATCTAAGTGATATGCGCATACGCATACTGAGATTTTTCTTGCGTGTATGTAACGATGGTGAAAATCTTCCATAGAATACATCAATAGGCCGATTGCTCTGGTCATTACGCCCCGCCATTATAAAGGCGAAGACTTGGGTTGAAGAAAAGGAGACTGCGAAGTTCGTTAAAGTTCAGATTTCGAAATTGGTAATTACTCTATCTAGCAATGTTGAACCTTTTCCGATGCGACAGGTTAGACTCATCCTGAGTGATCCTTTAGATCATGAGTAAGAAAGATGACATAAGCATCATGGATATAGTCATCCTTTATGTAACGAGTCCTATGTCGTATGCTAGAGTTGATACTACTTCTGAATCAGCTGCGTATTGCAGAACGATAAGGTCTTAGATGTGGATTATTTACCACCTTCGCAGGGCAGACAAGTTCGGGAGTTGAGTTTCCTTGTCTTATTAAAACTTGGGTAACGAGGGTGAGCCTCCAATCGGGAATTGCTTATTGCATCCATGAATCTACCAGCGCCCTAATTAGGTGCTAGATAGTCTTGGTAGTGCCTTATCTCGCGTCAAGTTTAACAAGGAAGTATCGGAAAGGGAGAGTCGAAGATTACCCCTTGATAGATAGAGCCTAGATAAGGCGGAAGAATATAGGTACTGAAGAAGAGTCGATTCACGGGATGGAAAAATCTAAAAATTAAAACACCAGCTAAGGTGTTGGAATACAATAATGCAATAATATTTTTAGAATATCGAAGGGAGGAGGACTAGTTGCCTCCTTCACATGCTGTTCAACGTTAATTAGTCCTTCCCTTCTTCTGGATCACTGCACTCCAGAGTAAGCACGCATACTCCATAACTCAAACCTGCAGCAGCCACCCGCCCATGTAGTACTGTACAACCAGGACTACTGTATAGGTAGGTACGCGTACAGACCTAATGCAGTGCCTAACTGTAACGCTAACCCCCCTCTCCACAGCTGCGTAGGCGATTGTATAAGGATTAATCATAACGACTCCAGTTTATTTTCACAGTCAAAGTATGAGACAACAGAGGAAACAAGATAGGCAAAGCATTGCGAAAGAGTTGGGATGAACGAGAATGAATTTTTTGAAATGATTGATGCACGGCCGTACTGTGAAAGTGGTCAGAGGTCGTCAACTACCTATACATATAGCCCCAGAGATACCTGCGTGAGGAACTTGTTTGCCCTAGACTTATCGGAGACCCCCCACTCTCCGCATGTAATGTACTCCCTCACTATTTTCTATAGGGCTCGATACATAGGATACGGCAGGAGCACCTAATCTACCTTAATATTGATGTACAGGGTATCCACGTCCCTTGGTCGCATACCTAATGTAAGGACCCCTATACCGCCTATAGTGCCATACCTAATCGTCAATCGTGCCCTTGATCGTGCCCTGTCGCGCATTCTCTAGTCTTTTAACCTTCAACTTCTTTCCTAAAAGGGGAGCGAAGGGGGTCCCCAATTTCAAGTATTTCCACTCGCACTTACTCTGGTGTTGATCACCACATCCCCAATATCGCGACATTTGAGTTACCCAGTTCCCTTCAAGTTTTTTGTTTCCTTCATTTCTTCTCTTTACGCTCAAGTCTGCGTCACCACTTCTCACCTCACCCTCCATCCTACTTATGAGATGCTGTCGTAATCTTTACCCGACGGTTACCCACTGCTACGTTGACCCCTACACTCATTTATTATTTCTCCAAGCTCGGGTTTTCATATTTGTAGAACTACAAACGACACGACGCACATTGCTACAAACGATTACTAAGGAAGAACAGCTACAATCGCCAGCCTGTTATACACGCTTGCCGCAGACCAAATTCTTGGGCCAGGAATCGCTACCTAATTAATCTGAAGCGTCTAGTCAAGGAGGCGACTTGTGACAGCAGGTTCCTCCCAAATTCTAATCTTCCACAATACCCTTCGTCGAAATCGCGATGTTCCTAACTGTCGACCTTTCATAAATCTGCTTGCGATTTCGATATATCGCCTTCTCGCCCGTACGCTACGTCTATCCTACAATATAGGCCGGCATGATGTTGGCGGTACAACCGCGTCGGTTGCTGTCGCGACCGAAAAACCTCCTGCTCCTAGGAGTTTTCGCTGCAACGCTATACTGGCTACTGCTGCATGGGTCAGGCGCTCCACAGACTACGAGATGGTTTGATGGAAGTTCTGGACCGGTACAATCTCCCCCCAAGAGCGATACCGATGGCAATGGCCCCCCCTTACCGCCAACCGAACATGGCAGCAATGAGCAAAATCAACATCCCCAAGCCGAGGCAAAGACAGAAGAGGAGAAGGAGAAAGAAGAAGAGGAGCAAAGAGAGGAGGACCTACGGGCTCAGTTCGATAGAGAATACGAGGCGCTTGGTCGGTAAGTTTAACCAATTATCATCCTGCCCCTACAAGTCCTAACGGTTATCTAGGGAACCTGGTTCAGATGCAGTGTTCGGCCAAACTCTCAATACCCTCGAGTCTACTAAGCGACGGTCCCAAACTATCGACGGGCACTTGAAAGCCGCCAAAGATAAGATCTATTTCAGCCATCATCGACCCTACGTCTACGACCCGTACCCGAAATACAACGAGAAGACGTGGCTCGCCGATAGAGCTAAATTCGTACCTTGCGAAGGACCAAGTGGTGCTACAGGAGAGGTGATGGTTTTCAAAGGGCAGCCCAAGGGATTTCCTGACCCCGGGTTCGGGAGTTACAATACCCTTGGTATGGATGGGAACCTATGCTACGAGCGCGAGACACGCTTAGGCATATACGGTTACCAGGCGGACAATGATACCTCAACGCCATCGGTGGATTGGGACAGGGTTCACTGGGGTCAGCTCCAAGAAAAGTGTGCTCAGAAGAACAAGGCTCGATATAACATGCAAGGCCACTCGAATCCATACCTCACCTCGGTCTATTCGCGCCATAATTCGAGCGCATCTGGTACTGATGATTTCACTGAGAGCGATCTTCCCCATTCGGAATCTCCCCTTTATAACGATATCCCGAAAATAGACCGCCGCTCTTTACGGCGCAGAAGGGGCGTTCCGGAACCGCCAAAGTCTGGCAAGCCCAAACATCTTGCCGGTCCTGAACCAAGGACTGCGCTCTTGTTGAGGACATACACCGGCAAGGAGTATAGTGAGAACGATAAGCAGGTGATCCGGTCCCTGATCACCGAGCTTTCACTACGCACTGGGGGCCAGTACCAAGTCTTCCTTTTCGTTCATGTCAAAGACACTGCGTACGCAATCTGGGATGACGAGGAAACGTATCAGTATGTCCTCCAGAGGAGTGTTCCCCCCGAGTTCAGGGATATTGCGGTGCTATGGAACGACGAAGCCACGCAGACTATGTACCCCAAGATCGACCCTAAGAGGGCGACTGTGCACGTCTCACAGTGGTTGTCAGTCCAGAAGTTTGCCCAGGAATTTCCCGAGTACGATTATATCTGGAACTGGGAAATTGATGCGCGGGTAACGGGCCATAACTACGACTTCGTTGAGAAGCTGGCTGGTTTTGCCAAGCGCCAACCTCGTCGAGGATTGTGGGAACGTAATGAACGGTACTATATCCCATCTATCCATGGGGACTACGATTCGGAGTTTCGGAAGGAAGTCGAGCGCGTGTCCGGAAAGGACACAATATGGGGCCCTCCGAAGCTGCCGTTTGTTAATCCTGTTGGACCCAAACCTCCGGTCGCAAATCCCGAGGATGATAATTATAAATGGGGCGTCGGCGAAGAGGCGGATCTCATTACAGTGGCTCCAATATTCAACCCGATAAACAGCTCGTGGATCAGTGGTAACGAGCTCTGGGGATTTAATGATTCCACACATGCCACCACCGATCTACCAAGAAGGGCCACCATTGTCACACACTCGAGAGTATCCAAGAGGCTTCTGGATATTATGCACGTTGAGAATCTCCGAGGAAATCACATTTCGTCAGAAATGGTTACACAGACCATTTCGCTCCTCCACGGTCTCAAGGCAGTTTACGTCCCGATGCCTGTTTTCTTTGATAGACCTTGGAAGGGTCAGGACCTTGCTAGGTGGTTTAATGGCGGCCCCAAAGGTGAGAGTGGAGGCATTGGCTCCGCTATGGGATGGGGACGAGAAGCTAGATATCGTGGATGTACTTGGTATTATCGGGCAAACCCGCCACAGAGGCTCTACCTCAACTTCATGGGTTGGGAGGATACCAACGTAGGGGGCAAGGATTGGGAAGAGGACCACGGCCGAACCTGTCTGCCGCCGATGCTACTTCATCCCGTAAAAGATATCGAACCTACAGAAAGCGGTTACAAGAGCGAGTCAAATCTCCCTTACTCTTGAACGCATAGGTGTTTCAAACGACAAAAGCTTGGGATCACTCCATATCCTATACACGTCGAGGCTCAACAAGCGCCCCTCTAGCTGTGAGCGGCTTAGGCCAACACACCCCGGACAGCTTCTTGGAATTCAGCCTTACTATAAGAGTTACAGTCATATCGAATTCCATCCGGTCAGTCCCAGATACGGATCACCGTCTTCTACCTAGATAGTCCGTTACGACAATCTTGACGCTCCGCGTCGATTCAGCCCAAGCCGATCGACTCAATACTGAGTCTTTCGAAATTGCATTGGGGGCCTTTGCCATCTATTGATGGGCGATTCGGAAATTCGCCCCTTTAGACCGGCGAGTACCTAATTAGAGGCAACTTAAACAGGGCAAGAAAAAGAAAAGAACAATATAAATTAGGCATCGCGAGGAATCCAAACCATCGCATCACCCGGCGTTTCGCATACCTGGTGTTAAGTCTGATATTTGCATTGAGCTTCGTCTCGATTATGAAAGGACATCATTGCATGTGAAGGTTTCAGCCCGGTTATGAGCCAACCAGCCCAGTCCTAGACGGATTGAGGCGCGTTGCAAGTCATTTAAGTAGATATATGTCATATTATGTACATACCCAATTACGAATGAACATACCTTATTCAAATTCATAGCATCGTTCTCTCCTATTGTGTTCTTACGTGAGAGCCTCAGGTTGGTAAAATTCGTATCAGGTATGCGGTAGCATGATTCGGCCAGTTATATAGAATCATAGACACGTCTGGTGACCACAATGCGTGATGACCAGGCCAGCTCAATAGCAGCAGCATATTTAGTGCTTCACCAATCAATGATCGCTGTACCAAGAAACTGGGGAAATATATATTATATGGTCCAAGTCCGTATAAAGTTACATTTTTGTCTAGAGCTAGTGTAATGTTGAGCTTGCTGAGGACGTCTAATCCTATTGTCGAATATTGAAGTCAGATATAAAAATGCGTATAAGTTATCTCTATTTAAGGAACCGGCCCCTCTACATCTAGAAACTCTGAGGAAATCGTGGGTTGAGTATCACAGAGAGGATTCCAGAGCTTTCGTATCGGGACTAATGGACGATTCCTTCTCCAAAGGAGCTTCGGGGATCGTAGAGGTTTCTTCGTCGTCGCCGGGGGTATGTCCGATGATAACTTCAAATTTCTGCAAGAACCACAAGTCAGTTTCCAACAACACATTCCGAGAGCCGTAATCGAAAAGCGACTTACGGGTCCCTCAAAAGTCTTGCCGTAAAGGATCCAGTACGTGCCGACCACGATCAGGAATATGCCTATCACGACGACTACATAGTCTAGACGACTAAAGTTAGCAAAAGCTTAAACATTGCTAGTTAGGGGAGCGCAAGCTGACTCATGTGGTCTCCCGAAACGGGGAGGCTGGTCGGGAAGCAGAAGAACTACTAACAGTCAGCACATATTCCACATCCATCCGTCCGTATGACTACCTCCTCCTCTTACAGCGCAGGCAGCATGTACGACGGGGCTTGGTTTCGGGAGCACGTTACATACCACAGACGTCACAATCACAAACACAGAAGCCACGGCGTTCAGTGCCCACCCGGCGCGCCCGAGCGCAAAGTACGTGCCTTCGGACTGGTACTGGCGCAGAATGCCGCGGCCGCGTAGCAGGAGCGCCACGACGGGGAACACGTACGACATGTTGAGGAAAATGGTCGTGCTCGCCGCGTACGCGCTGAAGGCTACCGAGGGTCCCAAGTACAGCAGCCCAAAGAGGACGTTGAACACGAAGGTGAAGATTATCGTGCGTACGGGTACGTCCAGGCCGGGCGCTATGTGTGCGAAGCTAAGGGGGAGACGGCGTTAGTTGCGGCGCACTGAAGATAGAAAGGGGGGAGGGCGAGGGGTGGTTTCGCGCACTATGTAGGATACACTATGCCCTTATCCCTCGCCATGGCATACAGCAACCGACTCGAGCTAGTTACGCAGCCGTTAGTGCCGTTGATGAAGCAGACAGCCAACATAAGCGTCAATATCGTCGCTGCGGCCCGGCTGCCCGTCCCCTGAAGGATGAGTTCGGCGATAGGCATATTCGTGGGCGTGCTGAGCACGGTCTCGGGATCCGTGATGCAGAACAGGATGACGAGGATGAAGGCAACCCCCGTAACACCTCCCACGATAACGGCGTACAGGATGGCACGCGGCGCGTCGACGGCGGGCCGCGGCATCTCCTCCGTCATATGCAGTGCGGCGTCGAAGCCGATGAGCGACAGCGCGCTCTGCAGTAGCCCCAGGATCCAGGCCATGCCGTCGCTCCACCCCGTCTCGTTCTCGAACTCGGCGAATACGAAGCGCGCGTCATTCTTGTCGGACGTGGTCAGGAGCACAATGCTGATGACCACCACACCTAGTAAAGACCAGTACAGCGCCGCGTCGTTCCACCGCCCCAAAATCCGATTCCCCCAGATGTTCGCGCCCGTTGTGAAGACGACGATGGCGAGGAATATCAGGTAGGTGCTCCATGCCTCGATCGTGTAGGACCCGCCCGATGCGATGACGGCGGCCGCTTGGATGAATTGCGCTGTGATGGGCAGATATCGCGTCAGTCGTATATCCGTGTTTAGCCCGCAGATCCCGGGCGAAAGGGCGCATGAGGAAGCTTACCGGCGAAGAAGCCCTCCGTGGTCACCAGCGTAAGCCAGCCCGCGATGTTGGTCCAACCCACCCAAAAGCTCTGCAGCGCTTGGAATTAGCTGCCCCTAAGTTTCCCCAATTCGAGAGAGAGCCTGCGTATCACCTACCATAGACTTTTTCCAAGTATCCGTACACAGGGCGTAGACAAAGTGGTACTGGCCGCCGGCAGTCGGCCAGATTGCAGCCAGCTCACCGAGACTGGCAGCTAGGGCGAGGTTGCACAACACGCAGAAGATGAAGCCGTACAGAAACGAAACGGAACCCCCTGAGGGAAGCACGAGGCCAATCGACCCTGCCAGTGCAATCCATGTGCTACCGGCGTGGTGCCATAGATTAGCTAGCTGCTGCTTTTGCTGCTGGGGTCCACGCGGAATCTCGATGCGCTACTGCAAGATCGATCGGAGACTTACTTCAGGATGGCGAATGTCAGCGCTACCATAGTCAGCCTCGACAGGCGAGGTTGCAACCGGCCTTCCCCAGTCGGCGAGGACTTGGTCCGGGGGGCCATTTTGGACGCCGGATTAGTTGGATCGGTGAAGGGAGAGGTAGGGTTGGCTGTGCGACGTTCCCTTCCCTTGAGAGGAGGATGAGGAGCGTGGAGGAAGAAAGGGAGCAGTAGATTGAGACATAGTATACTAATACGGGAAAGATAGTATCCTTTAAATAACCGCCCCCATTATCTGTAGCACAGATCTAACATGAACTCTACGACCTTACGTACATGTACATACATACCTTGTAAAGAGCTTACTTATCTCTGTTGGACTGTTTGCGCCAGTAACCTGCCTAAAAATAATGGTTGATACCACACAACTTCTTCTAAGCTCACGTAATTGTGCATGTCGCCCACGAGGAGAAGAGATAAGCACTTGAAACGACGTCCCGCTATAGACTTCCTAGGGTGGTCCACGGAGTCGCCAATCAAAGATAGACGTCGTCGAAATCTCTGCTTATCATTGGCCCGTCGGTCAGGACTGCATATGGCTTCACGCAGGCCCGTTCCTACGTGCCGACATTGCTGATGCCAGGATTGCGAAAAAGTGCCTCGACCGATTTTCACCGCTCCTTCGTTACCTGCCGACTCGATATTTCTCCCCCTGGTTGCTCTGGACATGCGGCCTATTTCCTGTCTTCATGGTGGTAAGAAAATAAAATCCAACCTTTGCCCAACACGTTTTGCAGTCTTCTAATTCCTTGTCTATAGCCTCGTCTCTTTTTCTCTCTGGTTTCAGCCCCATCCCGAGATTGCCGCTGTTTGTTTGTCATATCTCGTACGTTTAGCTTAATACAAGTCCACATCCAAATCCCGAATCAGGGTCCTGTCAGAACCCTGTTCGAACCACTCTGAGGGGCACGGGAGGGCTATCTCTTCTCGAATTGGAAGTGGTAAGCACTGCGCCTCAGCTGTAAGTCAGTGACTGTTCTGGTTCGGGATATGCTGTTACATATTCCGTACGTTCTCGGGCCCACATATTCCGGAGCCCCGGGTAGTCATCACCATGAACCCATGGACCATGGAATTTGGAGCTCCAGCCGAGATGAAGCTAGCAATAACTTGTCATCCTTGTTGGGCGGGGGCCGGGGATCGTATTAATATATATCTAGCCGTGTTTGCTTGCGCTGAGATTCGATCTTATGATCGCGTATTGTTGCCTACATATGTAGGCAAGGCGGTAGGACGTTGGTAGCGGACTATAGATCCGGCGTAGACTATTCTATGTTGGGACATGTTGGTCGAGGCTGTAGCGCTATGTCCGGGTTTGTAGCGGATTGGCGTTGAGGCTTTCCTACATCCGGATGAGGACCCACGCGGGAGCTATACCATGTATGTAGGGCGAAGAGGCGCTAGTAGGCCGTAGGAAAAGCTTTGGAAGGACTCTGCGATCGCTCATACGAACAGGATGAGCTTCCTTCAAGCTTGTATCAACGCTAAGAGACTGAGAAGTGCTCTTGAGAATGCGCCCTCAAAGGATGCTAGGGGTATTTCCTATAGCCATGTTATGTAACGAACAAGCCGAGGTTTGCCACGGCGTGTACAGTGCTACATGTAGTAGCACTGGGAGTATACTGGAGCTCTTGCTTGCAGCTAGAGGTGCAGTATGTAAGTCGTGGGACAGCTGCAGAGGAACCGAAGAGGGCGTGGCAAGAAGTACCATCATTGGCTATCTCCAACGCTAAAGATCGGGCGTACCCAATAATGGAATCCATCTGTTACGTGACGCGGCCACTGAGGGTCCAGATTGGCATATTAAGGTAGCAGTAGAAGCGTAGGGGGTTCGGGATTCAAGCAGGGTCTGAGCTGTTTCTGGGGTTTGCTTGCTGACCGCAGACGCCGTATCTCCCCGCACTGCAGTGAGACGTTTCAGCAGGTGGAATCCCAATATAAAAGGTACTGGCATATGATCGTCTCTAGGAAGCTCTCCCCCTCATTGCTGTAAGGGAACCCTCTACTCAGAATCTTCTTTGACTCGAAAATGACTGCCACGATTCGTGTTGGAGCCGTCCAGGCCGAGCCAGTGTGGCTTGATCTTGATGGCAGTGTGGACAAGACCATCTCGCTCATCGAGAGCGCAGCTGCAGATGGCGTTCAGGTGCTTGGATTTCCTGAAGTCTGGATCCCAGGGTACCCGTGGTAGGTTCGGCCGAGTGTTTAGTAGGACTACAACACTAACGTCGACTTGTTTGCTTGAACGTAGGTCCATGTGGACATCTAGTGTCATCAACAACACCCACATCATCCACGACTACATGGCCAACTCGATGGCCCGAGACTCCGACCAGATGAGACGTATCCTCGCCGCGGTGAAGAAGGCCGGGATGTTCGTGGTACTCGGCTATAGCGAGAGGGACGGTGGTAGCCTCTACATGGGCCAGTCCTTCATCTCGCCGGAGGGTGAAATAGTACACCATCGGCGAAAAATCAAGCCCACGCACATAGAGCGGACGATTTGGGGAGAAGGTCAAGCCGAATCGCTTAAGTGCGTCGTGCCATCGAAGTTCGGCAACATCGGTGGCCTGAATTGTTGGGAGCATTTGCAACCTTTGCTTCGTTACTACGAATACTCGCAAGGAGTTCAAATACATATTGCAAGGTCAGTCTGAATTTCTGTCCACCGTCGATAAGCCCTGCTGAGTGGTATATATAGTTGGCCCGCAGAATTCGAGATGCCAGATCCCGCCAAAATCAAATGGCTGTACCATGAAACGGGAGAAGCGAGCTATCGAGCTAGCCAGTTCATGGCTATAGAGGGACAGTGCTTCGTTCTCGTCGCTTCACAAATCTTAACTGAGAAGAACCTGGAAAAAAATAACCTTTCCGGCAACCCAGTCACTAAAACGGTAAAGCCCTCATATCTACCGTCGTGTCATATAATACTAACACAATCCCCTTTTCTTCGTAAGCCCGGCGGTGGGTTTTCTATGATTTTCGGGCCCGACGGCAAGCCGCTTTGCGAACCTGTCGACGCCGGTGCCGAGTGTATCCTGAAGGCGGATGTCAATTTACGGGACATCGACTACCCGAAAGCGTTTATCGATGTCGTTGGCCATTACGCGAGGCCGGATCTGCTAAGCTTACTGGTCAATCCCACACAGGACACGCATGTGACGAAGATGACAAAGTAGCCGCGACCTTCGGTAGCCCTGTAGTAATAATAGTCGGTGATGAATGATTTGAGGATGCGCGTGGTGGTATATGCGGTAAAAGGGATGAAGATGATGACGATAGGGAATATGGTAATCAGTCTTGCATTCGTCTCAGACGCACCAGGGTGCTGTAATGTCTAAGTTGACGACGTTCCACCATTTGGCGTTGGAGGTCCGACCATTGTCGGCTTGGAGGTCTTGTTGTTTCCAGTATGACTCGATGATATCCCGTAGAACAAATACATTCCCAATGTGCCGTTCGTTATCCATTCGATCCAGCGTTTGGAGGACCAGTATTCGTTGCTGGTCGTTCTCCGTCTCGCAGGCAATGACGAAAAGTGGCCACGGACTTGTACAAACTTCGAGTCTAGCTAAGGCCTCGAACGCTAGCTCCAAGTACATCAATCTGAGGTCTTGGTTTTGGCTGCATTCGCCTGTTCTCAGCAAGTAGAGTAACGCCGCGATACGGTAGAGCTCGGCGGTAGTGAGGATCCTAGTTCGCTCTTGTGGTGGTAGGCGACTCGCACTTATAGGATCTAGATGCTGCTCGAGATTGGTTATTCTGCTCTCAATCGTACGCCACTCATCGGCCCTCCGAGCGCGTTCTTCCGAGTCAAATCCTATGGACTGGCCCCGAAGCTCGATGGCGCGTAGTCCGTTTACGTAGCTAATTATCTCCATGACTTCTACCGAACATCCGAGCGACCCTATGATCTATTGGTTGTCAGCTATAATTAACCCCTTTAAGAACACACGAAGGGAAATGTACCATAGATTTATCAAAATTTGTGTCGTATAGGAGTTGCAGAGATGCAGGGCCGCGGGATCCAACCTGAAGAGGTTGGCTGAACCCGCCCAGAATTTCGTGGTAGAGAAACCAAGTATATAGGAAGCCATATTTCAAGTGTCCACCGTGGATGGCGGCGAGCCTGTGTAAAATAGTTTGGGCGCCGTGAAGGTGTAAGTTCCAATTACCCTCGGTCTCATCGAAAACCTTGGCTATATTAGCAAACCCAAGCGTGAATAAGTTCCAAGAATAATCTCACGTTGTAGACACAGAGCATCATTGACGTGGCTAGTTGGGTCTCAGTAATGCCAATAGACTCGCTCGACAGAGACGAGGATAGGGATCGCAAGGCATCGGCCTTGTAAGATAGAGCCTGCTCCGCACCCCATAGATGAAAAGCGGCCACAGCGAGCATGGCATTTCGAAGGCCATCCGAGGCGCTCCCCAAGCTTGAGAGCGCCATGGGTATCAAATCGTCGCGGAATCCATTGTTAATGTCAATTGTGGATATCATCTGAGAGAGTTTTTTCTGGTCTGACGTGGTAAAGAGTAAGCGTAAGACACCAAGAACGAGTCAGGCAGCCATTTCTCACAGTAGTTAATCAGGTGAGACTCTCTTTCGTGGAGATTCGTGAATAGAGGAATGCTTCGTGTCGGTCGCGGCTGACTACGAATGAATGGCAGGCAAATAGGCGACATGCCTTTTCTGGCCGTTGCCAGGTCTGTGTAAGTCACATTCAAGAACTGCTTGCCGTAGTAAACGGAATTAATCTCGTGATGGTGGATCGTGTGGTCCGGAAGGCGGCTCAGTCTGCGTCTGCCGTCTGGTTGATCCGGCCATGCAAGGCGGATCCCATAGCCTAGACATTCTCTTCCGGTACGAAGACAGTTGTTACAGGCTGGGTACCCGCGGTCACACCCGATCTTACGTCCTTCCCGTGGGTTTAGTAAGTGTCGCGATTCTGCTGATGTTATACTCGAAAAACACCAAGAAGAAAAACTTACGTTTACACGTCCAACACCCCTGTGCTCGTCTAACAGTCTCCATACTTCGGTAAATCGGTATACTAAATCAAATGGATATTGCGCCCAAGTCCCTTTAGTTTGACTCCATACCCGCGGGGTCTGAGCCTTGCATCTTCAATACGGGTTTTGATTTCTGGGATTCTTTACAGTCGCGAGGCTGGGAAAAGGCAGCCCAGCGGCGCAGACGCGGAGGCGAAGGGGGTATATTATCCAGACTGGCTCGATAGCTGAACAGATAGTCTACAGACTGCTCGGGTCATCTAATTCTCGAATCTGCCATCATGCGAGACGCATTGTAACGATTCAGCTGCGCGATCTGGCCAAGCTAGGAGACATCAATGATGAGTTTGGTCCCCGGGTAGCTTGGTACATTGGGTGTACGTTGGCTCTGGAAGTTGTTGGCAAGCGATATCGTACAATTTAGAGGTGTCAGGATCTCCGCAATTCCCTGCGGACCAATGGGAAGACGCCTTTGTCGTCAAGGATGTTGACACTCAAATCCCGAGTGACCGGATGAGACCCCGAGCGTCTGGCTCCTACAAGTTAGAGTCGACACCACATATGCCTAAGCTAGAACGTTAAAGATCAGGAGAAGAAATTTTTCGATCATTCAACTTTCATTCAACCGGCAATAGGGGTCGAGGTAATACTGACAACTAGTCGGCGACGAGACCAGTCTTCGGCAGTTCGGTGACTAGAAGCGGAACAATTTTGATGCTACAGCTTCGTGAGGCAGTCATGCTGACGAAACATTCGAAATACAAGTGTCTTTGACTCTACGTCATGCTCGGGCCATTGCAACACTGTGGAAAGGATCGTTCAAATCCCATAAATCCCCCCATTCCCCGGGCTAGTTTGAGCAACGACGCGATTTGTGCTCATCGACACCCGTAACCGAGGAGAGATCTAGGATGGGAGCAGGGGCGCCAGGTAGGTCTGGCACAACGTCCAGACCGTAATGACAGCACACTAGGGCTTGGCAGCACTCGATATCAGTTATCGCAACTTATGAACGTCAGACCGGTGAGACGACGGGGTAATGCCGGAAATAAGCTTTAAGGACGGAGAAAGAGTGGTGAAGAGATCAGGCCATGCCGCCATGGCGATTTTCATATGCCAGGGGGCCGGTAAACGAGCAGACTTTCTATTGGATTGGATGACAATCCAGGTGCAGAAAAGATGCAAATGGCTGCAGATACGACTAACGGAATAAAGACTCGGCCCGGCAAACTGGTAGAATTTGGACCTCCAGCTGTCTATAGGGAGGCACCTACATCTAGATGTAACTACCTAGAGGCTAGCCCCGGCATCATGGAGCAGCGGAACGCACCGTCATACCAACATCGAACACATGTGAATCTAGGTCAACCTTGTTAAAATCTGTGGTTGTATTAATAAGTGCTTTAGGTATGTATACGCTGTTGCGGGGGAAATATTTGACGTATGAACTTAGTGTGACCCAGTACGACCCGGTGCAACCCAGGTGAGACTTTATTGTTGAACATGTGGCTTGGAGGAAGGGGTGTTATTTTAGCTGGGGATACCCGGGCCAGCTAGCCTTAACTGGAGATAGATCGACTAGCTTCAAGTTGGTAAAGAGGCATTATGTAATCAAGAAGCTGACCTCATAGGCATGACCTATTGCTCGGTCTCGCTTATCCCGCTTACCTAAATTGTCTCTTCACCTTGTTAGCATATGAACGAATTAGGCATCGGCCGAGGTTCAATTGACACGTGCAAGGGCCGAGTAGCAGCGTCATCGCTCTACATAGCCTCGAGCTTCCTCGATCCCAACCAATTTCCGGAATACCTTATTCGACAACTCTACAACTTCCATCTCGCGTGCTCCAATTCACCAACTACATACTCACTGGCCATATCTCTAAATCACATACCAACTCTCGGTCGGACCAATACTAATCCCTCGAAAAATGAGTCTCAAGAACGGTAAGATAATCCAACTAGACTGGTGCTCCCCCAAGCTTACTCCACAGAAGACTGATCTCTTTGGCAGATAAGTTCCCTTCTTCGGTAGCCTTCGAGGCCATCAACGAGGCTCTACAGTCAAGCGATGCTGATCGAAAAGACGCTATCAAGCAAGGCAACGCCGTCTTCGCGTTTACTCTAAAGAACAAAGCCGGCGAGACCGAGAGTTGGCATATTGATCTAAAGGAAAAGGGTGCCGTCGGTACCGGTCTAGGAACTAAGCCCACAGGTAATAATCCGTCATAGTTCGATAGTTAAGGGGTTATGTTGCACGGGCTCGACGCGCTAACCCGCCATAATATATAGTCACTCTATCACTTTCGGATGAAGACTTCGGCAAACTCGTAGCCGGCCAGGCCAATGCGCAACGCTTATTTATGTCGGGAAAACTGAAGATTAAGGGCGACGTGATGAAGGCGACCAAGATGCAGCCTATTCTGCAGAAGGCGCAGACCAAGGCTAAGTTGTGAGATCTTCAGTTGCTGCTAACAGTAGTCCGCTTGCTCTAAGGGCTGGGCAGGCTATCGAAGATTTAAACAACCCATATGTACCACATATTATAATACTAGTGTGAAATATAAAGTCATCCAAACAATTGAATCATCCGCTTGGTCTGCCTGCCCTTAACAAAATTCCGCATAAGCGTCGAGTTGAAATTGAGAAGAAAGTCGTGTGAGTTATTACCTTAATGTACGTCTACGATGTGGAGAAGGCAAGAAACGAGGAAAAGCGCCTCGATCTCTAAGAGCTAGCTGGATCTGCTCTTTCATCTATCCTACATGATACTTTATTTAATAGTTACGGTTTGCAGAATTCTGCTCTCAGTTTATACAGGCATTGCATATGTGGATGATATAATCGATGATTTCGCTAGCTATATGGATGTATGCTTAAGTCATGTCTATAAACTCCAATACGAATACTTACCATACCCAGATAGACAGACATGACTTGACTTGTGAAAATCCATAAGACAATTGGATATTCACAAGTCAAGTTGATGCAAACCACGTGCGTGTGATGGATACTCATACAAGCAAGTCGGGAAACTCGATATCCACCTACGGGTGTCTCCTAGTAAGTAGTTTTCAGTCATGTACCCAGGTAGATATCCCTCAAAAGTCCATCCATACTAGCTGGTTTAGTGTAATATCTTGTGATTGTGGAAAGCTGCAGAACTGGTACCTGCATATTGAATCTTAGCTACATACATAGTACTGTATGTATTCTTGGAGTGTCAAAGAATTTGCATGCAAGATAAAGTGAGTGTTTTCTTTTTCCTATTGTTTTCGAAACCCGAGTGTATCGAACATTAATCCGTATGAGCATCTCGCTCAACAGAGTCTTTGAAGGATTCACTAATGTTAATTGTCCATACCACATAGGATGCATTGATCAAAAACGCGTTCGATACTGTAGGTTGAGGAATCCCCACCTTATAAAATGGTTTATGTACACATGCATGCTACAGGTTGCAAGTCAGATAATAAGGTGGCCTGTGCTTCTTAGCCTAATGAATTCAAGTCAAGGCTGTACTGATACCTTCCGGTACCTGGTAGTCGCGTCGTGATTTTCGCCCAATGACGTGAAGCTGCTGCTATAAGCTTAAGCTCACCCTTTGGTAGCTGCAACCGTCAGCGCCTAATTGACATTTTGGCTTCTTTGTCTGGAGCACAGTACCGACGCGGCTCAGGTACGTACCTTCCCACCCTTAACCTTGAATTTTTTTTCTGGATTCTACCTACCTTACCTCTCAGTTTGTATGGTGGGTAAGCCGCAAACCCAAAACCCAATAACCTAGAAGCCACCAAATAATAACATCACGTTCAGTCCCTTTTTCCAGAAGCAAAATCTTCCTACCCTTGTTGCCGTCAGGGTTGTTGAGGATCGTCAATCATCTCATCAAGCAAAATCTCTATTACCGTTCATACTCATTTGTATTATTGCATGTAAACACCTTTCAAAGGTTGTCAAGACGCGCCGCTCCGGCTTTTTTATTCCCTTTCATTAACATTCATTCCATCCCCTTCCACACCACCGTGTCCACCACACTACATTGTCGCTATCTCCGAGTTGGTCGCGGCGGGTCGCCTAGGCAATCCCCAACTTCGAACTCGTCAACCCCCGACGCGTCTAACATCGCACACGTTCCCTTTTCCTTTTCCCAACAGCTCGAACCATCACGCGTATTCGAGAGAGTCGCAATTCCTTTTTCAACAACAATTACACGATGAATTCCACCACACCTCTGAAGCCTCGCCCTCCACCGGGTCAACAAGGTTCGACGCCTTTCCGGTCTGCTTCGGCGAATAGATTTCGCTCCTCGCTCGTCCCTATGAGTCGAGCGTCACCTGCGCGTTCATCCCGCATAACGGGAAAACTGGCGGCGAATTCGTCGTATGGTCGAGATCTCTTCCGTACTTCCACTCCACAAACTACACGTACCTCTACATTCGCGCCAGCCCTACCCAAGGATGCAACAAAACCAACCCCGAGTATCCGCAGGTTCGCCCAGAAGAATTCGCATGTCGGCATGTCTGGGATGGCCTCGACTGAGCCTTTCAAGATGAGAATTCCATCACCAGACCCAGAGTTGTCTGGCGAGGCCCTGTCCAAACAAGTTCCCGATGATCCCAACCGCAGTAGCACCATCTACGCGGATCAGTTCCTCGCCCATAAGTGCCCTCCAAACTTTGATGATGTCCAGCGACGACAGTTTTTCTGTATCCTAGATCTGCGAAGGCTGAAGTACGCCGCCGATGAAATATTTGCTAAGAAGGATTGGAAGCTGAACATTATGAATTTCGCTAAGGAATATGAGAAGAGTAGAGGACTAATCATGCTACGATATGGCCTTTACGAATTCAAGAACGTCAAGCCATCGGAAGAGGTGCTCAAGAGATGGAGAGCTACTCACAATCTGCCAGAGCCCGAACCGGCGGTAGAGAGCACGACGGCGGGCACTCCGATGCAGAGTGTACGTCGCACTGGAGTTTCAGGTAACGCGTCGACGAAGCGCAAGGCCGAGGACGACTTGCCGCCGAAGGATAATGCCCTGATGGCGTCTACTGCTAACCAGAACAAGCGTCGCAACTTTGACCAAGAGTTGTCTAACGCTGCTCTTTCAGGGCCTGCGCCTTTCAAGAAGAGCAAGCGTAAGGCGGACGACGAACCCGACGAGAATCAGCCCAATAAAGTGCACAAGCCTAGTCCTTCTGCCGCCAGATCCAAGTTTGAGAATATTCTCAACAAGGCGCAAAGCGGCAATACTTCGCCCCTTAAGGGGACTGCTGCGCCGGCCTTTGGGACTCGAAAGCCCAAGCCTTCGGCATATGCAAATGGATTCAAGCCCGCGACAATCGAATCGATTGAAGATGAATCAGCTAGCTCGGTACTTGCGGAGCACAAGATTGGCTCAATGCCAGCTAAAAGCACGAGCAATATATTCAGTTATCTCTCGGAAAGCTCTGCAAATAGTAGCGGCAATGAGAACGGTAACGCCGATGACGGCGAGACCGAGTCTGAAGAAGAAGAGGAGACAGCCAGCCAAGAGGCGCCACCAAGTGATCAACCCAGTGCCGCTAGTAGTGCCATCACTCAGGGTAGCTCGACTTTATTCCCTGCTAGCAAGCCCACTACCAACCCGAGCCTCTTCGGCGGCTTGACCAGGTCGAATGATTCCGTTTCCAAGGGGGGTCTCTTCGATCGAGTTCAGATGGGATCTAATGGACAACCGCTTCGAGCCACATCTAATGTAGAGGACCAGAACGTCCCTCCTTCGTCCAAGCAGCCTCTCACCGAAAAGCAACAGGACGAGACTCCCGCTAAACGGCCGGGTGACTACACTTTCAACGCAGCAACTACCCCGATATCCTTCGGCCCGCCGGCATCCAATATTGCTAAACCCCCAGCAACGATCTCAACTACAGAATCCGCGAAAGGACCTAACGAGTCTAAGAATACGTCAACACCACAACCACCTGCGGCTCTTTTTGGAGCTGGAGCCACAGTCAAGGGATTCAACCCGACTCCCGCGTCCTTGTTTGGCGGTGCCAACCAGACCTCTAACGATCAGGTGAAGTCGAACGTTGTTGCAAGCTCCATATTCTCCAGTCAGAAGTCAGGCACATCTGCTTCTAGCTTGTTTGGCTCAAGGCCTACTAAGTCGCTCTTCGGAGATGTCAAGCAGGCGAATGAGGCCGGCTCTCCAGCTCGCGAGGAGCAGCAAAATAGCGTCTCAAACGCCACTCCGGAACCCACCGGAAGTGCACCTAAGGTCGCTACCAGTGAAGCACCTGTTTCTAAGGGCACCGCCTCCATCTTCGGCACACCGGCAGTCAGCACAGCTGCTACAACTCAAGCACAGTCACTATTTGGGAACAGCGTCAATACTGCTGAATCCAAACCCCAAGAGAGTGTCAGTAGCCCGTCACTATTTGGAAATGCCGAGAAAGTTCCTACGCCCAGCTTGTTCGGTGCATCTCCGAGTACGACATCTTTCGCTACAGGCAGCACGAAGGCTAATGGCTCCGGCGCCGCAAAGTCCATATTCGACGCCCCGAACAAGCAACCATCCACAAGTTTTCTCTTTAGTACCCCGAAACCTGAAGCCACAAGCGAAGCAAACACTCGTAATGGTTCTGGTCAAGGGATAATCCCTCCCAGTGTTCATGTACCTAAACCAAGCTTTGGCATCGAGAATTCTAAACCTCCGGCCCCACCTACACCTTCACTATTTGGCGGGAACTCGACCGCTCCGGCAAGCTCATTCAGTGTTAAGAGCAATGAAGCAGGACCTGCCGAGAAGACGGCCGCTACCACAACCAGTTTATTCAACTTTGGTGATAGAACACCCGCCGAAAAGAAGGACGAATCTGTAACCACGAAGCCGTCTAGCATTTTCAACAATACGTCTTCCAGTACAGGACCTGCCCTCATATCTGGAGCCCAGACTACAACTACTAATAACACACAACCCCCATCTGCACCATCTGTGATCTTTGGTGCTGGTGCGGAGTCCAAGAAACCTGACTTTCAATTTGGTGGTTCTGCAACTGGTACAAGCACAACTCCATTTACTTTCGGCCAAGGGGCTACAAGCTCAGGTTCAGACTCGGGTTTTACATTTACGGCAGGGGGTGGTGGACAGTCGTTCAATAACCCCTTCGCTTCATCAAGCGCACCGTCCTCGGCACCAACATTCGGCAGTAAGCCTCCGACCCCATCTCCATCTTCCTCTTTCGGCTTCACCTTTGGCCAACAGCCACCGTCCACACCCAATCCAGCTCCAGCTGCTCAGGGTGCTTCTCTCTTCGGGGCTTCTTCCAATGCAGGCAACGGGGCACCTAGCTTCAGCTTCACCCAAGCAACGCCGCCCCAGAATAATCTCTTCGCACCCAAACCCCCGCCTTCCATTTCGGGAAGCTTTGGTAGTATGTTGCAAGCAGGCGGCGACGCGCCCACAGGAGCCAGTACGTATTCACACCATTTTTAAGCCTTACGCGATGTATCTAACAGTTTGCCAGGCTCCCCCTTTCCCGCTCCCTCTAGTATTGGTACAACACCAGTAAACGGTACTCCGGAGCCACAAACCCAAAACGAGGACGGCGAAGAGGGTCCTCAGGAGCAGTTATCGCTCACTGATGGTGGACCAGGTGAGGAAGATGAGACCATTCTACATGAGGTGCGCGCCAAGGCTATTAAGTACATACCAGTAGTCAAAGGCAGCGACGAGGAAGAGGAAAAGAAGTCGCCGTGGTCAACTCAGGGTGTCGGCCCTCTCCGCGTCCTCAAGAATAAGGCGAACGGGACTGTCCGTGTTTTGTTACGCGCGGAACCGAGAGGCCACATCGCCTTAAATAAGACGATCCTCCCCGATGTCGAGTACAAGGTCAAAGATAAGACAGTCAATTTCGTGGCGTCAGATGACAGTGGATCGGGCCTCGAGACGTGGGTTCTACAGGTCAAGAAACCGGACTTTGCGCAGCAGTTAGCTGGCGTGCTGGAGGCGCACAAAGTCGCCAACAAGAAGTAGAGATTGTCTCTACTCATCGATTGTCGTGTTTTCTATCGGTAGTTTAGCAGATTGGCGTACGTAACGGGAGGGATATACTAGAGTATAGCATTCGATGTTGGCATTGTTTGGTGCTCATTTCGGGAGTACAGAAAAAAGCATTAGAAATGCGCTGAGTCTGGGAGGTATCCTGCATTGCGAGTTCCAGGAGCATGGTAGGGAAAAGGTCACATTGCGTTCTCATGAGTTAATAATAAGTGTAAGAACTCTACTAGGTCATAAATCAGTCCGGCCTTGAAACTTTTCTATCCACGTATTTTTCTCCCCATCATCGAGCAAGCAGATACAGAATACCAATTGTAAGATATAAAGACCTAAGACAAAATGCTCGTAACTTATCCACGATATATGCAGTATGGATGTAATTTTCCCCTAATTTCAGCGATAACAATACTGTATGTAATATGGCACTGGATGCTAAACTGAGCTGGGAGCTAGGTTGATCTACATTGAGGCATTACCTTATACCGAATAAAAACTGAGAGTTTCCAAGGTTATGAGCTGATGCCCAACGACCCCCTTTTAATAGGGTTTTTGTTGCCCAACGTAGTGGGATAAGGCTAAGGTTGGTTACCGAAGGCCTATTAGCCGCACATGCATTTCGTGCATTGCAAACGGGTCCGTTACGTGCAGGTACAAGGACTAAATCTTCTAACTCCATTATCTGGACCTATCACGGTCCGAAAGAAGGTACTCTGGAAGTATAAACTTGTACCTTCAAGTTCATTGGGAGAGCACCTGGCACTTGAGCAAGTAAAAGCTTTAAAGCTTTTAAGCTCTAAGCCGGCCTATAAGCGTTCGCCTTTTTTTTCTCACCGCAAAATTTTCCTATGGTCTGGAAAAGGCAAATACTTTCGCCGTCTAAGAAGTTTTCGTTCTCCTCTTTCTATTGTTGGCCGACGCTATCAATTTCTAACAGCTTAATTATTTACGAAGCTCGTCATAGTAGGCGCAGATCTTCTTCCCCGTCCCAGCTATACTATTCGAGCTTCACACAACCGAGAATGTCTGGCGAAATTACTCACGAGACCATCAAGGGTACGTTGTAGTTACATATCTTGAATGAGCCGAGTCTCTATATTCCTTCTCATCATGTCGCCGGCATTCTGCTTGATACTAATTGGGCTATATGATGCCCATTTCTGCTTTCTCGTCCAGTCGACAATATGCGCCCGTCAGCTAGTCATGTACGGAGTATAGCAGTCTTCCCCTCACTTCTCCTCCCCCCTTTTTCTGCCATGTTTGCTAGGAGTATACAGCATACATACATGTATTCATAATTACTCCTCCACTTAGGATAATTTTATATATCTGGAATACAGTCTCTCCGTCTCTCCATATTCATACCCAACTTTCTTAAGATTTATATTGCACCTACCACATATGAATAACGCTTTGCTAACAGTATCCCGCAGATGGCTGGTTCAGAGAAATTTCTGAGATGTGGCCGGGTGAGTGCAGGCGATAACTCCATTTCGCTTCCTAAAGGAAATCGTCGTGTCGTTTATTCTAATACAAGTCTGTGTGTCTTCCAGGCCAGGCTATGACCCTAAAGGTCAAGAAGGTCCTACACCACGAGAAGAGCCAGTATCAGGATGTGCTCATTTTCGAGTCCACCAACTACGGCACCGTCCTAGTCCTGGACAATGTGATCCAGTGCACCGAGCGAGATGAGTTCTCTTACCAGGAGATGATCACACACCTGGCCATGAACTCTCACCCCGACCCCAAGAAGGTGCTGGTCATTGGTGGTGGTGACGGAGGTGTCTTACGCGAGGTTGTCAAGCACGAGTGCATCGAGGAGGCTACCCTATGCGATATCGACGAGGTATTATTACCCCCGTAGTGGCGCATGGATCGCTTCATATAAAGGATATGTGACTAACCCAGCATAAAATGCAAGGCCGTCATCCGCCTCTCCAAGCAATACCTCCCGGGTATGGCCGAAGGCTTCAAGCACCCCAAGGTGAAGGTACACGTCGGAGACGGCTTCAAGTTCCTGGACACCTACAAGAACGAGTTCGATGTCATTATCACCGACTCGTCGGACCCGGAGGGTCCTGCCGAGAGCCTGTTCCAGAAGTCGTATTTCCAACTCCTATACGACGCCCTCCGACCTGGCGGAGTCATTACCACCCAAGGTTGTACGTCTCCTTTATATCAGGCAAAAGTTCGAGAGTGTGATAACTGGAATATTGGCACTGAACTTGCCTGGTTGTTCTTAAACAACTCTAATTTCCTAGGAAAGGGGTCGACTGTGGGCTGCTGGACTGTGTCCTCGAGATCTCCTCTTCTCGCCTCTCTATATCTACGTGTTCCCCTGATTATATACCTCGGTTTTTCGTCTGAGCTAATATCTAGCTTTCTTCCTTACATTTCGTATCCCCTCTTTCCCTTTGGTCAAAATTTTCTTCTTCCCATTCCTATTCCCATTCCCATTCCTTGGTGTCTTTGGTGAAATTAAACCCCTAATTCATGAGGATGTAGTTTGCTAACCCTCCATCCATACCGCAGCCGAGAACCAATGGCTTCACCTGCCCCTCATCACCAAGCTGAAGAAGGACTGCGGCGAGGTCTTCCCTGTGGCTGAGTACGCATACACAACAATCCCGACGTACCCGTCCGGCCAAATCGGCTTCATGGTGTGCTGCAAGGAGGCCGGCCACGATGTCAAGAAGCCGCTTCGCTCATGGACCCCCGAGGAAGAGGAACGCCTCTGCAAGTACTACAACGCCGAGATCCACAAGGCTAGCTTCATCCTGCCCACGTTTGCGGCGAAGGCGCTCCAATAGGAGGTGTGTGGAGACGCGGTGCAGGAACAGGTTGGACGTAGTCGAATTTGAGTTGAATGAGCTGGCCCCCTGGATTGGCCAGTCCGGGGGGCGAAGGCCGTGGGAATCATTAGCATTTCGCAAGATATGCGTGCGCTATAGCAGCCATCCTGTCCCAAGGAGAGGGACCCCATAGATAGCCGTTCACGATAATAGATCGGCTTACCGCTGCATAAGACAGGCCCTCGTGAACACTCTAATCTATAATCTTCGCAATGCAATATTTCTAGCATGCATATCCTCCCGAGTCCCCTGTCTGATGTCCCTCGATCATCGATAGACCATGGAACTAACCAATATCTCCTCTCTGAGGTCCTTGCCTTGCCTGATCCCCGTACAGAGTCCCACCGTCAAAAAATAGACGGCCAACAAGCAGACCATCTCTATTCTCGTAGTCCTACATGGACATATTACCTAGTAAGCACCATCTATCAATATGTTTCCTAATCTTAACCCATGACATCTTAAAGTTATCATTATCAGAAATAGGTGCCGACAAGGGATGGATGGCGCTACTAATCGAACGGCAGACGGAAATTTGGGGCGCGGTTGTTGAAAGAAGCATAGATGGATGGATGGCTGGCATGGGAGGCCGCACAGAACAACATCATCGCGAACCCTGTCTATCTATCTGTTTTCGATATTGATGTTATGTATGTATGTCTGTGCTGCTGCAGCGCTTCTATATTAAGCATATACGTATTGTATGTATGTATAAACGGCTGAATCGCCAACCGGTCCAATGGGGACCGCAATGCTACTCAGCGATTACATACAGTACATACACATCCCATAAGCGCCGCCGTGCGCACGGGCGTTGCTGCTCTCAGCTCAGCTAGGAGGGTAGGCGATGCTGCCTACCTGCCTGTGATTGAATCACGGCAAGACGTGAATGACGGGGAAATATAGGAGAGATCGATGGATAGACGAGACAAACAGGTTCTAAAAAGCGAGCGAGAGGAGAAATAATTGTCGTATCTATCTACATACATGTATTTACTTACCTACCTACCCTATTTGAGAAGCTCTGAATATCAATCTCACCCCCCCTCCCCTCTCTCCCCTGGCCTAAACCCCGTCCTTGTACATATTAGCAAAAACCCCCCGGCGCTTATTCCGTTAGCTAAATCTCGTGATCGCGCATAGACAATTCTATCTATCATATGCAAGAAATCTTAGGCCATGTCGGCAAGACAAGAGCCGAACCGTGTTTTCTTTCTTTGGTTGCCTGCCCCAGACCATCGACAAGATTAACGCATAGACGCGAACTAAGCAGAGCGATAGTGAGGATAATTACCGGTATGCCGCCGTCGATCCTGCCGCTTGCTGCGCTGCAACGACCGGTTAGGCGCTTAGCCACCTATAGTAGATTGAGACCTACCTACTTAACCACTTACATATGTATGATATTTACGAAACGCCCGGGTAAATATTTTGGGTAGGGTTTCTTATTATAATAATATCCCGTTCGCGAGCGCCACGGAGGCTACTGCCACCCGGATCTCGTCATCCAGACCTCGTGGCATGTGGGTCGGCGACAAGCAGGCACCTAGGACATCTGGTGGTTCTCTGCCGACTTACATGTAACCATGTAGGTGTGTATGTACGTACGACAGTAGCCGTCGAGGTAAGAGTACCTGATACCGTCCTCTGACCAAAACGGAGGGATCGTGCCGTACCGCTTGCTAGTGCCCCGGGGAGAGTACTGCTGGCTTGGATAGTCTTGTTTGCATATTGCTATACCTAGCTGGTTGAGAGATGGTCGGGCCAATAGACTAGCCGGCTACGGCACCGCCTGGGCTATGACATATTAGTGATAGGCGTGCCGTCCTTTTTGTAGCAAAGAGAGCTCTCAAGTCCATACCTACCTAGGTAGGTTAAAAAGATCGACTAGACAAGCTTGGTACGCCAACTGGTTAGGTATTTGGGGGTCTGCTAGATAGCCCCACAATATGTTAGATCCGCTTTGATCGCAGCCGTTCGAGATCCCTTCAAGGTAAAGGTTGCAAGGTTTCACGCACAGACGCGCGGGAGATGCGCATAACGCCATTTCATGCCGATTTACGGCTATCCGTTGGAGCGCTCGCCGTATATCTCACCAACCTGGCAGTATTGGTCTGTATTTTCGATCTTTAATGAATAACCCAACCTGACGGACCGAACAGAATACAATGGTCCCAGAACGTCTTCAAGCCGTGTCACCTTGGCCATGAGGATGGTCGTATTTGGAGATGACGGTCGATGCGGGAGTGTGGCGCCACTCGGCAGGTCTGGGGGCTGCTGCGGTAACTTCACAGCGCCCGCAGCCAATGGTGATGATGATATGTACTCCTGGTCTACATACCTAGGTACGGTTGTGCAGAAGAGCTAGGCTTGGAATCCTTCATGAATACGTCGTCGTTGTAGTGGTGGTGGATTGGTCTTCCGGGGTGGAACAGAGGTGTCTTCTGATTCGTCGACCTGGTAACGTGGCTTGGAGATCTCTCATGTACCACAGTAGGCTTTTTGTCATGTTCGGTGTGTGATTTGTGTGATATGCCCGCACATAAGGGTATCCGCTAGCGAGGCTAGTGGTGCAAGTAAGACACTGATGATCTCTTACATTAGGTAGCCGTACGATGAGACGTACTAATAATGGCTGCCGTCAATTCGAGGCTGGTCACTGACGGAGTACTGCCACGGTAAATCGTGAGGCGTAGTCGTGTTGTGTGGTGTAGGTAGTTTCAGTCTACACACGTATACTGGCACTGTCTGCTGTCTGTTCATCTGTACGCGTATGTATGGTACGGATACTCCTTATAAGACAGAATGAGGAGGCTTTGATACGCGGGGTTGATTCTCTCATATCTCTCATACCACACATATACATAAGATGATGGACTCAATCCCTCGAGGTTGTTCGGCCGGACTCAATATTGATCCTTAAGTCATTCGTGCACATACCCACCATATATGCCATACATACGATCCAACCCCACGATTGGGATGGGAATGGGAGTCTGGGACTTTGATATCGGGACCAAAGATTTTGGTACTGTGGTTGGCTCGACAAGAACCGGAAGGTATCCCGCTTCTTGCTGCTTCGTTTGTATGGCAGATTGGGAGATCCTTCTAGTAACTATACTGTGTAGATTGGTCTCGGCGGTCGCTATTGTTTTATATTTAGTGATACATACCATGTGGCATGTAGGCAAGACGTAGTATTTTAAACGGTTTGCGGTGCTCAAAGTTATGCCGAAATGCAACTGTACGATGTATGATTGTAAGTATTAGGTATATAAAGCTTTAGAAACTCGAGATCCTACTGCTGATCACTCTTAAGAATCCCAGAAATTCCCCACCCGCATCTTGCGGAAGGAATACAGAGTTACCTGCTAGTCTGTACCACCTAACGTACGTATGTACCACAGTATGGCCTCGGGGCTGTCCATGCTTGTCCATGTATATTCATGCCTAATCCATACCCTGTCCAAAATACCTGTGCACTGGAGGCGCTGCTGCTGTTCTTAACTTCGGTTGCGCTAGCCCCCATTTTCCCTAGATTAAGGGTGACACAAGCCTCCGAGCTAGTCTACATCGGCTCGATAGAAGCAGCTTAGGCTGCTTAGCGACAGGTACTCCACTTCTAACCACGTTTTTCCCTTTCCCTCTTTTTAGATGACATGCCATGCGGGTGTTGACCTAACTTAAAAAGCACTTAAGCACCCATTTAAGCTCCAGTCCGGCTGAGGGCTAACGTTTGGTGTTGGATTCCCTGGCATCGATTGGAAGGGTGGTGAGATGCCGATTGGTTTACTATGGGTATGTGCTTGCTACAGATAAATTGTGTAAGCATGGCAGATACAGAAATAATACTATGTACTGCTGCTTTTTGTTGTCTAAAGTACATACATGTATGTACATACCTATGTATCCATGATGTGCCGGGATCCACCTGCGCTTGGCTTGGGGAAAGATACGATTAAATTTGCTAAGATGATCCTGCCGACTTTCCTACGTAAGTACATTATTACATGTAAGGCGAAAGGGGTCAACTGGTCTGGGAGAGCCAGTGAGGAAGATGAAATATGCCAATACATTAGGCATTTCGCATCTACAGTACAAGATCAAAAATACGAAATAGATTGGATGACATGTTCTGATATCAGCGGTGTCTCATTTTCCTAGGGTAGCAATACTACCTCCGGAGTTCAGACAGCCAGACAAGCTAGGTTTGTCATTCGAGCTGTGCCCTGTCCTGTGCCCTTTACCACCCTTCGTCATATTGTCAGTGCGGTCGAAAACCCATATGGCAGGCATGGTTAAGGTTACAGGGTCGAGATGACGGCCCGGTCATCAGGCGAGTAACCTTGAGAGGCTGACAGCACATGGCAGTGGCACACAGACACCACCTATCGAGATTGATGACCACCCTATAGAATAATATTATTATAGGAGGTCCAATGGTAACGTACAGCCAACGAAGCGCATAGAACTTGAATTGACTTGATTTGAGCGCGTTGCGTACGAGCATGCTAGATAGGTTGCGACGACCATCTAAGGTACAGCCGTAACATGTACTACCCGCTTGTGTACTTGCAACTTCGTCACGTGCTGCTACTGGAGATGCGAACCAAAATACCTACAGAGTACTATGTAGGTACTCTCTAGCAACATGAAGTTACTATTAACTGTTAAACATTAGCGTCTCCGGTTGCGAACCCTACGTGCGGCACCTGTTCCCCTATCCCTGTATCCTTGTATGTAGCGGAGCCTTTGAAAGTGAAAGTTCCAGGTGCCTATTCTGTCCCAATTGCCCTATTAACCACTGTTCCCTTTATGTATGCCATATATAATTATACGATGCTTGCCTTCGTCGGTGACGAGGAAGAGAGGCGATCGCGAGATCATGACTCGAGAAGGAAAATGATGGGGATTTAATTAATCAACTCAACTCTTGTTAGCATAACTGGGCTCAGCCAAACCACCTAAGTACTTGGCTCTACTATGTACCAGCTCTAATGCCTGACTAAACTTTGTAGGCGCTGTTGGTACCACCTACACATACCCGGCACGAGGAGACTTGCGTTACCTACCCAGGTACCTGTGTAGATAAATATATCAGTAAGAACAGGGTTACAATATCTAAATTGTGTTGGTATGTTGGTTGGCGGGTCTGTGGTCGCTGTGCTATATGTAGGTCACAAATAAGTGTGCTGTATGTAAGAAGTCGCGTGGTTAATGTGCACATAAGAGACGAAAGAGGCTACCTGACTCGTACCTAGTAAAGCGGAGATGGTCCAAGTAGGAGCCTACCTACATAGCACCTAGTAGGAGGTATGATGTACCTAACCAATGTAATTAATGTATCCCTGGAAGGGGAATGTCGAAAAAGCCCAGCCGGTGTTTCGAGTACTTCGAATCTCCACTCTGCAAGGTACACTCTTGTTCGAAACTGCCCAGTAACCAGCAGAAAATATACAAGCTTAGCCGCTAACGACCTTAGTTGAAAGTCGAGGTACCCGCTCCTTCAAGTCCTTTGAGTTCCTAATCCTAGTCTCAGTTCCTAAGTCCCGCCATTCGTCTAGCCGAGCCGTCCATCCTTTAGTCTTGATCGAGGTCCAGTATTGATGTGTCTCTCCCGTCATCATCATCAATGAATACCTAATACATCAATCAATACATGGAATAACGATGTTTCACTCAGTACCTTACGAGTAATGTCGGAAATTTATCTAATTATTTCTAAAGAGATGTTAGTAAAATTGAAAGAAAAAGACTCGACTTGACGTCTATGGTAATCTGATTTCAGCATACAAAAATTCCCTTCAACTGATCCCTTCCGGTGGTTGTTAATATCAAGCTTTCAGCCCTTTTATGCATGGGCGAAATCTTTATTCCTTCTGTTGCTTTCTTGCTCACTCAACGTAGCACCGGGCAAGACCTACTGCCACCTTTCTCGCTGGCCTTTTCTCTTTTCTTACCCCCCTTTCCGTTACCCTGCCCTGCTCTATCTGGCCTATCCCGCCTCTCGTCCTGTCCTGGTCCAGAGGTACAGCACACATACATAATCCACATGAACTACGAACAAGGGCGCGGATGCTGTAGTAAGTAAGAATAATACAAGCATACAAGCATACTTTGCTGCTACTTACTGCTACCGTTGTTGCTGACGGGCGGGATTATTATTTATCACTCAAGTCCTACCCCGTCAACAAAAACCTGGACCTTTATTAAAATAAAAAGCTTCCCCATTCTCTATTCTCATTTCTCGCTCGAGCCTCTTTTCGTACCCCGGCCACTTGACAGGGTTTCTCACTCTTGGTCTAATCATTCCCCGGAGAACTTGAAGCAACAAAATTAACTGGCCCAGCCTACCCAGCTTCGGTAACAAGTTTTTTTTTTGGTTTCTTCTGTTCTATTAAGCTGTGGGGGAAGGACTAAGGCGAGAAAAACAAGGCTTCTAGTCGTAATTCACTCCTCAACCTCAGGTCCTCATAGGTCCTGGCTATCCACGAGCTTGATCGCGCCGTCAGCTTAAGGCCCCCCACCGGTTTATCATCGACCGGTTTCGTTTTAAGCCCCGAGCTAGCCTTCTCTCATTCTCACAAAGCCGTATCCGTAGCTAGCATTGGATCCTTCTTCCTTTTCTTCCCCAACTAGGCCGCGTGTAAATCATCGCCGCTCTGAGCCTTCTATTGTATATATACGCTCAGAGGATCCGCTTCGCTACTTCGCTACCGCGTGTCCGGATGAACATACGAAAACCCGCTACTCAATTCTAGGAGCAAATACACATCCGACCATATACGCATTTGCCCATCATGTGTTTCGGTAGTCGGAAGAAGGACGAGGAGGGTAATGCTCGATCACGAGAGCTCGACAAGATCATCCGACAAGATGAGAAGCGCATGGCACGAGAGGTCAAGCTTCTCCTCCTTGGTACGTACCCGCTGTCTCTCCTTGGGACCTAGAACTTCCAGTATTATTCCAGTGTCATGTCATGTTTGCTTGTGTCTCAGCTAGCGGGACACCACATCTGACTTCGGGCTTTTTGCGTATAGGTGCCGGCGAGTCGGGCAAATCGACGGTTCTCAAGCAGATGAAATTGATTTACGCACAAGGCTTCAGCAAAACAGAGAAGCTGGAATGGAAGCCAGTCGTATTCAACAACGTCATCCAGTCCATGCGTGTCATTTTCGACGCCATGTCCGATTACTCCATCGAATTCGAAAACAAAGATAACGAGGTATGCAACCAATCTAAGTTACATGTACCTACTTTTGAATGCGCGATGCGGGTTTCCTTCCGGCAGCCTTCCGAAAGACAACACCGCCATGAGATTTGCCATCCTAGGAACCAATGCTAACATCAACTGCCGATAGAAAAACCAAGCCTTACTCCTCGTCGATGTCGAAATATCGCCACACGATAACCTTCCCCAAGAGTATCTTGAGCCGGTCAAAACACTCTGGGCCGACCCTGGCGTGCAAAAGGCCATCCTAAAGGGCAACGAATACGCCCTGCATGACAACTTAGCATAGTGCGTTTGCCGCCGATCTTAATAGTACCTAGCTAATCTTTCAAAAGTTTCTGCGAAGATGCCGACCGCCTTTGGGCGACCGACTACATCCCCACCGACCAAGATTTACTACGATCAAGGCTAAGGACGACTGGTATTACTGAGACCATCTTCGACCTGGGCCAACTAACGTACCGAATGTTCGACGTGGGCGGTCAAAGATCCGAGCGGAAGAAGTGGATTCATTGTTTCGAGAATGTCAATGTTCTTCTGTTCCTGGTCGCTATTAGCGGTTACGATCAATGTCTAGTTGAAGACAAAGACGGCGTAAGTACAGCTGGTCGTCTCCTGGAGAAGCTCTCACCTAAACCCCAAGCTCACGATGAACCTAACTAATATGCATGCCATCGCAGAATCAAATGAACGAAGCCCTCATGCTATGGGAATCAATTGCAAACTCGCATTGGTTTACCAAGTCCGCCCTTATCCTGTTCCTCAACAAGATGGATCTCTTCAAAGAGAAGATCGCATCGAGCCCTATAACGTCTCACGGCTTCGTCGATTACCAAGGTCCGCCAGACGATTACAAGCAAGCGAGCAAGTACTTCATGGACAAGTTCAGGGCGCTAAACCGGAACCCCGAGAAGGAGATATACGGACATTTTACGAACGCGACAGACACAAACTTGCTCAAAATCACGATGGGCTCGGTGCAGGACATGATCATTCAGCGCAATCTGAAGCAGTTGATACTGTGAGTCGCCTGCTTCTGAACATGGTTTTTTCCGAATCTTCTCCCGCGAAACCGAGTCTGGCCATATCACAAGTCCCCAGGGGGTCGCTGAGTTGGCCAGCGATTTCGCTGTGTTTCATATCCGAGACGTAGTAGGATAGCAGTACGACTGAACTCTTCCGAAGTATATAGCATCAGTTTCCGCGGGCTCTTGGTAGCCGTGCGATTACTACTCCTCACGACGACACGACACGACGTGGCCTTGGCCTTGGCCTTCACCCTCCGGTGTGTATCATCCCAGACGCGCGGCGCTATACTATACGATCCGTTGCCATAGCCATGATATCCATTTCAACCACGGGCTGGCCGAGAGGATGGCTCTGTATTCGGACAGGCCGACCGACCCCTTTATTCACTGGGAGTGTAGATTGTTGCAACCACGCGAACAGAAACATTGCTCGGGGCTCCCGGAAGACGGAGTTTAATTACGAACGAATGGCCAGCTGGGAGTTCTCTTGGGTTGGCGTTATATCTCGGATGCATAGGACGATTTACAATCTCTCCCCGACATGATACGGTTCCTTAGTTATTATGAAGTTGGATACCACGGTGGGTTTTTCGAGTTAGAATTACTATTTTGGAGATGGAGATGGAGATGAGCTGACGAATGGGGGAGTGAGCCACAATAGCCACCACTCGTACATAAGGTAGATACTAGGCAGATCAGATATAAGGGGCAGAAGTATTGGAGCTAAAGCCGGCGGCGAAATTTTACTTTTACACCTCATCTTTAAAATCATCATCGTAAATCGGCACAAAGCAGTAGTGTCGTTACAATTAGTATGACGTATACACATTTTCAATTTTGAGCCTATGAACCACAAATCCATTATTAGACATATGTAGCTTTCGGGAGCGCGCATTTCAACCATACCACGGGCGCGGGCCGGTGGCACGCAGTTCAACGGCTGCGGCTCCTAGCACCACCCTTATATCGTGACTAGAATGACACCGCCGGCGTATTGTAAAAGGAGCACGGGCGGACGGGAGAGCGCATAACGCATAGGGCGTGAGAAGCTACTTAAGAGTATACAACATATACTACACCGCCTCTACGAAATTCCGTATCGTAATTCGAGTTTAGACTTCAGTTCCAAGTAGAACGCAACTCCTCATAGTCAAGCTTATCCCCATCACCAAGGGCACAGGTCAATGTCTTAGGGAGTTCAAACAATATTCAGCTCCTATCATCCTCGCTAGTATCACCTCATTAGGCGGCCCGGTACTATGGTAAGTACGGTAGGTCGACGGACATTCGATAGACGGGTTAATAAGGCTACGCCTATACCGCTTTGGAGGGAGTGATGGCGTAAGTCTCTTCTGGACACGTGGGTTGGCCCCGTTGACTAATTAAACGTAGCGTACTTAGTTCGGCGGGCATGGCCTTTTTGCTATTAGCATGTCTACTGGTTCGCTGGGATAACCCAGAGCGGAAAATTCACCTGGGCGCGACGAGCCGCTCGGTCCTCCTGCTTAGTACCTTGGTCCCTGATAGTCGGACTAGGACTGCAACCCCTATCCCCGTAGGTCATAAGGAACTTGAGCCGGCACGTCCATATAGACTGGTGTTTGTCGTTCCAGGCCCCTTACAGAACCCAGGTGTTTGGCTACTGACTAACGCCACTGGATTTTTGTAGGTAAGTATAAAGCTTATACATAGGTGCTACTATTGGCTTCTAAACGATCTTTGGAAGTGACCGAGGAGTATAATCCGGGTCCGCGGCCTCGGTATCATTGAGAGCTCTCGATAGGTCTCTTCCTATACGAAAAATGACTTGTCTAACAAACGTAGCACCGCGGGAGCTAACGGCCTTTCCCAGTCCCCTTTAACTGTTACTGTCTTAGTACGACGGATAACCTTGTACTAAAGTCAGTTGGCTTCCAAAACTAAGTGTTATTAACTTATTATAACGCATAATATACGAGAAAGTAAAATACGGGGACTAATATGGAAGTCGGGTGTCAGGTATTGCCCTTCTTCGAAGATCACCTCCAGCGGCTATATTTGATGTCTCTTTTACGCCATTATTATTAGGAGTTCCATATGGGGTTGCTGGTATAAGTCAGCAGTGCTGCGGTTGAGCTCTTTCAAATGACTACCTCTTCCTGTTTCTTTGCATTGTCAGAGACAGGTGGGACTTCTTCGTCGCTGTCTCCGTCTAGTAACCACAGGGTCCTGGGTACACCATTCCACCAACAGGTCCAAATGCGTAGTCCTCCACACCAAGAGGGCAGCGATCCGACGTCGCGGCGCTCGAAAGCTGTGCGACCTTGATCAAGTGCTGACAGGTCGTACCCGTGTAAGCTGAGGCGACACAGTTTTGCTTCAGCTGGCACTGCTGGCAGCAGTCCTGCGAAGAGCTAGCCGGGACATTTTCGGGGCGGTTGCCCTGTCCATTACCCCCTGAGCTGTAGCCCACGCTGCAGCGATCGTACGCGACTGTCTCAGTGGCCATCTGAGGAAAGGGATGTTGTTAGCTCAGTATCACAAAGACAAGATAGAATTCCAAGATGGGAGGATGGTACATACCGCTACTACCGTGGTCGTCGTGCTCTTGGTGTAGGTTTTGATAGTTGATGTAACCGTAGTGGTGGTCACAGTCGTCCTTGACTCAGTGACAGTGCTTGTCGCGGTCTAGAAGGATGTAAGTATACGGCCTTTCATATCATAGGTGATACGATAACTTACAGCATCAGCGGAAACGGTGGACATGGAGGGGCTAACGCCGAGACAACCACAGGCAGAGCTGATAGCTGAGCTTGAAACACTCTCCGTAGGTAGACTTGTCAGAGTAGGGCAAGCCCCGGCGGTCGGCGCTGACAAAGTGGTAACGTCTGAGGTGCTGCTCGATGTTTCTCCGAGGGTGGGATATAAAGCATTTATCCCTAGCAGCTCGCGGCGGCCAATGGGCCCAGGCGACGCAGTCGCGAAGACGGTGGTGCTTGCGGTAGAAACAATGATTTCCGTCTCGGTAGTAACGGTAGTCGTGAAGAGTACTTTGGTCACGGTACGGGTGCTAAATACCGTGGTGGTTTCCATAGCAGTCTCAGACGGGGCTCCAATAGTAGTAACCGCAGCTAAGTAGCTGTTGCAAAGAGCCGCAGCATCGCTTGAGACACTAGGGGCACATGTTTCGGCAACTTCGTTGTTGGCGAGGATAGCAAGACCGTCAGCACATTGTGCGAGTGCCCCGCGGCTCAGGAGGGCCACGGCAGCGATGGAAGAGGAGGCGCGCATTTCCAAGGAATGAGTGTCAATTAACGAGTGACGGTATCTCTATGAGAAACGAATGTAAGTTGGAAATGCCGAGACCTCAATCCTCAACCGAGAGTTCAGAATCCCTCAAAACACCACGAAAGGAGCGTATACATAGTAGGTAAAAGAGGAAAGTTTCTACTAGAAAGATGATGATCGCCCTTTATTAAAGGCTATCATGGATTGAGGCTTAAGATCCGGGGACCGCATGAAGCCAATACTATGAGGTCCGGGGTCAGCGAGCCGGCGTGTCAGACTATCAGCCAGCTAAGCCGAATACCCTCGTAGTCTAATTCGACTCAACCCGGTTTTGGCAGTACGCTCAATTAGCCATTCCTCGTTTTCGAACCCCGTCAGGCCTTGACTGCATTTCCGCTTGCTTCCGAGATGATGGGCTGCCGCTTAGCCCTACAAGTAGAATAATAGCTTCCCCCTTTAGCGAGGCATCCACTTCCACGTGGCGGTGGCGAGCTGAGCAACGTGGTAGAGATCTCGTCTCACCAGCCCGCGCTTAAGGAAACTATCCTTAAACGGGAGTCTTGAATTATGAAAAGTGCTACTTTATATAAGGCTTAGGAGGAGGTTCTTACTGAAAGGAGCATCTAGGCCTGCGCTAGGGGGAGCGAGGAGCGTCAGACACAACAGGAAGTGCAACCATATGAGACGGGCTATAAGATATCGATGATTCTCATAGGTGTCCTACCTGGCGGGATACTTGGAATACGACGTGCCGAGAAGAAGGGGTCCAGAACAGGAAATAAGTCGAGAAAACACAGATTACTTGGTATGACTTGCAGGTTCAGAGACACTCGAACTATTTTACAGTGAGCCAAGCGAAGCTATAGCAGAGAGACGAGCCTTACAATGCCCCTAATGCACAGGATGTAAGAAGTGTAGCCTAGGGAGCAGAGGGTTTACGATCCGAGTGGTAGATGTTGTCGTCCTCGCGTAGCTAAGGAACCTATCGCTAGATGGCTGATAATCGGTCTTTCAACGGCATAGGAGGAAAAGGAGGGGCTCTTCAAAAGGGAGAAAGCTACCGGTGAGTACTATCCTATAACAGAGGCTCAAGCTAAGCTGGATACATTGGAGTAAAAATTCGAGAGAATCTATACCCATGACGACGACCTTGTTGGCGCCTACAGAGACCTATCTGAAGGATCATCAGTTTTTTGACTGGGGAATTTAAACGCTGTAGCCCTGTTTATACATATAAAGAAAACTACTTGGACAGTAGTTTTTGAGAAGACATCCGCGGAATTCTCAATGAATGTCTGGTCTTAGTAGCTTCATATAGTTAATTTTTGAATCGACTGGCCTTTATATAATAATACTGGGAGTAATTTTATATGTTGCTGAGAGAAACAGCAGTAAGAACTTGTAGTACCACAATAGTAATTTGAATAACTCTCTGTAGGTAAACTTGGGCCCTGGTAGCTTTGAGTGAGTATTGGGTAACGTCTTAGACAGTACTGGTTGCGATGTTGACCTTTTTATAAGATGAAGACGTATGACCCCTATTCGTAGGGCTAGAATAGCAAATTAGCATATACCCTCTCAAATCTGAGCTGAGTCTATGCGGCTATGCCATAAGAAGCTATTGTTAATATGAGCCTTCAAATTGTAATGTTAGGGGCTAGATTCTATGTTCTGCGTGTGAATTTGACTCCTCTCTACGAGAGGGCCCTGCCCCTATTCCCTTAAGACAGGGCTATTCACGAAAATGCCGATCGCCTTACGGCATATAAGTCTGATAATGTTTATTACAACAAATTAGTTGTGCGTCCACTTCTTGAATGGGACTGTGACATGAAGGTTATAAAGTTGTTGAGATTAAGTGGGATAGGTGAAAGAGGATGTGAGGTACGGGAGTGGATGGATCAAGAGTATCCAAGAGTGGGTAAACTCACATTAATGATGTATTACGAAATATATTTCAATATTGATAGCTACCTAGGGATGGATGCCGCTACATTTTCTGATAAATATAATCGTTGGTAGCTACATTACTCAGGCACTTGGAAGTTACGTAGTATGTAGCTCATAGATGTGAAAGTGTGAGCTTGGAGAAGGTATAGATAGATACAGCTGGCAAAGGGAAACTGCCACTTAAAATAGCCGGTCGACAGCTGAACGGAATTATCGAAGAATGATGCCCCCACACCGGCCGCCTATGCTGTAACTTCGTCGCTTTAGCAGGGGCTCGCCCGCTAATTGTGGATGACGCGCGGGAGCTCCTATCAATTTTTCAGAAGCTTTATATCACTTTATATCGCATACTACCTATGCCCTCTTCTCCCCGAAGCCGCCGTCAACAGCTCTAGCCATGCCCAGGCGAGTCGAATACTACTTCCGCCGATAATCGAAGCTGATTGGGTTGCTAATGGACATGTAGGAGCTCTTATACATAGTCCAATTCCCATTATGCGGTCGCAATTGGCCCGCCATGTCTTGCGACGCCTTCTTGCGAGCGAGGCGTCCGTCGTCCTCCCCTCGAGCCTTATAGTCCCCCGACCGGCATTTCGCATATATCCCGTGAGGAATAGGGTGGCGAGGACAATACAGAGGAGAACCTTCATGAAATTATTCCAAAAACCCCCGCGAGCGCTGAAGGATCTTGATAGCGAACCGGGTTACGAGACGCTGCTCCAGTTCCGTGCCGCGGAAACCGATGATGTTCGGCCTCCTCCTCGGGTAGAGCTTGTCAAAGCATGGCGGGAACTGTTTGCATACAAGACCCGGCATGGCCGGGTGGTGAACTCCACACAGGCTGTTTGTGCCCACAGGGTGTTGCTGCACCTTTCCGACCAATCCGCCGACAATCCAGACTTGCAGCTATCTGACGAGGATCTCCGAACTGCCAGAGAATGTCTTCTTAAGCCTCCGAGGGATGACTTCGCAAATCATATTGAGTTCTCAAGATCTATCTATAGAGAGTTGGAGCGGAGAGGAGAGAACCAAGCCAAGGATTTCTACGCATTGGTAGCTGCCTTATCACAGTACGGAAGGGCACTCGAAGCGAGGGATCTGGTGTTGGGTTACTATCGCAAAATGGCAGGCAAGGAATCTGATGTTGTCCGACTGAGGCACTTTATGCCTGTTATTCGAGGCCTTGCAAAGGAGAACCGCGAAACGGAACTTTTGGATCTCGTTTCGCAGGCGAGGGAGGCCGGTGTTGAATATGATCCCGCACTCCATGGCATCATGACTACTTTCTTTGCGCAACGAGACAACGTCGGGGAAACCAAACGCTGGTTCAATAAACGGATTAGTCGGGATCTTCCCCCGGCACCTACCACGTATTATGAGATCCTCAAGTTTGCCTTTCGGAACAACCAGGAGGAATGGGCTATGGGTATTTATCAAAATCTCATCTCCCGATTGGAATCCGAAAGTTTACGTTATTACAAACCTGGTTGGGATACGTCGTTTCAATGGGCGGTTCTGTTACTCGGGAAAGGGGTGGATCACGTTGAGCATATGATCAGGGTTGCCTCCGAACGTACGCAGGACAAACCCGCTTCCCAGCCAAATATAGGGACGATGAACGGTCTTATTAAAATTGCTACGGACAAGAACGATCCGTATCTGGCTGAACGCTTCATCGCATTGGCTCAGAAGCTGGGGTTTGAACCAAACTACAAGACGTACATGCTTCAACTAGAGTATCGCATACGCGCAAATGATCTCGACGGCGCCTTCGCGGCTTACCAGTCTCTCCGAGACCTGGATGAGACTACCAAAGATAGGGAACTAGGGGTTTTGAACTCATTTATTCGTGCTTTATGTTCCGCGTCACATCCTAATTACGAAAGAGTCCTTGATGTTACTAGCTACCTTGAACAACGGCGAGTGACGCTGGAGCCCGAGACGGTGGTGTCGATTTGCATGGCTTTCCTACGGAATGACGAGACGTACGAAGTAATAGACACCTTGTCGCTCCACACAGTTCATTACAGCCTTGCCGAGCGCCACATGGTTCGGAAAGCCTTCGTGCAGTACTGCTTGGAGAAGAAGAACAGTACAGCACGAGTCTGGGACGCTTACGCCTTATTGCGTCAGTTTTTCCCTGAGGTGGAAACAGAAGATCGGGTGGCTATCATGGATACTTTCTTTGACAGGAAACGCGCAGATATGGCGGCACATGTGTTCGGACATATGCGGTCTCACGGTAATCCGCGATTACGGCCTACCCTAGAGACGTACGTCCGTTATATGGAAGGCATTGGCAGGTCCCCAGACGAAGAGAGTATGAAGACGGTCCACAATATGTTGAAGATGGACACCGCAATCCAGACGAATACGCTATTGTATAATGCGTTGATGATCGGATACGTAGCGTGCGGTTTGCCGTATCGAGCACTCGATTTCTGGACGGAAATTACTACGTCCCCCGAGGGACCTTCATACAACACGCTTGAAATTGTATTTAGAGCTTACGAAGTCACCCCCGACGGCGATAGTCTTGCGAATGAGCTGTGGGAGAAGATAAAGAGGATGGAAATCGAGGTGCCCGAGAATGTCTACTTGGCGTATGTGGTGACGACGGCCGCGCATGGCCACCTTACGGATGCCAGGATGCTCCTGGACGATATGGAGAATGTGGTTGGGAAGGGGCCCGATCTTCACAGGTGCGTATTTGAAAGTGCTTAAAGACGCGAATTTCCACAACTACAACTAACACTCTCCTTAGCCTCGGCAATGTATTCAACGTTTTACCAAACGAAGAAATGAAGAAAGAATTCCAGTCGTGGGCAAATGAGGAATATCCCCAAGCATGGGCACACCTGTGGCAAAAGTACCAAAGGCGGCGAAACGAAGACGGACTGATGGTATTCAAGTTCCGCCGGCCGTGGAAGGCATGATATATGCATGGTATGAATTGATATTTGTACAACACTATCCATACATCTACATAGATAACTTTTGGTTGTCTCTGTACATAAGCCGTGGTAGAGGAGAAAAGACAACAAAAGCTGTTGTACCAAGTGCCCTACTCGTGTCCTGTTGCGGAAGGTTGAAGTAGACGTGAGTTGCGGAACCCAGGTAGGGCTAGATTTATATGTATGTGACATAGGTATGGAGCGTTGTAGTAGTCCGCAAAGTCCAGTACCGTATCTAATATTGTTTCCTGATCGACGCGATATTTTGCTCGTAGATCTTCTTGTGTTCCCTACTTAGAAGCTCCGGGTGCTTGTGCACACTAGGATGTATGCCCAGCCCGATGGCCCGCCGGATCGCCTTCGCCATCTTCCGCTGGTTCGGCGGCCGTAGCCCCGTGTCTGCGGCCCGCTTTATCCTTCCGTGGGCGGTCGTGAATTCCGATATGACGGAGAAGTTCTGAAAACATGCGTTGTTAGTTGTTAGTAACCGAGATTCAGTTTTCTTCTTTTATATTCTTCCTGGGAGACTGGATAGATAGGTAGGGCACGTACGCGATACATGTCCAGCGGCCGCAGGCCCAGCATGTCGACGAGATCCTTCTGGCGCGCCCGGCTCCGTCGCCACTTGCCCATCTCCGAGGGGCTCAGGTCGTGGGGCGCGTACACGTCGCCCGCCTTCCAGCGCCGCGTCATCTGCCGCATGTAGTCCTCGCTCTGGTTCTTCTGCCGCAGGTCCTCCTCGAGGCTCCGGCGGTCGCGAACCGGGCCCCTGGTCCGGTTGTAGAGGTTGGCCGCGGCCTCGGTGGCGTCGCGGCCCCGCGAGGAGGGGCCCGAGGAGGTGTCGCCGATGCCGAGGAGCGAGGACGTAGCGGTTGGTACGTCGGTGCGGACTGCGGGGGGTTGGGTGGTTTGTCAGTAGGTTGCGTGTGAGGGAGGTATGGGTTCGACTGAAAGCAGACTTACGTTTTTGGGATCTCGTGCTTGATATGCTGGCGATTTGGGATTTGATGAGCGTCGACGGCTGCCGGAAAGCGGTAAGGAACGGTATTCGCGGCGGCATCTTGGGCGGTTGGTATGTCTATCAACCTGTGCCTGCGACTTCGTTTGTACCCTTCAATGACTTCCAATCGAACGATGTGCAATTCTATGCTGGGGATCCATTTCTAGAGTTTCGAGCGCCAGAAATTTGGTCGGCTAAACAGTTATTCCAGCATACTTTAATCCCTGCTCATGCATGCACAGTGGGTCCTGCGGGGTGGCTTAAGGTTCTGCAGGGGTAAAAGCTCTTATCGGATCTTCAATGTGGGGCGCCAAAGGTCACGATAGAAAAAAGTTGAGCCTCAGCTTTTAATGTCCTGATCTTCCACCAATTAATCCATCGCCCTTCGAAGCGACTAGCAGGCACAATGGTCCGGAAACTCAAGCACCACGAGCAGCGCTTGCTCCGAAAGACAGATTTCATCACCTGGAAACAAGATAATAACCACAGAGATGTTCGTAGTGTCTACCGCTCCGATTGCGTAATTGAGATTCTTACTAACTTTCTACGCGCTCTTGATAGGCGGCTGTTATACGGCGGTACATGATCCAGAAACCCGAAGACTATCACAGATATAATAGGATATGTGGTGTATGTATTCTTAAACCGAATATTGTCCTGAGAGGATAAGTTAACATATTTCCCTATTAGTCTCTACGCCAACTAGCACATCGCCTCAGTCTACTTCCTCCCGAGAGCCCGGTGAGGAGGAAGCACGAAGAACTCCTTCTCAATAAGCTGTACGACATGGGGATCCTATCGTCAACTTCGAAACTCTCCAACGTCGAGCATGGTGTTACGGTGTCTGCGATGGCGCGCAGGCGACTGCCCGTGGTCATGACACGACTGCGCATGGCTGAGACGGTGCAGGCGGCTACGAAGCTCATCGAGCAGGGCCACGTCAGAGTGGGCGTTGAGACTATCACCGACCCGGCTTTCTTCGTCACGCGAAACCTAGAGGACTTCGTTACGTGGGCCGTGGGCAGCAAGATCAAGCAGAATATCATGAAGTACCGTGACAAGCTGGACGACTTCGAGCTGCTATGATTTGGTACGAGCTGGGTCGAGGGTTCATATTGTAGATTATGCATAGCATGGCGTTTGGGATCATTAGGAAGAATATACGGGGACATTAGGCAATGACTCGGCATTGTTGACTGGCCGTCAATATCTGGAATCTAGCTCTCCTAACGGGCTTGCATTAGAATTTATTTCACACGTCGTAGCAATTCCAAGCTATGTGGCTGTCTCTGGCATCTTTACCCTTGATACTTCTGGAGACATGCTCGAGCTTCGTCACTGTATGTAATCAAAGTCCCTAATGCTTTTCTGAAAGTTTAAGCTAGGTCATATATCTCGAATAGATAACTGTGCTACGAACAATTGTTCATTGTCGGTCGTGCTATCAGGAATGACTGTGAAATCAGTAGGGCCATTGCCTTGGACCTGCACCTCTTCGCATATACGGTATATGCTACAGTACATTGAAGGATTAATGCCGTGTGGAATAGTATTCACGCTGATTGGAGGGCGGACAAGTCCATTCATGTAAGGTTCCATGTAGGAAGATGAGGTCAAACCGAGACTTTGCTATATTATAATAATGATACGGTGTAGCTGCGGCGACCTAATGAGCTTACCTACCGTTTGGACTGTGCAGGCCACCCATCTTCCGTAGTTAATTCGCCAGCACCGTTTGAACGGTGATGACGGCAGAAACATCGGTTACCGCCTAGGAAAACGGTATATAACATTAAGCCAGCGACTGGATTCTTCGCTCTTTTTCTTTCTTTCCCCATGCCCTCCCACCTGGCGGATTTTTGGATACTTTCCCGAGTCCCTACCGCCCAGTACCAGCATATGAAGGGAGGGCAGGGCTATGCTGGTCAATTTTTGTAACCAATGGAATGACTATCGGAGTATTGAAAGAATTTTTGAAACCCCAAGCACCACTAGGTGATTACTATTTTTCATCAAATTCTCGGCCTTGTGCTGAGATTTGAGGAAGAGCATTGTGTAATATCCATAACCTTGAAGAGCCTGTTGACTGATGCGAGTCACGTGCTTCCGCTTTCATCTCGCGACAGGCAGCCCCGCCTTATCCTCATTATCCTTTCTTTATGTCCCAGCGGCGCGTTTCGACTCCTAGTTTGTCTAACCTTTGAACCTTAACCTTTCATGCGTGGAGGTATCAGATATTGGAATCTTCAAATCCTACCACGTAGCGCCTTCCATGTAACCTGGACTTCCGGGAATCTTGTGGCAGGTTTATTCTAGACCCAGCATGGTTTATCCAACCTACCAAAAACATGGCCCGGCCCGTAGAGTCAATTGTCATTTCGGATGATGATGCAACCCAGTCTTCGGATTCATCACTTAAACTTGTTGCCGCTGCCGCTCCAATTGCCAAAGCGGACACCGCGAACAAGCGCAAGCTCGATGTAGAGGTTTTGGACCAAGTTGAATGGACTGATGACTCGAATGGTACCTACGAGACATTCAAGAAACGAAAGAAGGAGAACCAGAAACCGACCGCGAAAAGTAAAGAGAAAGCTCCTACGAAAGGTCGTCGCCGCAAAGCTACTAGAGTAGGAAAGCACACCAGAGAGCGACAGAACGACGATAGCGTATCCGATTCGGACTCGGATCTTCCCGAAGGGTCCCTTCCTCAGTATATACAAGATCGCCGCAGGGAATTTGACAGAAACCGAGAGGTTCTACGTGAAGGGGGCTTGCGGCTGCCACCGGACTACTCAGATGTCTACTTTTCAGATGATGAACGATTAGCGGACTTAGAAGAGAAGCCACAGTTCGATGAAAGGAGTGGCATTAGACCATGTCGCGTGTATAAAGATGTTGTCATGGAACATTCAGCCGGTGTCATCCCGGCCTCTATCGCACAATATCTTCGTGACTATCAGATCGAGGGAGTCAAATTTCTCCACTATCTTTTCGTCTACCAGAAAGGTGGTATCCTTGGCGATGATATGGGATTGGGGAAAACTGTCCAGGTTGCTGCGTTTCTCACCGCTATGTTTGGCAAGACCGGCGACCGTCGCGATGCCAAGAGGATGAGGAAGTTCCGACGTGCCAAAGACGATTGGTATCCCCGCGCTTTGATCATCTGCCCGGGCTCGCTAATTCAGAACTGGAAAAACGAACTTAATAAATGGGGATGGTGGGATGTCGATATCTTCCATGGTGCGGGAAAGGACGATGTCTTGGGCGCCGCACGGGCGGGGAGACTTGAAATCATGATCACGACCTACACTACCTACAAGAACAATCGCGACGAAGTCAACAGGGTAGCGTGGGACGTCGTTGTGGCTGACGAATGTCACTCAATCAAAGATATCGCTGCCGAGGTGACGAAAGCAATGAATCAGGTGAACGCGCTCTGCAGAATAGGTCTAACGGGGACAGCAATACAGAATAAGTACGAAGAGCTGTGGACGCTGTTAAACTGGACGAATCCCGGACAATTCGGGACGCTGGGAGAATGGAGGAACGCAATCAGCAAACCTTTGACGATTGGACAGTCCCACGATGCGACAATTCACCAGCTTAGTGTGGCGCGCAAGACGGCCAAAAAGCTTCGGTTTAACCTTTTACCTCGCTTCTTCCTTCGCCGGATGAAGAGCTTAATTGCCCACCAGCTGCCCAAGAAGAGCGATAGGGTAGTATTCTGCCCCCTTTCCACCCTGCAGCGTGAAGCATACGAGAACCTACTCGATAGCGAGACCGTCAACTTTGTTCGGGCAGCGTTTGATGGCTGCCCATGTGGCTCCGGAAGCAAGCGAGGGTGGTGTTGCTTCAAAACCAACGAGGATGGAGAACCATGGCAGTCGCTAACATTTCCTATCATCATCTCGTTACAGAAACTGTCCAATCACTTCAATCTCCTTATACCACAGACAACAGACCTTTCGGATAAGCTCAAACGAGAGCTTCGATTTCTTCAGGCTGCTATGCCACAAACCTGGAACGATCATTACACTAACAGAGACTCCTTGCTTAACTTAGCTAATCCCGAGTATTGCGGGAAGTGGAAGGTCCTCCGGAAACTGCTTAAGCTTTGGCATTCTAGTGGCGACAAAGTTCTGGTATTTTCGCATAGCGTGCGGCTCCTGAAGATTCTGCAGCACTTGTTCAATAATACGAGCTACTCGTTCAGCTACCTAGATGGGTCTCTCAGCTACGAAGAACGGCAGCAAGTGGTCGATGACTTCAACTCTGACCCCAACCAATTCGCGTTCCTAATTTCCACCAAAGCCGGCGGCGTCGGACTCAACATCACATCAGCTAATAAAGTCGTTATAATGGATCCCCATTGGAATCCGTCTTATGACCTCCAGGCACAAGACCGGGCTTACCGGATTGGCCAAGTGCGCGATGTGGAGGTGTACCGACTCATTTCCATAGGCACCATCGAAGAAATCACGTACGCAAGGCAGATCTACAAGCAGCAGCAGGCCAATATCGGTTACAATGCTTCCAATGAACGTCGTTATTTCAAAGGAGTACAACAGGATTCCGCACGGAAGGGCGAAATATTTGGAATCCAAAACCTGCTATCGTATCAAGGTGATCAGATGATCCTTCGCGACATTGTCAATAAAACAAACATTGCCGAAGCTAAGGCGGGCATCAAATTAGTCGATATTGATATGGACAAAGTAGTTAAGGATTCCGATGAGGATCAACTTATCAAGAAGGAAGAAAACATCCATGACGACGAAACCGGCGGCCTGAAGCAGTTATCTGCTCTCCTGACAAGAGACGATAACAAAGAGGGTGTCCTGAAACCAACAGGGCCGCGAAAAGTTAAGCACTACGACCCGGTCCAGGCGATCCTTGCTTCTGTGGGAGTTGAATACACCCACGAGAACTCAGAAGTCGTCGGTTCCTCCAAGGTTGAGGATGAGTTATCGCGACAGGCAGAGATGGCTGTGAGCCAGGATACTAGTTCACTCGCCCTTGCTCTCTTTTTCGATAGCCAGGAAGCTACAGCTACAGGCGGCACCTCAGAGTCATTCGAGTACGAATATAATCCGCCGGTTGACGTTAGGCAGCGCCAATTCTGCACAATGTCCAAGACATTCGGGTTTTCCAGCGTAACAGAATTTGCGCTGGCGGTTGAAAGCATGACGCAGGAGGAACGGAGGAATTGCCTCGAGCTCTTCTATAAGAAGCGTGCAGAGAAGCTGAAAGGCTCTGGTGAGGCTACTGAGTCGGATGTCGGCTCTAAAGTGGAAGCAGAGACGAAAGATGATGTTAAGATTGAAAATATCAAGGACGATATACACGAGGAGGACGCTAAGATGGAAGATGAGGGGCATAGCACCTTGTCAGATGATGACGACGAAACGGACGATGAATGATTTTTTTGTCGTGATACCCCATGGGCTTTTGGAAGGATATCGGGGTGTTTAGGCGTGAAAGGGCATAATGCCGTCGTACTATGAATAAAGGAGATGGAGTTTACGCAGAGTAAGAGTCACGATTGCGCTTTCTGGGGTCATCTTGGGATGGTATGGCAGAAGTTCTCCAAGATCCAGGCTAATAGCTGCAACCACCCGCAGGCCGTGGCACCGGAAGGTGAGCATACGATATCTGATCGCTTCAGGAGGCAAACTTCGCGGATCCAATCGAACGACTTGGTGTACAATAAAGGGAGTGCGATCTAGTATCACAGCCGATCCTCAATATTACGCGAAACCAATTAGTCTCCTACGCTCTCCAAACATACTGGACGAACTGGGCCTTGACTAGACCAGCCTTACGTGAGCCTTGGGGTAGGGAGAGTTGTGATAGCTTCGCGCGAGCTACTTCATGGAGACTTGCTGGTTAGGCCGATTGTTATCCCCCAATCATACTATGTACGTACGTTCGGTGTTCTTGAGATGCATGTAGAACACAGCAAATGTATGGAACCGACTGCACCCATGCCGGTACCTCTGTGGCTTGACGCAGGTACGTACTTTAGCACTATTAGCTCTGAAGATCAGCAAACATCAGTGCGCCCTTAGATCTTTGAATGACCGCCCCATTATTTACTTCAAACTTGCTTAACCAACTTCAGCACGCAGGTGTACAATCAGGAGTACCGTCCCGTATTACAATGTTACTAACAGGGCCAGAGGCAGTACCTTCGTTCGTTCAAATTAATTGACAAGGGATTGCTGACGGATCATAGACGTTGACTTCGACTTTGAAAATTTACGTGGTACAAGGTTGAACTGTGTAACATCATCGGCAACCCTTCCCTCCTATCATGTTTCACAGAACCCATTTGTTTGTTCAGATTCAACAAGCTGTGACATAAGTGGAAAACTTAACTATTGGCATTGTATAATAAAAAGGCTATGTTCTTTCCTCCATTGTGCCATTGTCTGGCCAGCCTTCCTTTTTGTTCTGCTAGTCAGCTAAAAAGTTAAAAGGTTGGATGTTTCGATTCTACAACCCTACATTCCAAGACGAGACTCTTCGACAGCCATTTTCTAACCACAATCCACCGCATTCAATCAGCCTTCGTTGCGGTGATACTAATCTCCTAATTTGCCGGTTATTATCTCTACAAGAGATATTTCAAGTCTCTTAGGTCATTGCTTATGCTAAATTTCTACTTGTCCTAGAGACGTCATAACTTACCATCTGCACTCGTATAACCGACAACCATGAAGTTACTCGTTCAAGCTTCGCTGTTCTCCACGGCTGCTTGTGTCTGCAACTTCCAGCTCAGCTCGGTAGGAGCTGTCGGCGGGACAGTATTGGAGGATCACGTTGGTGATTTGCTCCTGGGCGGTACCTTTCAGCAGGGTGGGTTCAGCTTAGATAGAACGAGTAAGACAATCCAGGATGGCCTAAAGCATAACTGCTTCATCCGATCCCCGGATTTCCAATTCAGGTGCTACCAGGGCGCTGTTGGAACCACCAAATTCGACATCGCGAAAGAGGACGGAAAGTTATTCCTCACGTATGACGATATAAACGGCCCTGGATCCTTCTATGCTTGCCCATCTGGTTCAACAGCCGATCAAGTCTACGACATCTTCTCCCAAAGTAAAGGCGCTGAGTGCAAACCAGTCGCCTTAGCCCTTACGAATGAATCCCCGGAATGTTCTACCGTCGACTCAACTATCGAAACACGCTCTACCGTGGTATCACCAACCCGATCACAAGGACGTCAGTCATCGTCTCCGGTATGCTCTGTTTCACCCTCGGCCCCCTCCCTTGCCCCTTTTCGGCTAAGGCCTGGCAACTCCTCCATCTTGATAGGTGGCAACACTACTTCGGCTGAAGCTGCAATCACTCCAGTTAACAGCACGATATTCGAATACGCCATCTCCGACGCGTTTATCTCCGACAGTGCCGCTGGTAAATCTTCACTATGCGCTCTTCAATTCCGTCTGCCCGTATGCACGTCTCTTCCCAAGGGCTACCCGTGCTACAGCTTTAGTGGGCTGGAACAGGAAGTGCTAGCGAACTCGGGTATGAATTTCCATCTCATGACAGAGGAGGGCGTCACCAGTTGGAACCAGACCGAACTCCATCAGGTATTTCCCGGGGAGAATACCATCATTGGCACGTTCAAGTGCGGTCGCGCTCCTGCCTACGGCGTCCCTCTTAGGATCGGTTGGCAGGTCAGCAGCGTCAGGGACTTTGCCCTCGAATTTATCCAGGCTGGCGTCGGCCACAACGCTGAGTTCCAAGATGGAATTGGTGCCTGGATTGTTCCTTGCCAATAGATTATTGTCTGATCACTCCTTCATTGTACAAATTGTTGATGGATGTAAGGATTTGGAAGATATACCATTATTAGTTGCTTTTTAAGAATGAGCAAATACATATTGGGGAGTAATGACAACGGCGGGATAATGATAATGAGTTTGGTGGTTGACACCCATCATGTATCGTATTGTACCAGATGTCGAGATATACCGTGAGACTATACACATAGAATAAACTGGTCCCCATCACTACTACACTGCCTGTGAATAATAAATCCTGGACTAATTAGGTGATGGGTTCTTAAGACTATTACGCCCACCAGACTAGAAAGTCTGCCAGCCACTATGACTGTAAAGAAGAACGAAATGATCGATAAAAACCCTAAGTACTGAAGTTTCGATGGCCGATTCCCAGGTAGTATAATTATACGGTCCAGTCGTCTATCTGGAACTGTCTCATGTAATGTTGTTACTATGATCCATATTACTCAAGGGGTTGCTAACTCCAAAACGTCATCGCTAGTAATAAAAAACACCTAAAGGGTAACCTCACATCTTAAAAGGTATTCAACTAGTGATAATCCCGCGTCTTCTCTTCACACCACTCCCAGAACTCTCGAGCCCTCCCCGAGCCCCCCTTCGCTTCATCCTCCATCGCGGTGACCAAGTCCTTCCCCATATCCGCCTCCCGCGCAATCCGGCCCCACGGGTACACATAGCACCCGTTCTTCTCCACCGTGATGTCCGCCGAGAGCCCCGCGTACAGCTCCGTGTACGCCGCCTTTTTAGGCGCGTGCATTAGGGGGTAGGCTGCGTACTTCATCCACGGGTTGTGTCGGAAGAGGTTCGTCGACGCGCTCCCCGGGTTCTGGACCACGCTGACGATGCCACGGGGGCCGGCGCGCTGCGAGAGCTCGGCGGAGAGGAGGCAGTTGCCGACTTTGGAGTTCACGTAGTTCCGCCCCCGGTCGCCGGACGGGTCGCCGCGCACTTCCTCCATAGAGAGGCCGCCCGCGGGCGGCTGGAGCTCGATGATCTGGCTGCTCGTCCAGACTACGCGGGCGTGGCCCGGAGCGCCGTGAGCGGCTGCTGCGCGGCCGAGGAGGGAGGGAGGAGCTGGGTTAGGAGGAACGGGCCCACGCAGTTTGTCGCTAGTTGCAGCTCCGTGCCTTGCTTAGAGACGCTGCCGGGCGGCGGCCAGGATACGCCCGCGTTGTTCCAGAGCACGTCGAGCTTCGATTCCTTGGCCGTGAACTCCCGCGCCGCTTCCTGGACGCTGTGCAGGTCGTCGAGCTCGAGGGCCAGGAATTCCAGGCTACCCCGCGACGCCGGGTGCGCGGCTTGGATGGCGACGATGGCTTGCTGGGCTTTCTGGGCGGAGCGACCGGCTACGTAGACGCGGCCGTGGCAACCGTAGAGCATCTTGACGAGCTCGAGGCCGATGCCGCTGTACCCGCCAGTCACGAGGAAGACCTTGCCGTCTTGCGGCTCGAGGGTCTTCTCCGTGAGCGAGGCGGCGGGTGGGAAGAATTGAGACCACTGGACGCCCATGGTGGAAGCTATGATACGAAAGCTTTTTTTTTTTTTTTTTTTTTTTTTTTTTTTTTTTTTTTTTTTTTTTGCTTTGAAGATATCTGCCCTGGACCTTGGGGCTTGTGCTTTGCTTGATCTCGGTGGTGGAATAAAGGGGACGAGGCGATGAACTAACATTCGACCGCCGTAGTATAACGAAGGGGCCGCTCGGAAACCTAGAAACGGTGTACATTCCTCGAGGTAATAAATTAAGAACCTCTACCTAGCATGCCGACTCGTTGAGTGTTGGTTCGTCGACACTGTCCCTTGCGTACTTCTAGCGGCGTACCGGCTGTACGGTTCTGTACGGCTTCGGGGGTGGCGGTCTTAGGTCTCACATTTCGCCCCGTTCTACTTCATACTTAGTTGGGTTGGGGTAGGGCTTTCAGCTAGTCATCCACAACGAGATACTGTCTTGGGTAGCATATAAGTGCTGATACAGGACGGTGGCGCTACACCCCGTAGGTTCCTGAAAAGGGGAGTGTATCGTGAAAATAGTTGAGATTGCATACGTCTCGAATTATATGCTTGGATATCAACCGCAGCCTAAATAGCCATGGGAGTCGACGAATTATAAATTAAATATCGGCCACGCCAGGTACGGGTTTAGAGATGATGCCATGAAAATGACGGGCCTCATATCGAATTTCACGACTGATGCGCGTATCTCCAACTTTGAGAACAGAGTGCTTGCTACGTTCGTCCCCTATGTCTACATACATGTAGTTACTTATTCTATTTGAAAGCTTATGTAGATAGGCGAGTGCTGACTGAGAGAAGAGCTTTGAAGGCGGCCGCTGTACGAATAGATATCGGCGCACAATTTCGACCTTTCATAGATGTTCGCACTGAGAAAGAGATATCCGGCTTCCCTAAGGATATAGAGGCATTGGAAGATCTTGATGTAAAGTAAGTACAACTGCATCTCACATTGAGGGATAGATGTTAACTGGAATGTTTTAGCTTCATCCACCATATGAATCCTAGAAGCGCTCGGAGTGTTATCTCCTATTGGAGATACCCTCGCCTTCAAAGAGCGGTTACGAAGATGTATGGTTAATGGTTTCTGTTGCTGGGACATTCTTAGAGGACATAATCAATATTGCTGCCGGCACAGGAGGACACAGGAGGATATTGGGCGAGATCGAACAATTTTCCTCTTTTTTAAAGTATGAGTCGTCTTCGTGATATATCTGCTGGTACGTATGTTCACATCTAGGTAGTTAAATGATTGCCGCTACGCTTCATTCTTGGCTATCATGATTAAAAGGAGGTCAAGTTGATAAAAACTCAAAGGTAAGGTATCGTTCTCGGTTTCTGTAATCGATTGAGATATAACATTAGGAGGTTCGATTTCGAGAAAGTTGGGTATTTCTTTGATGTCCTGGATTGTAGTACCGCTGAGAAGTGCTAGAAATAGACGCAATTTGTAGCGGGGTCGGACAGCTATATCACATGATTAGGTCCTATAACTTGTACCTAAGGATCTCCGCTGAGGGAATCATGGATCTTCCAAGGTTGCTTCTACCTCAACAATACATCCACTACGAACAGCATTACTTGCATGTTACAACAGGGTTTTATATACAATATGAATTCCGATATGATTATTATGATATGTGTACATGGAGGCCGTCCGGAATCATCATAAATTACAAATGAATGGTAATGAAATTGGAGTGGCGAATGAAATCTATGCCTCGGCCGTCGTATAATCTAACCGTTCTTCTCGATCTGACGCCTCTATCCGTCGATCCTCATATTACTTATCGACAAACCCAATCTTTTTGCTCCGCTGCTAGAGATAACCGATCTCTATGGACTATTCACCGTCCTTGGCTTTCTTAACACTTTTCCACTCTATCGTCAGACTACCGATGATGGTGAGTGCTGATGTGCACAGAGCAACCGTGTAGACCTTAGTGAGAGCGCCATTGTAGGCCGTCAGAACCGCATCTAGATACTGTGGAGGTATGACAGACCACACTTGGGTTGCCCCGAGGTTGATCAGGCTGGATGCGTTAAACCCGCCATCGGGGAACACCCCCGAGAGGTTCTTTAGGAGCTGATTTTGGAATACCGACGCTCCCACAGAAACGAAAATTGCGCCGCTGACTGTCTGTGTTAGCATAACAATGGATATTCCTGATGGGACGTCCTGCTTAGACAGGACAGTCTGTATTGCCATGAAAGGCTGCTGTTGACCTAGTCCTATTCCCATGCCAAGCAACGCCTGGTAGCCAATCCATTGGGAGAAGCTTGTATCGACTGTCCAGGTGGTTAAAAGGCCAGCCCCTATCGGGGTAACGATTGAGGATAGTATCATCATCGGGGCGTCTATTGATAAGTTAGTTTCGGGGGACACGACTCATCCTTGAGGATATCATGCTTGCAACCTACAGTATCCAAACTTGGAGACCAATCCCCCGGAAAGCATGGCCATAATGACGACTCCCAGGACGAATGGAAGTAGACTGACACCGGAGTCGGCAGCATTGACATTGCGGACAATCTGATGCCAGAAAGGGATATAATACGTGAAAGTGAGGAAGGTAGCTCCGTTACAGAAGCAATTCCATGTAGCGGCTGCGACGCTCCTCCTGGTCAGCATTCGGAGTGGCAAGGTAGCTTCGGCACCCTTCCAATATTCAAATGCCAAAAATGCAATTCCAACAACCCCGAAAACGACAAACAACGCGATGATTCGGCCGTCGTTCCACGCGTAAGTCGAGCCACCCCACTGCAGAGCTAGCAAAAGACAGATGATAGAAGGGATGAAAAGTAGAGTCCCGAGGATGTCAATTTTGCTCAATTTCTCTTTTAGAGGAATGGAATCGACCTGGGGGCGCTTCGGAGGCTTGAAGAGTAGCAGGACCGCGAGTATAGCGGCTCCTCCAAATGGGAGGTTGACATAAAAGCACCACCGCCAGGTGAGTTTGGTTGAGAATATCCCACCAAGTATGGGTCCCAAGACAGAGGCTACGGCAAAGACTGCCCCGAGCGAGCCAACGAATATCGGACGCATTCGGAGAGGAACGGTATGGGTGATGATGATGAGGGCGCCGGACGAGATACCGGCCCCGCCCAGACCGGCGACTGCGCGGCCGACGATAAATGCAGTGCTGGTCGGCGCGACACCACACACTAATGAGCCGAGCTCAAAAATTCCGATGGCGGCAAGGAATGTGTATTTGACGGAGAAATTGGCGTAGACCCGGCCATAGAGAAGCTGGAAGGCCGCTTGGGTCAGGAGGTACCCTAGATACTGATGTTCAGTACAACCAGACACATCAGGGTTGACCGGGAAGTTAAAGCAAAGTACGTACCGCTGCCGTACCATCCTACGTCGGATGATTTCTGGAAGTCGTCTGAAATACTCGGGATGGCATTGGCTACGATGGTCGAGTCCTTCAACAAGATTCTCCACGATTAGTCTGGCAACGAAGCAACGCGAACTTATAAAGGCTGGAGTCTCACCAGTGAAACCAAGAATACAGAAAACCATAAGCTTATACCGACCAGTATGATTTTTACCATAGAGGGCCCATCGTCGGCTCGAGCTTCTTGCTGGTTTCCATGTTCCTCCTTGGATCCTTGTCGCTCCGGGTCATCCGTTGCTTGATCAACTGACGATTGCTCAAGAGCCCTCTCGTCTGACTTTTCTATGTTACGAGAGACCGAGCTATTGTGACCTTCGTGCAGACCAGCCATCCTGTGGTTCGACGTTAAGTACCTAGGCAAGTTGCTATAAGGGCTGAGCAGGTATTGGTTCCGGTGAGAAAGGGGACGAGGGATAGGCACCTAAGATGCCGGAGAGTTTCCCGGGGGCGCCCATCTTATATATTGCTCTACGAAGCGAAAATCGAAGTGGAAAACGATGTTAAAGGGGTCAGTTATAGTACACCATTGCGTCCAGTGGGCCTACGATGGACCTACGATGGAGGTGTAAGTGCCCCAGATGAGGTTTCGACAGGGATCGCGCAGCCTTCCGAAAGGGGTTTAGCGCCACTGAGACGAGTCAAGTTCCCTAGTGTACGGAGAGGACCATGTTTTAACGAACAACCCTTTCTCCTTTATTCATCGAAAAATTATTGAGATCCCGATGTCTCTTACTTCAAGTCATACCATATTCTCTGCTTGAGTGGTCGCCCGTAACAGAATGCTAGTTTGTGGGGTCGATAGATCGCTACCCCCTGTTCCCCGTTCAAAGGGTTGCCTTACTTGCATCTCTCGCAAGACACGCTGTGGTTCGTCTTTTAGTCAATGAGCTGGTGGCTCTGCTGCTAATACACCTTTTCAGACGGAAGACGACCAACATGCCGGAACTGTGAGGAGCGAAAGCAGATATGCCGGGGATATCGTAGACAGGAGTTCGTGTTCCTAAACGATGGCTGGCGAGCTCCCGGCGTCTCATCTCTCGACTCAAAAAAGAGGTCAGCGAGGGAATCAAGCTCACATGTTCGGGTTCTAAAACGTCCCGCCATATCTACTAGTATTTCCCCTGAGAGAAACTTATGTATGGGCCGATGGCAACTATACACTGCCTTCTTCCTCTCTGAGTTCGGCCCAGACCTGCTCAATGGCCCTCACTTCGTCCTTGATCTCTTTCGTTACTACCTCTCTTTTCGACCCCCCGATGACTTTACAGTTATTAAAGGCTGTTTATCATCAAGCGACCCCGTTGTATTTTCAGTCCACGCCCTCGCCGAAGCCCGTTTTGGGAGAATCAATGCCGACTCAGTATCAACGCAGCAGAGCTTCAATAAGTATGGCATGGCCCTACGAGGCATGTCAACTAAGCTAGAAGAATTGAAATATAATGATTCGGAATTCAAAGCCCTTACAGAAGATGAGTGGCAGCATTTCGCTTTTTTCTGTATTGTAATGGCATGTTGGGAGGTGTGTCGCCCCTTTTTGTCTCCGGAATGGCTCACTGGACATTCTAACATTAGCGAAAGCTGGAAATGTTTCCGACTTCACGCAAGTGGGAAAAGCATGTCCACGGCCTAGCTGCCGCCATTGCGCTCCGAGGCACCGAGCATGCCTACTCGGAAAACAACTTGAAATTACTAGCAGGCTCACGCCTTTTTATCGTTGCGTGATCCCTTATTATCTTGGGCTGGGCTTACAGTACTGACATGTAGTAGATTCTTCAGACACTATCGTCGAGGGAGCCGAGCTTCCTGTCCAGTCCCGCGTGGCGAGAAAACTCGCCCACTCGCTCAGGCTCTGCGTCGAAAATAAAGGCGATACAACACGGGCCTGTGGATCTAGATGCCACTTCAGAATACAAAATTCACGATTCACTCGATATTCTTGTGGAGGAGGCCGCTTCTACGGTGGCGGTCACTGCCCAGTATGACCGGTTGCTTGGCGGCATATCTGGAGCGCATTCGAAAAATGATGAGGAACTTTGTCAGGTATTGGTGTATCTGCACGCCGAAGCCAATGCCATCCTGAACCGGGTCGAAACACAACTTGCGAATTGGGATACGGCTATCCATGAAATCCCACTGGCTGTGTGGTTATCCAGTCATCAGAGCATGCGTGCGGACTCTGCCTCGACAGACGAGTTCTTTTGGTCCACTAGCAGCGCAGGTCTCCCACTTGTTGTTGACACTGTCCTTTCATTTCCCTCAATGAGAGAACACCATATACTAACCCTCTTTTGGACGACCGCTATGTCTCTTCGCCTACTTCTCAGCGATATGCTAGCTCTAATGCTTACTATGGCGCTGCAAGAAAATCACCAGGATCTCCGCGGCGAAAGTGAACAACATCGCGCTATTCTTATGAGCTACGCGCAAAAAGTGGTGCAAACCATCGGCTACGGTGCACTCAGAGAGAATAGGTCGGTATCGCCCTTTTTCTTAGCGACTGCGTTTCAAATGGCGATCGTGACCCTGGAAAGAGAGTGCGACGCTCTCAAGGCCAATGACGGAAACGAATACGCTGTCTATAGGTGCGAGAACATGAGAAATCTAGCCGCACATTATATAGAGTGGGCTATGCAAAACAAGATTCCCATCAAGGTAGATATGAGACTTCCACGACAATTAGCACCAAAACCGACGGCATAGGGGAAATCTTACAGTCTCATTACGCATGCAAAGTCGATGACATCCTATCTCGGAGTACTACACACTAAACAGCTCGAAGTCCGTATTGACAGAGACGTAAGGGCTGATAATGGCGACTTGACAAATCACCATGATTAAACAATAGGAACGAGACGATACTTACACAGCCACAATGGTTTGCTTGAGCTGGGGTTGTGGGGGTTAAGATCTCTCGGTTATCGTTCAAAGAGGGAGTTCATTCGTTGAGGTAGACTTCTGGTCGAGCACGTCAGCGTCGTTGTAGATGTCACAATCCCCCGCAACGCCAACACCATCACTACCCACCGTCGCATCTTGGAGATGCGCTTCGCCAGTAAGAAACCACGGCGTCATCCCGCATGCAAAGGGTTTATCTGATCAAAGACGTGATACAGCCCGACATCCGTGTCGCGGGAGAGTTTAATCCAAATACATGGTATCCAAGCATATGGCGTTAGAATGGCCTCGCTTGCGCCATCTGCTAGCTGTCCGGGTTCGGCAGATCGCTACTATCTATATGATGGATTGATATTTATATATAAGACACTGCGCTGAACATATGTATAGTTCTAGTAATGGATGCCATTCTCTCACCCGGCTCTGTCAATTCTTATTAGACTTGTATCCCACCGTACTTGTGCATCTTTATAAAACCATGTCGCCGTCAGCGACTGAGACCGTGGCTCCGATTGCCGAGCATATCAAGCAAAAGATCTTACCTGAAGCCCAGAAGGAGGGAACAAAGGAAAGCCCAAAGGCCGACAATGCCCTCGCAGTCGGCGGTACGGACTTAGAAGATGAACTGCCGAAACTTGAGACTGCTCATAAGGAGCCGCTGAAGCTGAGCGGTGCTCTAAATCAGTTTAAGCAGTTCGACGTCACACCTGTCATTGGAAAGGAATTTATCGATGTGGATTTGGCTGAGTGGCTGCGAGCTCCTAATTCAGATGAGCTTCTCCGCGACCTGGCTATTACCAGTACGAGAAAGATCCAATTCCCGGCCTACTCGGCTCAGGGAGGTAGCCCAAGCGCCCTGAACTGACGAGTCACTAGTATCCCAACGGGGCGTCGTCTTCTTCCGCAAGCAAGACAACATAACCAACGACCTGCAAAAGGAGCTGGTCCAAAGGCTCGGCGAGCTATCCGGCAAGCCGGCGACCTCCAAGCTGCACATCCATCCCGTCATTAACTCTGGACGCGAGCACGGCGACAAGGACGACGAGATCAGCACCATCTCATCGCAACAGGCGAAGAAGCTCTACGCCAAGAACATCGTGTGGGCCGAGAAGAAGCAGTCGCAGAAGAACCAGTGGCATTCGGATATTACGTTCGAGCCCATCCCGAGCGACTACGCGCTTCTGCGGCTCACGCAGCTGCCTAAGACCGGAGGAGGTGAGTAGCCGCGACTCGGAGTAAATACAGAATCAGATCACTGACCCACCGAGCAGACACCCTCTGGGCCTCGGGCTACGAGCTCTACGACCGCATCTCGAAGCCGCTGCGGGGCTTCCTGGACACACTGACCGCGTACTACGCACAGCCCGCCTTCAACGAGACGGCCGACAGGAACAACTTCAAGGTATACTCGGCGCCGCGCGGGGCGCCCGAGAACGTAGGCGAGGTGCTGGAAGCGATCCACCCGGTAATCCGCACGAACCCGGTGACGGGGTGGAAGAGCGTGTTCGCCGTCGGCCACCACGTCAAGAGCATCCACGGGCTGTCCGAGGCGGAGTCGCGGCACTTCCTCGACTGGTTCGTGCAGCTCATCGTCGAGAACCACGACCTCCAGGTCCGCCTCCGCTGGGAGAACCCGAACGACCTGGCCATCTGGGATAATCGCAGCGTGTACCATGCCGCGACCCCGGATTACCTCAACCAGGGACTCGGCGAGCGCACGGGGTCCCGCGCTGTCAGTTTGGGTGAGAGGCCGTATTTCGATCCCCTGAGTACGAGTCGTAGGGAGGCTCTTGCTGCCGAGGCGGCTGCGGCGGCGGCCTAAGATGTGTGGTTCTGTTTGGTGGAGCGAAATTATGGGCTTAGGGTCGTTATATATGTCTGAATCCAAGGCTAGGGCTAAGCGAAGAAGTAGAATATTATACTAAATACGAACATAACTATCTCATCAAAATCAAAATAGGTTCATTCGTCAGTCTCGAAGGGCTTCTTACCTTCCTATGAATACTCCTGTCTCGGGTCAAATAGGGGGCAAAGCTTTACTATCCTAGAACGAAGAACTTAGACTAAACGCCAAACCCCCCATATGAAGCGCGATATCCGGCCTCAAATATGTAGGTAATGTAGTTGTCAAGGACTTGTAATGTCTTGCTTTAGGTTGGGAGTCCGTCCCTTTGTCTTGGGTAAGGAGATTTGGCCTCCCTAACTTGACGATAAGGGGTATTTCCAGGTAGAACGAGACCCCTTTCCCGTATCTGAATCTAGAACTTAGGACAACTGGGTGTAGAGTCCATCAAGGCTTGGTTAAGAGGTATTTGTCATGTCATGGACCTTGTATTAGGTAAACCGGAATTAATAGCTCTGACATCCCCTGTTGGGAGAGGTGAGAACCTGCAAACTAGAAAAGGGGCCGACACACCCTCATCATAAAGTGAATGAGATGGTCGTGTTGTACGTTACATTACTATGTTTCGTAATCACGTTTCCGTGACCGAGACAAGTTGCCTCGGGTTCAGCCGACGAGGCTACCTTCACGCTTTACCGGCACCCTCCACACTATCACCCTCCACACTATCAACCTCATCCCACTGTCTTATAACGGCGTTGGGCGTGTATAGGATTAGTCATCGCATTTCGTGTGGGATATTCAATATTATCCCATAGCTTCGATACATCTCTGTCATCGATACCTCAGTTATTAGTGCCTTGCTCTTTTATTAGAAGATACATACCATACTAGATATTTCGAGGAAGTGAGCTATATACCCCTCCTTTATTGGGTTTACTTAACAGCCATCTGATATCGGTAAGCATCTCTAGTCCTACGGAATATTTCTTGCCACTTGGGCATACTCTTGCACCACCTCCTTTACACGGGTCCGAAGCGTTGCTGTGTTCTTCTAGAGAAGAGTATAACGTGCCGAGAAAAGTGCCATGACTTTCGCTGCACTTATCCGAGACTCCCCGTTCTGGCGCGATTATCGACCTATAAGCGTCCGCACCCATGGCTGAGAAATCATGCCCATCGGGCCGACCGAGGGTTCGCCCGTTGGTGAGATACCCGACAGTATGGTATCCGAGCAGCAGCTAACGAAAGCAACGAAAAAAAAGTAGGGCGGCATTAAAACACAAGGCCAACAACCAACGATGCCCTAGTCGAGTAATGCAGTGCGACCCTCCGACCTCCTTGCACGACGTTGCCGTGATATGCGTTTAATTACTTTTCCCTGTTCAAGCGGCCGTGATTTAGGGCTGAAAAGGACGAAACCGATGGTGAATATAAATGGGATGGTATACCTACCTTATGTTAATGACGGCACTTCCGAGGTGCGAAGATGTGCTTATTATAGACGTTAGAAACTATGTGATAAGGTGAGTGGTAAGGAACTCGTCACACTGCATTTGAAACATACCTTATGCATGGGTTTATATCTCGAATCCTCTATGCACACATGCAGCGTAGATATCCTATTAGATGTAGGTATGTACGTGCGGATATAGCACGGGCAAACAAGCTTGATCGTTGGCTTATGTCGCCAAGACGTCGGTTCTCCATTCGGTATTCCCGCTCTGTGAACTACTTGGAATTTTCAAGCTCATTCATTTCCTCTCATCGAAATCAAGAGACGGGCCCCCGATATTGGCCAAGACTCTTAACTGTCCTTGCGCGCGAGAGCACGTCGATGAACGCCCGGGGTTCTATTGCTGATGAAGCTGGGTCCTAGGACTCCACATCTAGGGCCTAGACCTGTCCGAGTTCTTCCCACGACCGCTGTCATCGGCTATCTGCGAGCCTCAGTGTCAACAATCTTCGGAAAATTCCATTAAGAAGCGCTTCCCCTGCCAGCCTGTTCCCTGATGATGATACCCTGCGGCGTGGGGTATGCGTAAGCTGCCAAACCCGGACCCTTGAACCAACGGGGAACGCGTGAGATATCCCTCGTCGGAAGCGGTGATCGATAGCATGGGGCGGGTAGCAAATCCCGGATTGGATGGAGCAGACCGCGTCCTTAGTCGGGATATGTGCATATTGCCGATATAGTTTACTTGAACCGTCGATCGGTGTCGTCTACCCTGGTGACAGCGGCGTAGAAGTGCCGCTCCCGCGTGTGTATTTTTGTGCACCCCTACACCTAGGCTTTCGAAAAGAGATATGGTGAAAAGGCGGATAGCCCTGCAATGACTGACCAACATGCATGTGCAACTGACATACATAGGAAGGCAAGCCTCCATCGGGCGAGGGAAGTTAATGACGCCCGCTCTTCTCTTACATCATTGTTTGCTCTCTCTAGGATAATTGTAATATTGCTCTACTCGTGCCGGCTCCTCGCCCTGTGTTCAACTAGGTCGATCCTAGTATTATATTCAGTCACTACGTCACGCCTGTTATAATTCTTCGTCTATGGTCAAACCCGTGTCGTCGCTATCTATATCTCACCGAGATGTCGGAACACTCGTGGGAAACTACCGACGAGCCGGCCGGGGAGACTCTCGTGCTCGAGCCAACGATCCTCATGACCAACGACTTGTTAATGACGGACCCTCCGTCTCCGGTCGAGGCTTCACAATGGGCACAGCCGCAGGTACGATATCGGCCCCGGGCTCCACAAGATCGAAAGTTGCGGTGTGGAGCGATAACTCATCGAATCTAACGGGTATATCTCTAGGCGGATGAAGAAATCGACGACGAGGACGTATACGAGGATGTGGATTCCGCTCTTGGCCGGGACAAGTGAGTCAGGGATTCTTTCTCCTGAAGTGGACTTATTGCTCAAAGTGTCATGGAATAGTGTGAGCTCAACGGCCTCGCTGTCGGCGAGTATTATGGAATACCGCACGATCCACGGTCGGAGATACCACAGCGCAAGGGGTGGCACCGACTATTGGTATTGTCCCCCTCTCACCATAGAACATCTTCGTATGGCCATGTTGACATTGACCCCTTTTGGCGCACCACCTGTGTAGGGGACCGAATGATGAAATACAAGCCAACTCAATGGACCTCACGTGGGTAATAAGCATTGACCCCTAAGAGGACCATGAACCCCGACGCTCAACGCGCAGACAGCCACCACACGCTCACGCTACTATTTGATGATAAGATATTCCTAGCCCCCATCGGCGATGATCCCAAGAAGGTGCTCGACGTCGGGTGCGGAACAGGTAAGGCAAGCCGACCCTTTGCCTTCACCATCTTGGATTTGGCTGACAGCCAGCCTAACCCTTAGGAATATGGGCAATGTAAAATACCCCCCTCTTTACCCTCTAATCAGCGTCCCCTTTATTCTATACCCCTCCCCCCTTCTCATCTCTCTACCCACCCCTCTAACAATATCCCGCAGAGACTTCGCAGACGTATACCCGCACAGCGAAGTCATCGGCACCGACATCTCGCCGACGCAGCCGTGCTGGATCCCCGTGAACCTGCGCTTCGAAATGGACGACTGCAACGCCGTCCCCTGGACCTTCGCCCCGTCGTCCTTCGACCTGGTGCACATGCGGTACCTCTTCGGCGCCATCCGCGACTGGGACGCCGTGTACGGCGAGGCGCTGCGCCTGTGCCGGCCGGGCGCGGGCTGGGTGGAGGCCGTCGAGCCGTCGATCCACATCCGCAGCGACGACGGCAGCGTGAGCGTGGGCGACGGGTCGGCGCTGGCGGCCTGGGGGCCCTTGTTCGAGGAGGGCGCGCGGAAGTATATTGCTGCCAACAGTGGTGGCGGTGGCGGTAGTGGTGGTAACGGTAGAGTCCAGGGCGAAGCAGGAAACTCGCGGCCGATGAACGTAGTCGAGGACGGACTGCTGGCACGCACAATGCGGCGCGCGGGTTTCGTGGATATCGTGCAGCGCACCTTCAAGTGTCCGCTAGCGCCGTTCTCGAGCGACCCGCGGTTGAAGGAGATAGGCACCTACGCACGGTCGGCGATGGAAGAGGGTATGGAGGGTAAGTAACCCATTGAGTATCCCTGCTGGTATGTGTTTTGGCTAACGATGAGCTATGGCTATGCTGGATTCATAGGCTTCGCACTATATCTTTTCACCAAGGGCTTGGGCTGGTCCAAAGAGCAGGTCACAGTATATCTGAGTCGCATGCGCAGAGAGTTGCGCGATAGAAGAAAATCGCCGTACCTGCTGGTCCAGGTGGTTTACGGCCGGAGACCTGAAACTAGCGAAACTATTGAATAGACGATTGTCTTTTGACTATGAGTTAATTTGGAGGTGAGAATGGATAGACAGGCACGGTGCACTGAAGGTTCGGCTTGGCCTATGTATATTCAAGAAGAGGTATATACCCCTAATACATGTTTTCTAACGTCTAGCGTTGCATGTAGCTGGATACAGGATAAAAGTACAGTAGAGAGGTCGAGCGTACCTGAATGCATGGTCCGGATAGCGAACCTCGGAGAGGGCAGGGCTTAGGGTTCATGTAATGATCAGAGCGAAGCCGCCATTGTAGCGATGCAACCGGGTCCTGTCATTTCAATAACTCTTACTCCAGAACCAAAAACTATGTCACCTTTCCTCAACTTCTGTGATTTAGTCCTCTTGTAAGGCCAGCTCCAGAATTCACTTAATATCCATCATTCCACCTTTTCCTCCCATCCGAAGTATATGTCTCCTATGTTCATGAGGTGTACTGCCCCTCGTACGCCATATGGGGGTCGTTGAACCGCCCCCGAATTAATTATATCCCAGAACATTGTTGGTTCCACAGAAGGATCCAACGCGGGCATGATCGCCAAGGCCATAAAACGCCTGTTCACCCAAATTCCAATGTTTTGAAAAGGCTCTGGAATTCTACTCCCAACGCACTTTATGAAAAACGGGTATCGACTCTACAACAATAGAGTGCCAACGAGGGTGAAGGCGCCCACAACGCCGGTAAGGACGAGTGCGCTCATGTCCATTGGCGGCGCTGGCCGACCACCGCCGTTATGAGGCGACGCAGTTGCTGTGACGGAGCCGGAGCCGGGTGCAGCGGTTCCCGTTGAAGTACCACCAGCGTTCTGAGAACCATCACCTTTGAGACCCGGTCCCACGCCGGCTTTCTGGGACATGTACTAAAATTCTGTTAGCTTTTCGTACTAATATGGTTATATTGAAATAGTATATACCTTCTTAGCTTCTTCAGGAATTGCGGGGAGGGCACTCGCGCCCCAGTCCTCAAGATCCCAAACACTATCAACAGTTGGGCAGGCAGCCGACGTGGTGGTGGAAGTAAAACCGCCATCACCAGTTGGGGCCGGGTATCTGGACAAAGCCGACTTGAGCTTCTGGAACTCTGGATCCTCCTTAACCGAGTCAGAGTTTCCGGAGAGCTCGACAATACCTGTTTATATGTTAATCGGGTCACCTATAAATATAGGATTCGCAAAACACTGACCGAATCCGTTGCCTTCTCTGCTGTACTCATACATCAACCCTCCCGAGTAGACGGAAGACATCTTCTTACTCATCAATGCGCTCAGCTCCGAAAAGTCGCGGCCGTTTGTTATACAGCCCCATTCCGATAAGAAGATGGGCAGTCCATATCCAGTGAAGTTCTTCACCTTCTGATCCCAACCAGATTGTTCAAAGGAGGAGGGAGAACACCAAGAATAGTCATTCTACAGACTTGTTAGCCGGCAAGGTTCTGACTCTCAGTTAGAAAGACTTACGAAGGCGAAGAAGTCGCTACGCTCATCGTCGGTACCGCAGTTGAAGTATTGAGCAGTCTGCATGCGATTGTTGCTAACGTCGGCAGCAGAGTAGCCAACAGGGATCTTCCGATAGCCCTGCGATCCAATGTACTGTCGCATATCACGGGTGGTGGCCTTGACGTAAGGGGCAGCCTTTACTGACTCGGGCTTGTCGTTGATAACTTCGTTACCCGAGAAGAAAGCGAGCGTGTTGTCGAATCTGGCAAACTCGTCAATGGTAGCGAAAACGCTTTGGAGGTACACGTCGTTGTACGATGGAGCCGGCTTGTCACGGTTGATCGAGTATTGGGGGTTGTTGACGTCGAGAACCAGGTAGATGCCAGCATCGCTCAGGGCCTGCATGCACTCGTCGTGCTTGACCGAGTTGTCGACGGAGTAAACGCGTACTGTGTTTACACCGAGTTCCTTGAACCGTTGAATATCTCTTTTGCAGATGTTGGTGTCAGCGAGAGGATCGATATTAGCGGAAGAACCACCGGGTTGATAGTCAATGCCCCGGATATAGAATCGTTTATCGCCGGCCCAGAAAGCTATTTAACGCTATCAGCATAGACCCAATGGTCACCCGAAAGGAAGCACCAAAGTCATACCATTTCCAGATGCAGTCACTGTGGGAAGAGAGTCAGCGCGCCTGGGCAGCTCCTTTTCTGTGGGAGTAGGCCCTGCGTGGACCATGCTCGCCGCCGCCAGAGCGGACGCGAGAGCGAATGAACGCATTCTGATATTAATGTGATACCAAGGCAGCCAATTAATTACGATAACCTAGGCTCGACAGCACAGCGATGTTCGTTAAACAAGATGAAGCACGTGGTAAACCGCAATCCCGAGCGAGTGAGGGATGAGCAAGAATGGGCAAAAGACTTGATATCAAAAATCGAATTACGAAAATCGATTGTACCTAAAAGCAAGACAGCAACAATAACGAGTGTGTTGCTCCGAAATAAGGGAGAAGGGTGATGAAGTTGAGAAGAATGGTAAAACGAGTGGAAAAGATGGAAGAATGTTGACTTCAAAATTTGGATTAGAAAAGAGGGAAAAGCAGGTCACAGTCAAGAACGCCGCTTCCTTGGCTTTGAGGTGTTCTAAGACCAAGAACAAGGAAAGAGGGAAAGGGGGAATGTAGCAAAGCAAGTATGAGCGACCTTAGCCCGCCTCGGCCGACGCAAAAGGGGAAAGGAGGGTGTATCTACAAGCATATCGGAACTTCCAAGGTCTGGTTATGGTTCCAAGGTTGTGCTGGCGGACAGTGGCAGTGTTAAGGTACCGTTACCTAATACATACTAGCCAATTAATCACATTACTGGTAGTATCCCATTATTCCCGAGCCATCCATGGATGTACTTTTTTACTTTTTATTGATGGAGGGTGGAAATGAAGGTATGCTGTGGCGTCCATCTTACGTGGACTGCTTTGTACATCTATAGGTAAAAATACAACATGCAAATCAAACAACTAATGGTGTATATAGGGGATTATGATTAAAGAGTCTTTCTTGACAACTTGAGGTGTGTCTCTGTTTATTGGGCATTCCCTATCTTGTGACGGCTACTACAAGTGAGTATCCGTTGTAGCCGCACATGCAATCAAGGACAGGGGAGGGTGGCCGTAGGAGGTGGAGTGGGGCCGTCCCGGATTACTGGTGAGAAGTCGTCATCGCCAATCTCCCCCCATTCTACTGTACTTGTCAGTCTGTCAACAGGTACATATACGAGTGAAGGTCCACCATGTCGTTGCACTATTATTGTAAGTTCCACTTCTTCAATACTGTAGATGCCAAAGAAACTAGAAAATCCCGACAGCGCGGAGAGAACGCGTTGGTATGTCAAGGATTGTTTTTGTTGCTAGAAACGTTCTATCAGGTCATCTCAAGGGGGCAATCAAACAGCCGAAGTTGTTGGAGAAATTCCTTCAGCGGCTTCCTCCCCAAACTTGAACTTCTTCCACTACCTGCATGGAAATCTGCAGCATTTTGGTTGGTCCGACCCTACGTGAGATTCGTATTCAGGTGTATTCAGATTTCGCTTGTTTGCGATCAGCAAAACCTATTACCCTATAAGTATACCAATAATCTCTTCACATCAACTTCGCCTCGTTCGAGTTTCAGGTCTTAGTGGTATCAAATATCTTCTTCGTGTTTCTTAGAAAAATGGCCGATGGCAAGCTACTACCTAATCAAGAACTAGCCTCACCTATTATGCCGTGGTCGTTCGTTCTTAGTTCTCGGACTATCGTGCTAGAGTGGGTAACTATAGTGGATGGATGGATGCCGTCACTTTGATCGACCCATTGCCGGCAAGCCAAGTTTAAAACTCTAAAGTCACCTTGCTACTGTAGTGCTTGATGGTGCTTGGCTGCTACTTGGCTAGTGCTGGTCCAGCAAATCCAGTTGAAACAAGTCTTGTGTCGAACAAACATCAAAATGAAGATCATATTAATAGCACCGAAACTTGCAGGTTATTAATCATATCCTGATTTCCTTTCTATCACTCACTTAGTCACTCACACTCTCTCAGAGCCTGCTAAAATCTCTGTCACATACCTTACTGGATCGATATGAGAGATGGATTACCTGTAATTACACCCAGCATAGCGGGACGAATATGGGTAGCTATCCCTATTCAGTCACAATACTTAATATATATACATACTTGGACATTGATTGACACATCAAATCATTCTACTATGTTCAATAATATCTATTGATCTTAATAGCAAGAGCCTAGAGCAGGGCGCTCAGTCTAGACAGATAAAGATAGGATCGATGGGTAGAGTTTATGACGTTCATAGGCATAAAGACTTAACACTCCTCAACTCCAACCAGCAAGATAAACAAGAAAACAAAAACAATCTTTATTATTTTAATCTGAACCTTTCCTTGACCCCTAAATGTTGCCCTGGTGGGACTAGTATATCCTACCCCTTTTTAAGAGCCTACGGTCTCGCGACACCCATTTATCCCAAACTCCCGTACTCCGCCCTGACGTGGTATAAAAATTATGAAATTGGCTTCACCTATGTGCGCCATTTCGGCTGCGGCAATTGCTGCCCCAAAACCCTCAACTTCGCTTCCAAATCATCGAGAAGGTCATCTTGGGATTCGGTTTCCTGCGGATCCGATATGAACCCGATAACTTCGAGCGCGCCCGTAACGGCGTATATCATTCTCGTGAGGTGGCTTTGGAGGATCCCCAGTTGCGTGGGAAGGTAAGCAGCCTCCATGGGACTACCCTTGCCGTTTTCCGCCGCTCGAACGGCTCGATATAGGTCGTGGTACAGGTCTTCGAATTCGTCTAGGGCTTGTATGACGTTCCCAAGGGGCCCGTCCCAATACTGCTGTTCCGCCTCCGAGCAAGTCCACTTCTCCAAGGTCCTCGCAACCTTCTCGAAGTCGTCCTTCAAGAGGCCGAGGTCACGGGATATCTTCCCCATATCAAGTCGTATGCGCATTGCGATGTTGCGGTCCTCTCGCCTGACACGTTGCGTGTATAGTGGATCGCGGTGTCTTGGAGGTTCAGGTTCCCATTCTTCGTAATACGGTGTTGCCTTGGGGTTCGGTCCCGGCCCATACGTGCCACCTGTATAAGTGCCTCGGGGCGGTGATGGGTGTCGGCGTTGGTGTTGCGGGCGTCCGTTACCATAATCCTCACTTGCACTCATGCGAAACGCGTCGTACTCGGCTCTAAGATCATCGTTGCTTAAGATTTCATAGGCTTCCCGAATTTGGGCGAAACGCTCGTTGTTTTCTCTTGTGTTTCCGTCTCTCGTCTTATCCGGGTGCGTTAGCCTTGCGAGTGCTTTGAACGCATTCTTGATATCTTCTAGGCTGGCAGTGGTCTCAACCTTGAGAGTCCTGTAAAGGTCACGCTTGGGGAATCTTTGCGGCGGTGCCATTTTCAACTTGTCTTCGTATGTTGTAAGATTTCGCTTTCGCTTTCGTCGGTGCTATTGTTTGTCGTCTATGCGAATATTTAAATGATATTTAGATTTTAGTTTGAAGTGTGAATGATTTTCGCATAATATCGTCGCTCGGACCCGATGATTTATATAGAACTTATTAAATCCTCTCATAGGCATGACTGTAATCGAACGAGGATATTGTGATGTTACGTGCCGATTGCTTCCCGACATAACCTTAGAAGACTCAAACTAGAGGAACGATAAAACGATGTTCTTTGATCGTTATATCTTACTCTTGGTCCCTGGCTAGTGATGAGGGTATAATACACGTGGGACGTTGCTATCAATACACGACTCGATACATAGGGGTCTAGTCGAATTTGGATGCTTCGAAGCGGCTCTGTGGCGCCAAGCGTTAATGGCAACGGCGAATTTGATTGCCAACTTACAGGATGCGTGTTGTTTTAGAATGGTCTAGATTCAGGGTATGGGCAATCTAAAATGCCACCGCAAAATTCGATCGGCTTTTTGTACCTAATATTGAGGAACTCGGTAATGGCGAATAGATCCTCGCTCCAATCCAGATGGCATATGCCAGAGGAGCAAGACTTTAATGGTAGATGCTTATCGTAACCTTGTAATTCATCCAACCAGTCCATAAAGTAATACAGGTGTCTTGCATGGGATATATTGCGGCTGAAGGTAGATAAAACGGCCAAGTATCGTTTCTATTAATAAGATGACTTGATACTGGGTACTATGTATGCTTGAGACAATGATACATACCTAATAGCCTAACCTACTCCATCGAATCCACGGATGTTATTAGAGAGAACCCTAACTAAAAGCTGCAGCACATTGGGTTGCTAATTGCGCGTAATGCACCTGGCTGAAGTTGCCTGGCATCCTTAACAGGCATTCTCCCAATAGGTTGGTTCAACATGATGGCTTGATAATTGGATAAGTGAAGCTCACTATCCAGATCTGGTGGCGCACCAGAGCAGGACATGAACAAAGCCGACCTGATTTTTGAAATCTGGACCAGGCTCACTTTTTGTAACCTTGGACAAGATCTTCCTCGGTAAACCGACTACATAAGCATGGTACTGACTATCCATATAGGTAGTGAAGAAAGGGGTAGCCGGAACATAGTTCTATCTTGTATCGTTTCGATATCATATTCTTCGGGCGGCGGTCATCTGTGACCAAGGCGGTACCCTTATATACAGAAAGAGGGTATAATCCGGTTCATGTCGCCAGAAATGCTCTCTTGTGAATTTAGACGGATATATTTGGTCCTTTAGAGCGTCGCCGCTGCTTCCACTGCACCCGAAGCTCTAAATGCTGTCTTATTCGTCCACCTAATATCAACGTTATGCATCCATTCCATGTATCTCGCCCAACCTATTTAGACCATGTTAGTCCAGAACCATTTAGGATAGATAAATTCCAAACCATACTCCAATAGGCAAACTTGCGACCTAGATATTTTCCAGCAAAGGGTACCAATATCATGGTCAGTAGGAGTTGTAGCTGCTCTAAACTCTGCTCCCATTCTCTTTGCGCGTCGTAATCGTCCTCGGAAATGAAGCTCTCGGTGGAGGTAGAAGGGAGTGAATCGACATCATCGAGCTCGGAGCTGGGAACATCGGGCAGGGAGAAGGAATCGGATAGCGACATGGTGTGTGTTGTATCGAGTCCGATTCGAGGGCGCCTTGACTATATTCGTTTGAAGCCTGAATCGCTTTGATAGGAAGCAGCGGACTATGCGCTAATGCTAACAGGCTCGATACATTGGGTCCTATTAGCCTGTATACGACCTGATATTGGAGTTACAAGTTTGCCCCAAGATGTGCGACCCAGCAAATAGCGAATGCCGTCGAAAATGCTGTGTTGTATTAATCTTGAATTGGGGCGGTCCTATTTCGTGCAAGGGAAGCTTAGAAGCTTCCGTCAGCTGTTGGGTACGTACCTCCTCAACAATCAAAATGTCAAATGCACCGGATATATGCCGGCCGCTCTAGGCTCATCATTGGCCAGCCTCGCTTTATAAAGTGGAGAGTGGTGGATGTTATCATAGCTGTTAATGTGGGGCGCATATAACTGAGTCACAACCTGGAGACTGCTGGAATCGGGAATGAAGAAGGAACCCCTCGGAAGCGATAGTTGGTGTACCAAGGTAACTATCTCCAATGAGGCGGTAGAAACTTAAAGGCGAACAACCTCTCACCTTCTCTCCGTCACAAGGTTTAAACGTCATAGGGTATTTCCTGTACTCCCTTTCCTTTTTTTCCTGCGACTTATCCAACTTCAACATACTTGACCCTCCCGCCATCTTTCAAGCCATCTAAGTCAAGCTAAAAATCCATTTATTTGTCAACAGCTACTCCTACTTCCAATATCAACCCACCACGCCGTCTTTGTCGCCACAGACAATCGACCTGCAACCTATTCTTGATTTTTATCTTGGGCACCGAGGATTGGTGTGACACCACCAGATAGTTTGGCAAAAGGCAGAATAAAGCAAGGATACAATATCTTAGAGCAAACAAGGATGGATGCAACAGATGCAGCTGATACTGTAAGTTTGACTTGACTCGTCTCGTTTTTCTCATGTCCTCCCCTTTTAAAGTGCAGGATCCAAATCGCCTGATCGTTTTTCGGCTTCACTTGTCACTTCACTTGTCACTTTTTATCGATCGGGGCTGGCGCTCTACTATGTAAGCTTTTGCTGGCGACACCCCTCCCTCCCCCTCTCCAATTTGGTACCTACCTGGTACAGTACTGTTCTAAGATACAGCGCCGGAGTGCGTAAGTACTGTATCTAGTCTATGCCCTACGGATGCCCTAGCCGTGCCGGAAGGTCTCCCCCACTAGCGATAACAAAAAAGAAAGGGGTCTAAGACCAATCTTGTCAATCTTTACCCCTCCAATTCCAGTGGAAGATACTGTGGGCCCCACTATAAGCCAGACTCGGGCCACATCGAAAATTCCGAGAGTGAGAACCTGTTACCTTAGTCACGAGAGTCGGAGTCATATTATTTCGCCTTTACATATACAACGCAACTTCAGAATTGACTTTCTAACTCGACATCAACGGACCTTACTTTTTCCCTTTCCGCCGCAAAGTCAATTTGTCACTTGTTATCTCAATACAATACAACGTTGTACATTTATTAATTGATTCGTCTCTATTTAGCAGGAACATCGCCCTGAACGCAAACAACGCAAATCCGTCGTATTTAATTCCGAGGCCCTCGTAGTCGAACCCGACGGCAAGATAGTAACCATGGCTTCCGATGAGACAAAGGACACCGCGCTGTCCCATACACCCCGTACGCCGCCGCTGTCAGCTGCACTTGGGGCTTTTACTGATGCGAGAGAAGCTCCTGTCGACGACACTGCCCCTCTGACCGAAGAGGGTGGCCTCGACCTGCTCAAGAAGAAGAAGAAGAAGGCCAAGAAGGCTGAGGATGGCGAGGGAGCAGAGGCCGAAGGCGCAGCCGACGGGGCTGCCGATGCTGGCGGCCTAGACTTGACTCTCAAGAAAAAGAAGAAGAAGAAGGCAACCAAGGCCGGTGAAGGCGACGAGTTTGCTGCGAAGCTAGCGGCACTCGATCTTGATAAGGAGGGCGACGCGGAGGGTGCCGTCGAGGCGAAGAGCGAGGAGCAATCCGGAGACATGGAGAAGGGTACCGGAATCTGGAGCCACGATGAGACTAAAGCTATCAGCTACGACTTATTGCTCAGCCGCTTCTTCAGCCTGTTGGCTCAGAAGAACCCCGATCATGCCTCGAGCGGCACTCGAAGCTACAAGATTCCGCCCCCGCAGTGCTTGCGTGAAGGTAACAAGAAGACTATCTTCGCCAACATCCAGGAGATCACCAAGAGAATGAAGCGAAGCGAGGAGCATGTTACCGCCTATTTGTTTGCCGAGTTGGGTACGAACGGCTCAGTTGATGGAAGCCGACGCTTGGTTATCAAGGGTCGATTCCAGCAGAAGCAAATTGAGAACGTCCTACGAAAATACATCAGTAAGTCCCATACCCTCTCCCTTATATACTCCCCACAGGCATTCGCGTTTTGATTCGCAGCGTTGCTGACCAGAAGTAGTCGAGTATGTAACCTGCAAGACATGCCGATCTCCCGACACAGAGCTCAACAAGGGAGAGAATCGTCTCTACTTCATCACTTGCAACTCATGCGGATCCCGTCGGTCCGTTACCGCCATCAAGACTGGTTTCTCTGCCCAAGTCGGCAAGAGAAAGAAGATGCAGGGTTAAACGCAGTTCCCCAGCACGGATCCTACTATCGGCCTGTTGGGACCTGTATTCATATGGGTTCTTTTCTGTGGTGTATTACGGAATACATTGCTAGGTACATAGTTTAGTACTTAACGGCTAGACCGAAAAGGAGCATGAGCATTTCAGGCCTTACTATGAATTCAAGAAGGAATCATATAAATAATAGCTACATACGTGACGTCCCAAGCTCAACTAATATCTTAGGAAGAAGCTAGATTGTTGAGTCATACACTAGTATTCCACAGTATTTGTAAATATTCCATAGCCATATATGCTCCAGTGACCCTCGCCTAATATCTAGAGTAGCTCACGACCAAGAAGACACTAGTATTGAGATAGCTGACTTAACCAAGAGTATTATTGGTGTTAACTATCTAGTACCTATATACGCGTCTTCGTATACACCTAAATACTACGAGAGAAAGGGGGCATCGCTCATTCATCAGTCATCAAATCCAACCTTACCAAACCTCATACAAACTCGCCTAATCTTGTACATACCTTACTCACGTGTCCTAGCACTGGCCCCTTCTTCTGGAGTCCCGCCCTTCCCTTGCTCGTACTCCGGCCTCCACCGGCCCCTGCTCCAGTCCGCCCCAGTCGCCGTAATAATGATGTCGACGATATCGACCGGCTGTTCGGGGTCGTCGTCCAGGTACGCGCGCTCGGTCACGATGCGCACCTTGGGGATGTGCGGGCTCTCGGGGATCACCCATGTGTCCGTCGGTAGAGCCATTTCTCGCCTGTAGGGGACTGTCTGCCAGTGATACCATAGGTAGTAGTAGGCCTCGTGCTTGGTTTTGAATTGTAGAGGTTCGGGCTTTGGTGAGGGTGAGCGTGTGGGTGTGGGTGTAGGGGCTTTGGACTCTTCTGACTCTTCTGACTCGTCCTCTTGCATCTCATCATCCTGTGCCTCGTCCTCAGCCTCCACTAGGGAGGTGTTGATAGGCAGTATGGAGAAGTACAAGTTCCCGTTACCGTCCTCGGCGTTCTCGCCTACACGGCTTATCGTCAACGCCAGTCCCGCCACCTGGTCGAACTCGAAGGCGAGGAGCGTGAGGATCCCTTGCGTCGGAGCTAAAGCTTTGATGAAGCCATCATCGAGGGCGATATCGATATTCTCGGCGCTGAAGGACTCCGCACGCGACATGAAGGAGACTAGGCGCCGCAGGACGATATCCCCAGTCTGAGGCCGATACTGCGGCTGTCGCTCCACCACTAACTGCCTCCGCCAATCATCCAGCATGCCGTAGTTGACCTGCGGTTCCGCGATTACATCGCTAACGACTAACTCACGAGTCCGTCCGTAGAATCCTCCCGCGCAGGACAGCAGCGGGATTTGTACGAACTGAAACCGCTTTCCGTTTGGACGCCCGCATACTAGCACGGCGGTATCAACACGCCGCAGCCGCGCCTTGCGCAGCCTACTGTCGCCGTGGCAGATGGCGAACGGGGGGCCGACGTTGCAAAAAGGTAGATCGAGCCGCACGCTAGAGCCGATGACAATCGGCGCTGTAAGCGGGAGGTCCCAGCCCCGGAAGAATGTCTTCGCGTACCGGTGACACATGAACTGGCCCGACTGCTCGAAGTCCTTGGGACTCTGCGCCATCAGCCCCAGGAGGGAGTCATCGTCACCAGCTTTCCATGCCAGCGCCTCCTCTCCCAATACTTCGGCCTCCGTCCGCGCGTATCTTGAGAATCGCGGGACGACCGTGCCCCAAGCGAATATGGAATGATCTTCCGGGTACGCCCGCATGATCTCTTCCTGGAGTCTCTGGAAGGCTTTATGTCCTTCGCCGTAGATCAGGGGGATACTCACATCGAATATACCGAGAAGGGAATATGCCACGTCCTCGGTACGCGATGTTTGCCGCCGCGCAGCCCAAGACATACGCTGGGCGACGCTGGCGGATTGGAGATTCGCGCCATTCAGGTACGTCTCGTCGATGCCCGTGATGGTGGATATGCAAGCCGAGAGTTCCGACTTCGTCCCGACCTTGTGCCAGTCGTAGGAATAGAAGATCACCTCGTGCGGCGCGATTAGCTCTTGCAACGTCCAGCCCCGAGTAAACCAGCGGCTTTTGGCGAGTTTCTTCTCGATGGTGGTTAGTCTTAGGTTCCTGGGTACGTCGGCTAGGTATACGTAGCAAACGGCAGCAGCCCTATACCAGCGAAACATGGAGTTAATAGACTCGGTAAGCTCGGCGCTGCTCGCCTTATCGATGCAACATCTACATAAATTCAGTCGGCATTTGGTCTCGTACAATTGCTCAAATGCTTCTTATCTGAACTTACGTGTCAATCCATACCCATTCGAGGCCATCACTAGCTGCCTGCTGGCAACAGTATTCTATCTTTTGGAACCCCTTCTTTTCTGAACTTCTGGCCAGGATAATGTCTTCCAATCTTTATGTGTGACCTCCTCGTCGCCCCAGGTATGTGAAAGAATAGCGTAAGGTGGGATATCGGCATCCGACAAGAAGAATTTCATCTCCCTGGTGCAAGAATTAAGGAGCCTCATGTTGGGCTTTGATTCAGCCTTAGATACTAGTGACACCGATTTGATCCTCGCACCAAGCCGGAGCAAGTAGAGGCACTTATTGGCTATCAATAATATTGACCGACTTGGTATTGATCGAAACGATTGTCATAGTACGAGTATTCCCATAATGTGTAAATCTCGAGGGCAGAGGTGAATATATCTAAGCGGCATCGAGGCGCTGTCCCCGCATATACATAGCTGAGCACAGCCCGAGATTGGGGGCCAAGCCAAGTCAGCCATGGCGTCGTCGCAGTGCCTAACGGGGCTGAGTTATTAGTAATGAATAAATAAATGTAAAAATATATTCGAAGATATATTTCGGTAAGTCGAAATCACTTGTAACTATAACCCTGGTAGACTTTTCGTTTCAATGGATTTCCAACGTTAAGAGGCAGCCATATCCAATGTTGTGGTAGGTTAGGACGACAAGCGACTATTTAGACCCCGTTTAAGAAGACATTGGGTATGTAATGAGGGCTAACGGATCTGGAGTTCATCGCCGTAACGAAGCACTTAGACTAAGGCCTTAATTCATGTCAGTATTTTATTCATTCCACCAGTCAAGTTACTGAACGTTATATTCCGTATAAGCATGGTTATAATTGAAATCCGGCCAGGAGTTTCGAAAAAGCTTCGAATGAGCTATATCTTATAAAGTCTGCCGCGACGGATGCTGACTCCTTCAAGAAGGAATATATTTCAGCAATAAACTGGCCCTTCGTAGGCTCGTCTTTCCTTGATACCGATTCCTGCCTTCTTCGGGCACTAAACAATCACCTGGAAGTTCAGACAATCGGGCTGCGTCCTGAAGTTCCGAGGGTCCTCGTGAAGCAGGTAATTCTTCTGGTGGTGTACTGCCCCAATTTGCGTGTCGCTGTTGAGCTCCAGGTGAATATACGGATACCCCTCGCGATTCCAGTTCGTCGTTAGGTAGTCGGTACGCGATAGGAGATTTAGTTGCTAACCGTTGTCTCATCCCCCGTTTCCATACAATAAGAACAATGAGAACAACAATTGTAACTACCAGTATGGGCACGCCTACGCCAATCACTATCTTCCCGTCCGTGCTAAAACCCTCTGTTACGGAATCATTATTCGGGGCTGATGATGGAAACGATGACGGCGTTGTTGTAGTTGTGAGAATCTTGAAGCCTTCCGCAGCACGAAATAGTGTGGGCTGAGGTAGTTTCGACCAGTCAATCGGGCTGATGGACGGGGGCTGGTTTGGTGCCAGAGCTGCTGACGGAATAGGCGCGGCGTGGCCGTCGAATCCGACAATGTTCGACTCGTCATCCCCGGTATTTAGCTTGATAGGAGCCATCGCTACTTTGTGGTTATATAAGTCAACGACAGTATACACTGAACGAAGCAGGTGGCCGCTTATACGGCCCATTTCCGGTGAGGTCGTCTCGTTGATCCCAAACCTGCAAAGATCCGATCCTAAAGAGTCAAAGAACTTCTGGAGTTTCCTGGAGGGTCGAGTGATTAGGCTCCGCATACGGACGGTGATCTGAACAGCATCTGGCCCGCCGAAACCGAAGGTGAAATAACCTTCGCTATCTCGCATAGAGCAAGGGATTATAGAGTATCCATGGCCAGTTTGGTCCCATCGCACAAATGCTCCCGTGATATTTCGTATCTGACTTACTAAATACGATGGGAGCATCAAATCTCCCCCTAACTCGAAGCTGACTGCCAGTGCGCCTTGGGACAGAATCTCGTCCGTTCCAGTAGGGCTGCCGGCGGAGAGTGATGTCATGGCGATTAATATATGCGCCGTTACGCTAGATTCGTCTTGTCTCGACCGATAAACTTCAATATTTTGAGAATTATATTGATACATCTCCAGACTGACAAGGTCTCCTTCATAGCGATGCGTATCTATGGCGCTAAACAAGAGTTTTCCCGCATAGCTATCTGGTCTCCGTATGTTAGTGCTGGGTCGATATTAGGAGGACCGTCATAGCTCCGTTTTAGTGTTACCAGACTTACCTGAATCTTGTAGCCACATACTGACGGCTGGGGTTGCGATATACCCTCCCTTTGCCATGAGATCACACAACGGGATCTTATTTAAATTATCACTTAGCAGGTTCAAGACAGGCAAATACGGCTCCAAATAGTCTAGCCTGAGAGTCTCACTGACTGGCCGTGGTGGATCGTATGCTAGAGTCATGTTATGAGACGGGAATAAGACACCGCCAAATTCAATGGCGTCTCTGAATGAGATGACATCTTTGAATTGGTCGTTGCTATACCGTGAGCTGAGGTGAAACGTCGAAGATAACTTCTGGTCAACTTGAACTCAAGATGGGAGATATCAGTACCGGGGCGCGTTTGATGAGAGTGTCTACGCCATGAAGAGGGGGACTGACACGATCCGAAACGACACTCGGCGTGGATATCCGGGGTATTATCGCACCCCGTGGCGTTTATAGACGGTATAATCATGCCATGTGGATTGTAGTTCCCGAACTCGACCCTAACCGTCATAGTTTGGCCAGGGGTTCCAATCTTGAGTTGAGCAGTGTACTCATACACATCATCGGGCCATCGTAGTCTGACAGAATCGATAGCCTCGGTTCGAGGGCCTATATCTGGTTGTCGTCTTCCTAAATCGAGCACTGCTTGAGCAAAGATAAGCTGGAGAACTGCTAAAACTGTGAGTAACCTGAATGCTGTCAGAGGACACATCGTATAAGGTAAAGGCAATATTACTAATGAAGGACATAAGAGGGAAGGAAGAGAGACCCTTCATGATGAACGTTGCGATGGGGAAACGCAAATGAGAAGATATAAATCTGTGTTGTTGGCTTGAATTATTGGCTCATTAAATGGAACTGTACATATTGGTACTAGGTAGACATATGTATGTGAGTTGCACAAGCCATGGCGTCTAGCGAATAAAACGTAGGCGGTTGGCTTCTGCTGCAGGGGCAGAGACAGAGACGGAGGTTACATGTAGGATCACAGCCTACTTGATCTCATCTAGTAGCTTTATATGTAGCTTGCCGCATAGGCTAGGAAACGGAGAAGCATGGGGAGCTGAATATCCTAGCATTGCTTGTATGAGATGAAAACGAGACGCGAAACCGTGTCAGTAATTGTGACCAGGTCTCTGGAGACGAATGACTATGTACCCTACGCAATACGATTTATTTGGTCGTTGGATGAATTAATAAGGGTAGATCTACAGATGTGTAGATATTAAGGAGGCGTGGATGGAAGAAGGTATCTTCGTTTATGAGAGAATGTTTGCTCTTGAAGCTTTTGGCTTTGTAAGTGGTAGTGAAGGAGGTTGATAGTCGATAGAGGGGGAAAGCTTTTGGTCCTCACAGCTGTCAGCAGCCTTAATTAACTGCATCGCCGGCTGTCCAGCCCTACTTGCACCACCGGGAGGACCCTCCTAAAATGGGTCTCAATTGATGTCAGTGACCCACTGGCTGCATCTGCATCTGCACCTATCCGTGTCTCGTCATCTGATACCGTGACCTTGGAACCTTCATAATCATATCTTTAACTAACATATAAAATACCAAGATTTTAAGAGTGTAGCCGATTTAAATGTGAAACTCTTATGTAGTCTCACTTTTTACCAACCTGCACCAACGATCATTCTGCTCTCTCTCTCTCCCCTTCCCCTGTCTTCTAGATTTCTTCCCCGCCCTCCAATCAGAAACGAAGGGCCGAGATAACCACTATGGCCCAGCTTCTCGAGGGCCAGTCAGGTCTACCCGTCGGCAGCCCGACGAAGTCCTACTGGCACCAGGAACCCTCAAAAAAATTGCTGGGCCATCAGACAACCAGGGAGTTACCACGTTTCGCCGATGTAGTTATCGTGGGGAGTGGCATCACAGGCGCCTTCGCCGCTCACTTCTTGAAAGAGAAGCGGCCTGACCTGAGCGTCGTAATGCTCGAAGCAAGAGAGGCTTGCTGGGGAGCTACTGGCAGGGTGAGTTCTGCTGGACGGATTTTTGGTTAAAACGAAGGGCTGTTACCTCGTACCCTCTCTCCTTTCTTCATGAAACCATTGGATCAACGAGGAGGCCTCCCGTAGAAGTTGAAGTCCAACTTCGGCCATTACGCGCCAAATTATTTCTAGCACCACCATATACGACCGAATTTTACCTCTCATCTCATTATCTACCCCCCCTTTACTTCCGGCTAACGGCATCGCCAACTGCTAGAATGGAGGTCACTGCCAACCCGCGATCTACGCCGCCTCGGCGCCGCACATAGCCTCGTTCGAATTACGCAACTTCTCGTACTTGAAAAACCTGGTCGAGGAGTTCTCGATCCCGTGCGACTGGCGCTCGACAAGCGGCGTCCACGCCTTCTACTCGGCGGAGCTGTTTGAGATCGCGCGTGGCATCGTCGCCGACCTGACCGAAAACTACCCGGATCTAGCCGCTAACGTGGCCCTTGTGACCAAGGGTGAGGGTAGCTTGGGAGGCAGCCCATCCTACCTCCTCGAGGGCGAGAGGAGAGAGCTCACCTTGGATGGCTTGCGCATACCCCACGCCGACGGAGCCATTGTCCAATGGAATGCAGCAAGCCTCTGGCCGTACAAGCTCGTTGCGTTTGTGCTGGAGCGTTTACTCGCAGCTAACGGGGAAGGATCGGAAGGCTCCTTCAACCTGCAGACTAACACACCCGTGACAGGACTGTCCCGCGCCGAGCCCTCAACCAACCTTAGTAGCCCCGGCGGTGGGAATAATGCCGCCGCCGCCTCATCTCACTCTATATGGACAGTCCATACACATCGCGGCACAATTGCCACGCCACAAGTCCTCCTCGCAACTAACGGCTACACATCGCACCTCCTCCCGCAATTCAGCGACCTCCTCGTGCCAACGCGGGGTCAAGTATCCTCCCTCAAGCCGCCAGAGACCCCCTCATCGCCGGCCGACCCGCCCCTGGACATCGCGCACACGTACTACATCGCGGGCGAGCCCAACGACCCCTTCGCCCGCGACGACTACCTAGTGCAGCGACCCCCCACCTCCGCAGAGCTAGTTTTCGGCGGGGGCCGGCAACACGCCAAGGGTCGCGGCATCGGCATCTGGGACGACAGCACGATCGACGAGCCGGTGGCGTGGTACCTGCGGGGCGAGCTGAGCAACGCTATCGACTTATCGCTGTCCCACCACGACAAAGAGAAGAGGACGGGCCTCAAAAAGCAGGATCTGGAGCCGACGTACGAGTGGACGGGCATCATGGGGTATACGCGCGACGGCCACCCGTGGGTAGGCAATGTGCCGGAGAGCCTGGGCGGCGGCGCAGGGTTGTGGTTGTGTGCCGGGTACACGGGGCACGGGATGCCGAACGCGGTGCTTTCCGCGAAGGCCGTCGTAGACATGATGGTTGGTGGTGATGATGCGGAGATCGACTTACCGCCCGAGTATGAACTCACCGAGGAGCGAGTCCGCGCTGCTCGTATGATGGAGGATCTCGCGGAGATGGATGCGAAGGGCAGCTTGTACATGGAATTCGGTGCCGTCAGGGGATAGAGTGGATTTCTGACTCGGCTCTGGATTCCCCGTGTGTAGAAACGTGGTACGGATGAATACATACATGTATAGATGAATACAATTGGCTACGCACATAGTCTACTGATATACAGAAACCCGAGACATGGGCTGTTACTTAAACACAATGCTCTATTTCGTTTGTGGGTACTTGATGGCTACCAGCGTCGGATAATCAAGTCCCAGCTATCGTCCCTATAGTATCTGCAGCCTCTTTCTGATATGTCTCGCGAACGTAAGGCGGGGGTGGCCTTTCTCTATCTGAAATATGTACGACGAGAGCGCGTGGTTGGTATAACCTCGTCTCGCACATAATTGTTCCCCCGTCTGCTTCTCGCGGGTCTTTATTCACTTCTTCCTCCGGGGGTATAACAAACTCCATTCGCTTCCCTGTACGTGTCAATTCATTAACTCCAACGTAGATGCTTTCCCTGGTTCCGTTATTATTCCCTTTTTCCGCGTCAAAAATGCCCATTTCGTCGGCTTGTCTTCCCTGTCGAGTTTTCCATTGTCCGGCGAAAAAGTATAGGTTCGTGAGTTTCCAGTATGTCTAAAAGGGGGTTTCCGACGTATGGCTAAGGCCGGGCGCGAATAAAAGGGGGTAATGGAGCAAATTCATGGATAGAGATAGAAAACCGAATATTTAGCACCCAGCCCTCCTGCGCAATCTTGGCAATAGAGGTATTCATAGAAATCCTAACCCCGATTTCAGGGGCTCCATGCGACCTAGTGTCGAAAGGGTAGCATGACGTCGATGCCATTTTCTCCACAGATACTGATATTTGGGCCATCCTCGTCAAGTTCAATCGAGGGGTAGGGGATATCAGTGGGAGGATGACTCTAATCAGCCTCGGCCAACTGCATGATCAACTTGGCTGCCATATCGAGGAAGGGAAAGGGGCTCATAACGGCCTTCTCTTCCAGTAGGGTTCCATCTTGCCTTTCGTAGCCCGTGCACTTGAAGTCTACTAGGTAGACTTTATCCTTTGGGTCCATCTCGTAGATCTGGATTTCCATACGTATCCAGACGAAGTCTTGCTTGCGTTTGTCCATGACAGAGAAGACATAGGTGTTGTCGTCGGAAGCAGCCTCGGCGGTAGCATGACCAGAGGTAACTGAGGTCTTTCGAATATCTTGAAGGCCGTTAGGAAATGGTACCAACTCATGTTTCACTGGGGTTTGATCTTACCGTCTTTCTTCCAGCGGCACACGATATGCCAAGGATCAGCGGGTAGCTTGTAGTACTTGATAGGGTCGAACGTCTCCAAGTCAATCTCGTCAGGCGACATACCCTCATACGGATTGCTCTCATCTGCGCCAAGTGTCCTGCTAGCGTACGGATCCCTAAGGCAGTTAGCATTCCTGACTAAATACCAATCGCGGACTCTTCCAATACGTACGGTGTATCTGCACCGTTCCCGTGCACTTTCACGTAATCCTCGTCTACAACCCAGCTGGCGCCAAGCTTGGACAAGGACTTATAGATGCACAGCAATGCCTCAAATGGAGCGTTTCGGGACCTAATACCGAACTGCCAGCGGACTTGTTTGCTCCTCTTTGGAGCAACTGGGGTCATAGTCTGCGGGTGAAGTTGACTATCGTCAAGTCTCATGGCGCTCTTCGAATGTGGTTTAAGGCGGCGAGCCAATTCTTGTTGCTCAGCAGGCGTCCTAGGCTGCAGAGGAACATCGGGCACGGGTTGAGCATCTAATGGTTCCTCGATACCAGCGTTCTGGCGCTCGAGGTACTTTTTGTGGAGGGGTGGAAGACTCGTGGGTAGGATTCCGACATGGCTGACATACCCACGCGGAGAGGAGCTGGTAATCGTAGAAGTAGTAGAACGAGCAGAGTCGGCTAGAGGGCTAGCTTGGGATTCGCTAGGGTAATCCGGTAAAGGTTCCCTCGTGCTTTCTAAGGTCGTGCTGCCCATGGTCTCCGCCACGCTGCGCATTTGTTCCTCAGCATCAGTTGTTGGGGGGGAGGTGGCGAAATAGGGGTTATCGGCACCCGTTCCATAGGCGGCTATGATATGTCAGCGATACTTGGCGTCGACGTAAGAAGGCTGCACGACACCTCTTCCAAAATAGAAATTGGCGAGCTGCTTACAAACCCCAGGTGACGGGATTTGCATTTATTTTGGGGAGCGGTTTAACGACTTACGATTTACTTGCATGAGCTTGTTCTCACGAACGATCATGTATGCATCCTTAATGGCCGACGGTTCATCTGCCTCAAGAGCTTCCTGGACGTCCTGTTTTCCGTAGCCCATCGTTTTGCTGATCTTCTCCGTAACTTCATTGTGAAGTTTCTCCTGGACCTTAGGTGGAGCATTGGGTGCGATATCGCTCGGTCTTATGGCCCTGTTGGGATCTACACCGGTGTTGAGGAATTCCTCGACGGGCGGGTCGAGGTATGGTGGTAGGTCCTTTAAGAACCACGGATCTTGTCTGATCTCGTCGATGATAATGCGTTGCACAGGGTTAGTCTGCAGCATTCTTCGGATGAGACTTGCAGCATCAGACGGGACCCAATGGGGGACAGTGAACACTCCTCGCTGGATCTTCGAGAACAGGCTAGGGATATGGTCGTCGTCGAAAGGAAGCCTGCCGACTAACAGAACGTATAAAATGACACCGCAACTCCATACGTCGACTTCTGGGCCGGCGTAAAGCTTCCCGCTGATAACTTCCGGCGCCGCATAATTAGGGCTGCCACAACTAGTTTTAAGGAAGTTACCATCTGTCATGATATTGCTCAGACCGAAGTCGGCAATCTTCACATTGAGATTTTCGTCGAGTAGAAGGTTCTCAGGCTTCAAGTCTCGATGGACCACCTTGTGCCTGTGGCAGTACTCGACGGCGCAGATCATCTGCTGGAAGAACTTGCGGGCCTGTTCTTCTGGGAGCCGACCGTGTTTAACAATGTAGTCGAACAGCTCTCCGCCGGCGTACTCCAAGACCATTATTATCTCGGCTGGGGTCTTAATCACAGTATAGCTGTCAAGTATCAATGTGCAATTCTTTTATCTCTCTACTAACAACAAAACCAAAACTTACAGCTTGATGATGTGGGGGTGTCGGAGGAGTTGTAGGTATTCGATCTCTCGCTCGACTCTACCCACCATATCCCTACTGATTAGCTTCTTGCGGGCAATGATCTTAAGGGCGACCTTCTGGCCAGTCGACCTGTGGACGGCCAACTTGACCTTGCCGAAGGAGCCTTCGCCCAGCGTTCTGATTATATTATAGGCGCCGATACGTTGGTCGGTTCTGATTTTCTCGCGGCTCTGCGACGTCTGCTGGGGAATATTGCTCCCAACTCGAGCTCTACCATTGGTGCCATCGCCGGTCGGGCGGGTGACGTTGATCTCGGGGACTCGAGTGCCATTGTTCTTCTGTCGGATTAAGGAGGGAGATAGGGACATGGAGAGTTCCTCTTCATCGAACGCTCGGGAGGCCATCATGTCGAGGTGGTGGCTGGCGGATTGCGATTGATGGCGAAGTTGATGAGATCGTCATGAAGTAGTAACGTTCAATAACGAGGGGCTCTGAATCTCGACTAGGGGTTTAGTTGGGGGCTCTTTGGGGGCCGGGGTGCCGGGGTCGGGGGGACAGGGCAAAGCAGGGGTCGTAAAGTGGAGCAGAGGTTGTTGTAGGGTAGCGATGCACCCTTGGCAAGGCTTTGAACCTTGACCTTTACAGTAGTGTAGTGAAACCACTATCTACATGTACCGTGGACAGCAGTTGCCCTAGGCTTGCTTGCTAGCCAGGCTAGTATCAAGTACTAGGGATTATGTCAGGTTCCTGGCTGGCTAGTGTGTACCTAGTACCCACGACAACTCAAGGGTCGAGTACTATAGGTTATGGTTACGCCGTGTCTTCGGGTCCTACAAGACTCATAGATAAGATGTCCACGGGTATTGAATGGCGTCGGTCTTCCTTCCACTTTGAGACTTCTATTTACGACCTCAAAGGCTCAATAAGCTTTCTTGTTCGACGAAACAATCCCGGATAGGTTGTAAGAAGCTGACAAGGACAAGCATATATGAAGAACTGATTACGTGTATCTTGCCTACTAATATCGCAGAAGTATGTAGGGCAAGTCTGGGATGGGTATGTAAATGACGTAGTTGGGGCCTATGGTGTATACCGTGACTCACCTTAAAAGATTGACGAGGGTGACTATCTTTATATATGAAATTATACGAGTGTAGAAAAGGGAGGCCGTTACCCCGCGCCATCCGGTGCTGTCATATATCATACATAGTAGCGGTCAATTTTGAATCTGCATTTGAAGATTCACATGCCATGCCAGTGTCGAACGATACAAGCAAGTTCGTCCATCTCATCCTAGCTGCAAGAGGTACTATAGCCTACGGAAAGAGGCATATCTAAGATGGTGTCATGTACGCCGTAAGCGCGCTTAATCGGCAGGTATCGTCAGGGCGATAAGTCTTACATACCACAACTTGCTGCGTATACATGCATGCTGTGAGACGATGAAACTGCCCATGTACGTCATATTGGATTGGACTTAAATTATGCGGATTACGGGGAAATCAAAGCATAGATCTGCTGGTAGCACATACGTTAATTCAGTCAGAAAGCATGATGCGACGGGGTCGGTATCCTTTATCTATTATAACCTCCATGTCGCAAGCACTGATGCATGCGTATAATAGGAGATCATGTCATCTTCATACTCATACGTAATGGTTCCAGCTAAGACTTAATATTGATAAGTCCTACTGAGAGAATTCTCGTTTGTGTTTCGTCTACTTCATATGATATCATCCTTTCCTTTCTTCTTCTTTTAGCTTCTCAATAAGTTTCGTCCTGAGAAAATCGCTAAGCCCCAAGCTATTTGGGCGAAATGTCAGCTAAGGCCGGGAGTGCTACTTGGTAATTGGGGATTGCCGGAAACTTACATTCCCTCGTTGGTGATAATACGGTAGGTTCCGCTTGGTTCGAATTCTCCTATAATGTTTCCGGATCCATCAACCTCAATACTACCAAGAATGTCTTCGGGCCAGGCGATTCTTCCAAAGTCGGGCGGGTTTCTTAAGTCGCTCAGATGGACATGTCCTCCCACTCCAGCGCCACCGGCACCCCCTTGAGCGCTGGCTCCGCCCGCGCCGCTCCCGCCGGCACCACCACCTCCACCTAAGCCAGCAGCAGTCGCTCTTGTACCTCGCCGCTTTTTCTGTTGAGGAAAGAATGCGCCGCCTGAACCGAGGGTCGCCCCGCCTGGTCCGGCGAAAGCCCACGCTTGGGCTATAAGGTCTGGATCTTGCGCTGCATGCTTGCGGAGGACGTCGGTTAATATAGATAAGAACTCGCGATTCTCGGAGAAGGACTGGGGTGTCGGAGGTAACTTTGTCGTAGAACCAATGGCTAATCTATGAGTCGGGGGGTTGGTATCGAGATATGTGAGTAGATGCCCATCGTTCACCGAGGCATTTGGGAAGATTTTCTTGTAGAGCAATCAGTAAGGAAGATTGACAAAACCTATCCATTGGTATTGGACTTGGTACTCACTATATGGGGGTTCGTGCTTAACGTAGAAACACCACGATGTGACAATAATTGCCTACATGCTGGGGCTATTCGAACTCGCGATAATAGCATTGTGGCTGACGTTGGGAACCAATTCTCCTATAAATGCAGCTCAAGCATCAATATGGAAAGTTGGGATGGAGCTTTGGAGCTCGAGCTCTAAGCTACTATGTAAAGGTCGGTTCCATTTTCAAGGTTCCCACTGACGTATTAACTACAGCATTTTTCAGGGTATTGAGTACTTTAATTCTTAGCCGAATAAGCGTGAACTTTCCCGGATAATTGGTACCGGCTACATGGGTATACGTGCTTACTGCATGCCGTTGCCCCACATTGAATAAGCGTCCCCTACCTTGATGTTAGTAATTACTAGTAGTACTCAATTAACGCGCAAAACGCGTGGGACGCGTCTCCAATTAAGAACCCCCAAATTGAAATATCGACTTCTACCTGCAGGACCATCGGTTACGAACCTTGGAAATGTTAGTTGGTATCACTCAAAAGCCATCAAGATGCAAGGAAATAAATCACTAGCTGCGTCCATATTCGCGCCGAAAACGCCTGGTCCTGCGAACCCAATTCCGTCCTCATCTCCCGCCTTTGGAACGCCCGCGCATACCCTCAAGCCCTTCGCTATAGCGCCGCCAACAAAAGCAACTATCCTTCCGATTCTTCTACCACCCGCGACTCTCAGACCGCTAGCATTCAGAACATTCACCAAGAAACATAGCCTAACCCTCACCTCATCCGCCTTGCAAGAGTTAGCCACATTTATCGGTCGACATTGCGGTTCGGGATGGCGCGAAGAAGGGTTGGCGGAGAAGGTCTTAGAAGAAGTAGCGAAGAGTTGGAAGAACCGAAATGGCGGTGTGATAGTGGACGGCGCCAGCAATGAGCTAAAGGAAATCCTCAAGACGCTTGAAGGGAACATGAGTGGTGGGAGAATAGTGACGGGCCGAGAATTAAGTCGACAGAACAGTTTGATCTTAGATTCAAGTCAGGAAACCGATTTGACGAACACAAGGTTAGGAATAAGGCCAACGAAAACTCTAACGCGTGATGACAGCGCAACAAGTTTTGGCATGTCGAGCCTCGGCGTCGAGGAAGACGATCAAGAGGATGAGGGCTTAAGGGATCCGAGGAAGTGGTTGAAAGTCATTAATGCGTACGACCAACCGCGCATGTTGTACAATGTGACGAAGAAACATTTCGAGAAGTAGGTATATACTCTCGTCATATAACTAGTAAAGCTAATAAAAATCCCAGGGACCCCTCAAAGCCATCATTAATGCCTCCAGCATCCCATAAAACGACACTCTTCCGTAATAGATACAACGTCATACATCAAAGACTGCTTCGAAACGAATCCTTTCAGAGCTCGACGGTAGCAACCACGAAGGCAGCCCCATCCTCAAAACGATCTACCTCTTCCAACTTAACCGCGCAACAGTCCTATAAGATCACACCGATAGCAAACTTACTGGGCCGCCACGGCAGTCACCATATGTTACTTGGGTTATTATCGATTCTACCAACAGGTGGCCTAGCCATCAGCGATCTAACCGGAACCATCTCACTCGATCTATCGCATGCTGTTGCTATTCCGGAAGATTCAGCCTGGTTCACACCAGGTATGATTGTGCTGGTAGACGGCGTATATGAGGAAGAGGAAGAATCAACCGGCAAGGGTCTCGGCGGGAGCAACGGTGTTGGCGGTATCATTGGCGGCCGCTTTCAGGGGTTCTTCATCGGACAGCCCCCGTGCGAGAAGCGCAAGGCCACGCTCGGGGTCAGCGGGCCGGACGACCACACTATAGGAGGCGGGTTTGGCTGGATCGACTTCCTTGGCGTAGGTAGCGAGCGTGCCGTGGGGTCCAAGATGCGCAAGCTAGAGCAGCGTATTTTACGACAACCGCGACACCCTCGAGCCTCGCTTCCGAGCCCCGATCCCGACGCCCCTAGCTGCGGGCGGATCGTCATCATCGGTGAACTCAACATCGATCAACCGCGCGCCCTACAAGCCCTACGCAAGATCCTAGCGACATATTCGACAGAGCCCGAGGGTAGCACCCCGATGGCCTTTGTACTAACGGGCAACTTCACACAGCACGCCGTGATGGCCGGCGGCGGGGCCAGTGGCGGTAGCGTGGAATACAAGGAGTACTTCGATGCTTTGGCATCAATCCTCTCCGATTTCCCCACACTCCTCCAAAGCGCATCTTTCGTATTCCTGCCTGGGGACAACGACGGCTGGGCATCGTCATTTGGCGGCGGCGCCGCGACCCCGCTGCCGCGCAAGGGCGTGCCCGATCTATTCACAAGCCGTGTGCGTCGCGCGTTTGCGACTGCGAATGCGGAGCTAGGGGCAGATAGCAAAAGGACGCCCGGCGAGGCCATCTGGACCAGCAATCCGGCCCGACTATCCGTGTTCGGCCCCGCCCATGAAATCGTGCTGTTCCGCGACGACATATCGGCGCGCATGCGGCGCACCGCCGTGCGTCTGAAGACCTCGCGGGCCGACGCCAACGAAAAAGAAAACGAAAACGAAAAAGAGAAAGAAGAGAACGAGCCGCCTGCAATGGATATTAGTGCTAACGACGGCGATGTGGATATGGCGAGCGCGCTTGACGGCGCAGACGCCATGGATGTAGACTCGGCGCAACCCCGTAACGGCAGAGTAGAAAAGGGGGAATCCGGGATCCCCCATGATGTGCACACGGCGCGGAAGCTGGTCAAGACGGTACTAGATCAAGGGTACCTAGTTCCGTTCCGAAACGCGATCCGGCCGGTGCATTGGGATCACGCCGGGGCGCTGCACTTATACCCGCTGCCGACGGCGATGGTGCTGGTTGACGCGACAGCGCCACCATTTTCCGTTACATATGAGGGCTGCCATGTTATGAACCCGGGTCCCGTGTTAGTAGCTGGACGCAGGGGCGTGGGTCGCTGGATTGAGTATGAGTTAGGGGGTACGGGGAAGTTGAGGGAATGTATGTTCTAAAGCGAAGCTATCAGATATATGGCCTCTGGATATTCGAAGTTAGGTATATACGACACGAGGCACGGTGGAAGCTTTATATGCGTAGCACACATGCAACACTATTCCATTGCTCGCACTTACGCTACATACGAAGTAGGATACGAACGAACGTTTAATGACGGCAGGACGGCGCGGCATAGCATAGCATCGGCAATGGCATCAAATGATCATCATAAACACGTGTTCAATTATTGTATTATTAGAGCCGTGTATGGGCATTACCGTTCCGACTTCATCCGCAGCAATGCATTATCCCGTGATGGTTTGGCTTGTAGCCATTAAAAAGGGGTGTAGGCACTCTTGAATATGTACATGGAAAAACGGCTTATTGGCTACACGCTTGCACATGCGTCGCTCCGCTCAACGCCTGCAGAGAAGAGGAATCCAATCAATGGAATGGACTACGATAGGCGTCATTATTCGGAATCAAATGACATACTGGAGAGATTAGTTAGCTATACACGTATAGGAATATGGGTAACATTTATGAGATTGCTTACTGGGATGAACAGGTATGGAACCTGTCTCTCGTACTCTTTCCAAGCCTCGCCGTACTTGTTCCGGCAACGCTCGATGTCACGCATAGCGCGATGCGTGATCATGCAGCAGAAGAAGACGGGGTAGAACCACGGAAAGGGGCTGTTAAAGCCCGTGATCAAGCCCCAACTGATAGCGAAGAACGCGTCGCAAGTGTAGTGCAGTTTGCGGGCGTATCCGTACCAGCCATCAACAAGAAGCTTGTCACCGGTCGGGGTGTCTATGGCCTTCGGGTTTTCGAGGTATATCCACGGGAGTGCCGGGAAGGTGTAGCGCCTCTCCTTGTTGCCACGCTCCATAGCGCGGAAAGCGTTCTTCTGGCCATTGGCTTGGTCCCAGACGATGTACACGCCGATGTAAGCGACAAAGAGTGCGGCCAGGGCATACTTGTTCCAGGCATATTCCGCCGGGTCGTGGTTAGCAAGGTAGAGCGTGCAGTGGCAGTACGAGAGAGGGACGCCGGCCATGTTCCAGAAAATCAGCATGAAGCCCCATTTCTCGTAGTACATATCCCAGGTAGTGATGATGAGCTGCTCGCCCTTGGCACAAGCGTTGGCATAGAGATAGTGAGCCATAACCAAGAATAAGACTTCCCCGGAGACATAGCCGTATTTTTCATACTGGCGTCCCGCGGCCGCGCAGGAGAGTCCAAACAGGATAAACCAAGGGATACGGACTTCGTAGAACATCTTGAAGTCAAGGATGCCGAACATGCGGGGGTTCAGCTCGGCCCCCATGAAGAAGTCGTAAATAGGATAACCCGTCATTCGGTGCTGCTTGCCGCGGATCAATGCCGAAAAGTACGCGACAAAAGCAACCAAGAAGCCAGAGATGATAGCGACCGATAGAAGGGGTCCGAACTCGTCAAGAAAGGTGTAGATCTTAAATATCCCGGTGAAATGCAGCACGCCCATGACAAGAATGGTGAAGTAAAAGCTCAGGTAGGCGGAACAGTAGTACGGAAGTTGTTTCCCTCCCTCGTGAGGAAGAGGCTTACCGTAGCCCCATACACCGGGTATCAGACAGTAACAGGCGGCCTCGAAGATGATGTAGGTCCAGTATATTCGCCACGCCTGAAGGTGAGGAAACGCGCCGGTGTAGACGAGCTCCCACATGTGCTTTCCGAATTCCGCAAGAGACTCTCCCTCTTGAGGCAGCGGGAGTTTACCGTCGTAGTAGGTGGCACCGATCCACATGTAGTACATGAGGGTGGGAAATCCGATCATAAGGGCGAGAGTGCCAACGCTACCGCCGAACTCGAAAACACCCGAGTGGTCGACCTTAGGGTCCATACCCGGCTTCCAACCGTCGATAACGCGTTCCTTCACGTGCCCATTCATCTGCTCCTTTGCGTGACCATTTGTATGCCCATTTGTATATCCATTAGCATGTCCATTTACATGACCATTTGTGTGTCCATTAGTATGGCCGTTCTGTTTTGTTTCCGAAGGGACAGGATTTTGCTCGGCATTGAGAACAGCAGAGAGCTTCTCCTCGGCGACGGGGCTAAAGTCCTCCTTGGACGCAGTATCTGAGTCGTCTATATTCTCAACGAACTTGCCGACTCCTCGGCGTCGTAATGACCTGGACCTCGTCGTGGCCGTTTCAGCAGCGGAGCTCGAGTCGCCATCGTCGGACGCGCCGTCAATAGGGGGGAACTGAGACCTACGTCGCGTCGAGCGACGACCAGGAGTTTCGATCATGCCGTCGAAAAGCTCCTTTTTCCTACAATATCATAGCTAGCGTTAGCAAATAACATCGTCTAGTCTCAACTTTGTTACACGTCGAAGACACCACCACTAAAAAGCCCCCGTGCCCTCGCGAGTCTCATCTGTCGTGCTCCCCATCGTACGACTACAGTAAACAAAAGGGGGTACCTATAAAAAACTATAAACATACCTAGGAGTCGCACGCAAAGAGTATCTCGAAGACATTTCAAAGGAAGGCAATGACCTAAGATATATATAAGGAGAGGACGACAGGCAAGTTAATGCTCGTCAAGTTGGATTGGAACGCAATGGTCAAAAAGTCATGAGAGTTGCATCCGTTCGCTCTAGGGTCAAATTCAACTATGTAGGTACCCTTTTTTTGTTTTTGGTCCAATGCCCGAGTTTTTTGCCCGATTTTCCCGGTAGTCAGGGGCAGCATTGTGGATTAGATTCGAGCTAGCTAATCCACCCCGGCCAATAATAACCCATCAATTAAGGTCCACTTGCTTCTTCAGGAACATGTTTGTGCAGAGCCTGGTTGCATAATCTGGACATAAAACTTTTATTAACCATTTTATACAATATGTGGGGACATAGTCCCATAATATCTTGACTTTCTCCGCGCAATTTTCTTTGTGAAGTCAATCATAAGCCGGCTAAACCAATAATATTACACATTGCTCCATAAGCGCTTTGTCTTAGGTCTCATTCGTTCTCCAATCAGACCGTCCGAACCAAACATATTGGCTTACAACCAACTGGTCTCATTAGTCCAAGCGTATTCGTATAGGTATGTATCCGTACACATGTATTCGTATCTACCGTATAGGCGATTGGGTTCTTGGCCGCCGCGGTCGCCTTCTTGATCTCGGACCACCGAAAGGCGGAACGGGTTTATATGGCCCAGGACTGCCTTCAAAAGAGCTATGTCGCGAACCTTCCCGCTCGCTTGCTGTGGCGCTTCTTGGATCCCTTGGTTCCGACCGCTCTTCCGCCACATGAGGGGTTTGCGAGACATCCTCTTGGGCTGTCTTAGATGACTCCGAGTTCCTGGCACTTGAGCTTTGTTTGGTTTCGTTCGCGCGCTCTCGCTTCTCCCTAAGGCACACAGAGCACTCACTGGAGGAATTGCAAGACAGGATCTCGATAACCTCATTCAAATCGCTATCGGGGTTACGCGCCTCTGCCGGCCATTCGCCAACTTCCGAGTACACGCCGTGGCCTTGATCCTTTACCCGGTCACCAAACGTTCTTTCGTACAGTATACCATGACGCTTTGTTGGTGATGGATGAGCCTCCCGTGTTCTTGATGGACTCCGTTCCTCCTCCTCATCCACACGTAGACCAATTGATGCACGAGTACTGCTTGGAGACACGACAGGTACCGGACGCCCGCTCCGATCAGCGTCCTCACGAGCATCTACCTGTGTTTTAATTGTTCCAGGTCGAATCTCTTGTCTTGGCGGTCCTGGTGGTCCCCGGCGTGAAGATCCCGTACTCGCGGAAAGCGCTGCTTCTCGAGCATGCGATCGAATCGCTTTGACGACATATCGTTCTAACTCATGGGTATCCTCCGCAATTGCGTTATACGATTCATCCATCATTTTATCTGGCACAGTATCTGACGGTTGCTTGCGCCTCTGGTATTCAGCCAACTCGCGTCTGAGCCTCTTAGCTGTCGACACCCAGGTTCGAAGTCGCTTCTGGAGCTTCGCGCTGTTGGAATTAGTAGTGGGAAATCAAGCGGTATACTACCTAACGTACATCTTTTCATTGTTCTCATTATTCCTTATCAGCTCTTCAAACGTAAATATATTACACAGCAAGATAACATTAACTGTTGCGCTTTGGAGACCGAGGCGAAGCTCTGGCACATCCGGCTTCTTCCAAAGCCATAATAGTCGAGCCCGTATCGTACTGAATGGTATGGGATCAGTACTGTTGACTTCGACAAAACGTCGCACAAGGCGAGCGAACCCCCTTTTGACGAATTTGCATTGTCTTTCGATTTTTAGGACCAAGTTGCCTCTGCGAGCCTTGGCTTCCGCGTCCATCTTACCGGTAGATTTCTCTGCTTGGTCATGAAAAGAGTATAGTAAATCGGTAAATATAGATATTTCATGTAGAAGACCCCTTATTTCGTCGGGCGCAGAGCGTACAGTACGCACACAAGCAAGCAAATCTTTAGCAAGCTTCGCAAAGGTATCAGTCAGCTGCATAATAGCAGCGAGGCTACCGATTAGTGCAAGTGCTTCTGCCATGGCGCGAAAGGGTATTATCCAATACTCTAGGATTCATCATGCTTGTTCTCGGCTACTTGGGTGGGATTGTTGAGAAAGATAAATCTTTCCAACATGGCCAACTTCATTTCTGGGAACATCTAAGACCGAAGTTGGTAAAACCATAGCCCCCGATCGGTTGACTACCGTCCCGAGGCTTGGACAAAAAGATGGAGTGGGAGTTATTCATATAATTCGATGGGCGATGGCGTGATATCTCCCCCGCATATATGTATGTTCCAGGCTGACCATATCCAGAGATGGCTTGTGGGTTTGAGGCTCTCCTGTCTGCCATGCTGCGGTATGCATGCACTTTGCCATTCCCGGTATTTACATTAGATACGACCCTAAGCTAGAGGAGGCTCAATCTAAGGACTTCGTCGTTTTCGGTGAAGTTATGGCGCTGCACGAGCGGCTAAATATTTAGCAACGCCACATTTACAGTACCACCTCATTTCTGGGAATTGGCGGTCCCTCGTGCGCCACGAACTTGAAAGGTGTTTACTTCGTTGTCGCAACTTACAAAAGACACTGGCCTCTCGCCAGCTTATTAACACCTCAGAAGTGAGACTCAGAAGGGCCCGATGAAATTCCTGAGGTCCTGTCCAACCCCAAGGGCAGGATAGCGGGGAACTGGTGTTCCCCCAAGGGCATCGGCAAGTGGTCTATCCCGCATGAGAATCATATAACTTGAACATGCCTCATCCATCCCAATCGATACTATCAAGTGCCAAGGTATAGTAGACAGACGATTTATTGATTTGATCAAAGTATTATTAATCCTATCCCATCGTAGAGATAGCTGGGCTTAAGTTACCTTAGCTAGCATCGTTATCTCCCTAATTCTCCGATGGAATGACATTGCGGCGATAAGGCTCGAAGCCTTGGAGATTCACGGCAGTGCCCGTCCCCTCATCACTTGCATGTATAAGCTTACGATTGTACAGGCACCGCGCCCTTATACGTTAAGGCCAGCCGATTGGACACACCAGAGATCTCATGCCAAGACCGGCCTATAACCGTGGGTGAAAATTCACGCAGAGGGCGCATGCTTACCATACTGACACCGCAGATAAGAGTCTCCGCCAAGGGCGCAGCCTTACCCGACTAGTCGGTACCTTTACCAAGTTGACTGGTATTATCTGAGGTGTAACGGCTTCAATGGGAGCGGTCAAGCAGCTCGCTTCTGCCCCGGCTGCCGGGTAGACCCCATTTTCCCCTCGGGAACTGGATCCCGAAGACAGTTAGATGTGGTAGATCAGCTCTCTGATCGTTATCTCTAGTTAACATAGTCACCTACCTCATCCGGCAAACATGTCAAAAGGATACTACTGTGAATTCCCCAGACCTATCAGTAATTCCTGCAGTACATACGAAGTTTAGCCAGTGATGTCCCTCGTATCGAAATCCACTATGCGCCCTATCTTCTATCTTCTCGGCCGGGAGCGAATGCCATAGGTAGCGCCTCATGCTCGGTTTAGTGAACATGCGATACCGCCAGCCGGGGGTGGTTGGCGGTTACATGCTGGGAAAACGTGGTCAGCGCGGAGAAAATCTGGGGTATATATAATCGTAGAGACAGTCAATCCGAGTTATCTTTGGCTATTCGACCTATAGCCTTATAGCCTTATTCGTTCTTGTGGCTTATCCCAGTAATGTTTTGGCCATTCCTCGCCGCACTGGCGAGTCAGGTAGCGCCTATCTCTGCCTCTCAGTTACCGGTCAAGCTTGAGACACGATCTGAACTCGGTTCACGTCTCGCTAATGTCCATATATCTTTTAATGGGCCGGTTGATGGCGTTGTGACATACACTTTTGGCCAGTGTGATAACAGACGACTCAGCGAGGCTCATCATACCGTCGGCCAGGGTACCCAGACCAAGGAATCACGACTAGTCTGGATCTTACCAGACGATCTAAAATTCGATGGATGTATCTCAGCATGGGATCAGCGAGGGTCGCTCGTTGGCCGTAGTGAGCCACAGCTGCTAAGCAGGCGGAAGCTGAAGAGGCGCGGCGCTAACAGTATCGCGATGACAAGCTCTACTGGCATTGACGCTTGGGGCCCGTGGTTTGACGGGGTTGAGCTGCTCAAGGACAAGGAGATTAGCGCCTTTGATGCTAACGACGCCAAGTCAAAGGACGTCGCTATCGTAGGCGCTGGCATGTCTGGACTCATGACTTATCTAGTTTTACACCAAGCCGGGCTGACAAATGTCAAGCTCATCGAAGCAAGCCAGCGTCTGGGTGGAAGGGTCCATACCGAGTATCTATCAGGCGGGCCATTCGATTATTCATATCAGGAAATGGGCCCCATGCGATTCCCTGAGACAGCGAAGTATTCGAATGAGACCTACAATATCACGGATCATCAGATGGTGAGTGAACTGCTTTCTCCGTTTATACCACAATTAATTAGCTCCCTTCATCAGCTAAGTCACTGCTGCTAATGAGTCATAGGTGTTCCAACTCGCTAGTGAGATGAATCGAATTAACAACTTCGATAAGAATTTCAGTGTTGATTTCATCCCGTGGCTCCAGTCAAGTCCTAACGGGCTGTATTATTACGACGGCTTCAAGCTTGACACGGGATTGCCTCCAACCGTGGCTCAAACCAGGGCAAATGCTTCTCTAAAGGCCACCTACCCCATGAATCCATCGACGGAGACGTTATCCGACAAGCTAAGCCCGATAACTTCGAATGAGACTTTTATGATTGAACTGGCATCTAACACTTTTAAGGCTCATAAAGACTTCTTGGGTGGGTTAATCGGTAATCATAGCTGACTGAGGTCATCATTATATTAACATAGTCCTAGTGAACGGCCTCGGTGGACTTGGCGGCGACACATGGTGAGTCTTCACTAATTGATTTGTTTTCTTCAAACCTATCCCTTATACCCTTATACGTATCAATCTTCATGAAATCAATGTGAGAGAGAGTGATAATTAACTACCAATTATAAATAGGTCTGAATTTGCTTATATGGTGAATTATCTCAACGCGACATTAAACGACACCGACGTGCTTGGTGGTGACGCAACATCATTCTGGAATTCCGTAAGGCCGACTATGTGTGAGATGTTGGCCCGTACTAACTCATCTCTATAGCTTTACGATGGCGTATACTTCGGGGCGGCAACTTGGAAGACTATAGATGGGGGTCTCAGCCGATTACCGCAGTCGTTCCATCCGTTAGTGGATAACGTGACGACAATGAACCGAAAGATTGAACGGGTCGAATGGCTTGATGATATTCAACGAGTTAAGTTGCAATGGAAAGATAACTATACGGACACGGTCTATCAGAACGCCTCGTATGATTATGCCGTCTTCGCGTTGCCCTTCTCAATAGTTAAGAAGATGAGGCTTCCATGTACGCCTCCTTCCCACCTCCCCCCTTTTTTATTCCTCACTACCCCTTTCAACCTGAACCCTTTCGTGTTTTCTTCTTCAGATTAGAATAGATACTAATGCCTTCTCAGACTTACCGCCAACGATTTCAAATGCGATTCAGAAGTTGCCCTTCACGGCCGCGTGCAAGGTAGCCCTAGAGTACAAAACGCGTTTCTGGGAGCACTTCGAGAACCCAATTTTCGGGGGTTGCTCAACCTCGACTGACATTCCGGGTATCGGCTCCATCTGTTACCCATCGTATTGTCTCAACTGCAGCGGGCCCGCCACCATCCTGGCGTCATATGCCTCTGGTGACTGGGGTGCGCGCTGGGTATCGGTCCCGGAGGCCGAGCATGTCCAATATATGGTTGACGCCATGGCTGAAATCCACGGCCAAGTCGCCTATGATCAATATACCGGAAAGTATAATCGCCGCTGCTGGATGATGGACCCGTATGAAGGCGGTAGTTGGGCGAGCCCGACAATCGGCCAGCATCAGCTCTACTTGCCTGAGTACTTCAAGACGTACAATAATGTAAGTAGTCTATCCATCCCATCAGTCTTTGGCCTGGCTAACGGTGACTTTCTTCATATAGATGATATTTGTCGGCGAACAGACTTCATATACTCATGCGTGGATCGCGTCTGCGCTCGAGTCGGGGATCCGCGGTGGCGTGCAACTACTTCTCGGTGAGTCTTGTTCTAAACGTATCCTTTACTGAATGTAGTTGCTGACGAGAAGATACTTTAGAACTTGGACTGGTTGATGAGGCCAAAGCTACGGTCGAGAAGTGGATGGCACGGTGGATTGATGTCGTGAGTAATTTACTTACCCCTGGATACCCCTTGATATTAGCTAACAACGGATATACGTAGTGAGAGGACCGCAAATTTAGCGCACCATAAGGTACTATCAAGGCAAGTATATAAATCAATCAAATAATTCAATATACTTCGGTTTACTGCAACTATATAAATCAGGATTGCCTATTAGTTTGAGATAATTCAGACACACTGTGTTAACCGTCTTAAATCAGTAGGTTAGAATGAACCATGCCAACAAATCTCGGTATACTATAGCCTAAACCCCAAATCCAAGCCTTTAAAACCATAATACTGGGTATCCATCAAATTCCAAGTGCCCTTGATCCTATAATCTTCCATCCATGCGTAACGCCATAATAGATAGCATGACATCGTGTAGAGTTACATATGCCTACAGCATCTAGACCAAAACAATTTCCCTATATAACTGACCTTTAAAAGCCTCCCCTTGCATGAATCCATGGAGGTATGTGCCACCAACAAGATTATAAGCCGTCGACTCCTCCTGCTGCAGGGGCCTAAGGATCAGGGGCACCCGCGAACCCTGAATAATCCATACCAAGTCCCCCTCTCTGCAGGACAGGGTGCCACAACCAAGATGCCCGCGAGCCGTCCTAAACAGGCGAAGATTCAAAGAATGTGTGAACGAAGTCTCGAAGTCGGCAGCCCTCTGCTTGTCTTCTTCGGACGGCTCGTGGTCGCAAAGGTTCATCCAGACGTAGAAGGAATCCTCCCAGGAGCTCTTAACAGGGACTGTCTTCGATGGGTCCGTGTCGATGAGCAGAGTCCGCCAGAAGGCGTCCCTGTGGTCCCTAACTGGATACTCGTGCTCGAGTTCGCTGAGCAGCTCAAGCCAGTTACTGCAGTCTTTGGTTTGATTCACGTTTTCTTTCGTCTCTCCGACTCGGCTTATCGTATCAAGTTCGAACCCACGCAGCGCCAAGACACCTTCGCCTCGAAGTTCCTTGAAGCACGGTAGTTCGCCGGCAGCTTGGTATCTAGCGTACCCGGTGATCTTGAGGCCGAGATCTTTCTTCACACTCCAATCGGGAGCCCATGTTGGCAGGTCGACTGTTTTTCGAAACTTGTCTCCTTCCGCATGTGCAAGAATATGCAGGTCTCTCGAATTTTCGAGGATATATTCAGCGACGTCGGTGTATACTTTCGCAACGCTGCTCTTATAATTCGGGAATAGTTTAGAGGAGCCATTCCCTTGATGACCTGCAAGTCCAAGCAGCGAGTATACCTTATCGTGACTATTCTTCGCGTCGTAAGTGCGGCATCTTATCAGACTATAAAGCAAAACATCTTTCGTTCCATCGATGGTGTCTTTCTTGATCGCGGCCAACTTCGCTGGGTTCTTATATGAGAGCGTGGTCTCGCTTTCGTGGCTTGAAATATGTGCCTTGAACGCATTTGACGATGTTCGCCTCGCCATGAAATCCGAAACAGTGACGATATCCTGCCAGTCGAAGACATATTCTCCGCATAGAATTGTAGTGTCGCGAGCTAGTACAAGCTCCTGGACCACCCACGCTCGAGTGAACCACCTCCTTCCAAAAAGCCGAACGAGGGCTCTCCAGTGTTCGCGCGAATTCGCGCGCCCTAACAAGTCGGTGTTTTGGGCATCGTTGAAAGCTTCAGGACTGACAGATTTTCTCTCCGTCTCTGACAATTGGCTTAGACTCGTTATTAGCTCCCAAGCAGGCTGTGTGAATTCGTCGGAAGGGCCAAGCCATATAACCACACCTTTTGCCGAGCGATAGATGTCCGCCATGATGCTGACCTGTTCGGCACGCTCGTCAGGATCATCCTGGTTTATGCATATTGCATCAATCCAGAGGAATTTATCGCAATGGCTTTCTCTGAGCTGTAGTAGACATTCAAAGAGGTTTTCCGTTACAAAAATTATCATGTTGTTACATATTATCAGATGATCTCTTTTGGCGTCCTTGTCATCATCGTAATTGGCCTGAGTCGGATGTCCCCACGTGTAGGAAAGAGCATCGTAACTCGGAGTCCGGCCGCTGTCTAATTCAACAGCCTCAAGACGACACTCTAGCAAACCATCTGATCTGGTCGGGAGTATCTTAAGAAGTCGAATGGATTTAGGAGATGGGGAAATATCTGAGCTGTGGCCTTCGGGCTCAGTCCGGATGTTGTCCTTCTTGGTGTGGAGCGGCACGCTTGAATACGAAAACTGACTCGGTCTTGATCTAGACTTAAACCTATCTCGAGAATGAGTTGGCTTCCAACCTCTCCCAGCAATAGTTTTCCAACTCTTCCCAATTGTTAGTTGGCTATAAAAGCACCACATTTCAACATAGGATGAACTGCATTGTTCTCGGGGACAACGTCCACTCAGGAGAATGGCGGGTTTTCTTCGAATCGATTCACTTGAAACAAACGAGGCGTTATGTACCTGGCGGCCTCGAGCATTGTACGACTACAGCGGTGCCAATCACTGTTTAGAGGTTGTGGTGGCGTAGTGGCACAGTACGTGACTACGGCTGCAGCGCTGATCTGCAAGTGCCCATGTCAGGACCTGAATCACACATCGAGTATCTAATATTGAGTATATGAATCAGGTGCTTATACTAGATATCAATAGCTACTAATTCTTAGTTGGGAATAGAATTAACGTCACTTGTACGCCGAAACTTAGGAGGAAATGTCTATATATACCCAAGCCCATAAGAGGCTTGGTGGACTTTTCTCATCAGCAGGCTCCTCTTTACCATATCGTACCACACGGAGAAGCATAGTAGCAACATAGCAACGATGTCGACTTTCACATACCAAGTGGCCGCTGGGTTCTTCAAGCATGACAATGAACCTGAAGGACCATCATTCCGAGCAGTAAGTAGGAATTATTCCAACCACTACTAGGCCTGGACAGTCTAACAAAGATTCAGACAACCCAGCCAGGCATGGGTCTGATCAATCAGGTCTATGAAACGGATCAATCCTTTGATCCGCAGCGCCAGAAGACCCAATGGCAGCGATTTCTCTATTACGTTGACCAATTAAACCGAGCGGGAGGAGGCAAGACGGTGTATAAGTTGGTCTATGTCATTCGACACGGCGAAGGATACCATAACGTCAAGGAAGCCCAAGTTGGACGACACGCCTGGGAGGTATGAATACCGAATTCTCAAAATACCGTCGTCTATGAGTACTAAATTATATATATAGGGTCAATGGGCGCGCCTCGATGGCGATGGCACTATCAGCTGGTCTGACGCCACCCTGACCGAGAAGGGTACCTATTGGTCAAGCAAAAGCACTCAATGAGTTCTGGAAAGATTCCGCTCAGAATGGGGCCGGCGTTCCGCCACCGCAGCGGCTTTATACGAGCCCTCTTACTCGCTGTCTCCAAACTACATCGTACGCCTACGCTGGTGTGCCATTCAAGCCTATCATCCGGGAGGGATTGCGGGAACGCAATGGAGTCCACACATGCGATCGACGCAGCCCGCGCAGCTGGATTCGAAACAACTTCCCTGGTTTTCACATTGGGCGGGATCTTACCGAGAATGACGACTTGTGGAAGCCGGATCAAAGAGAGACAATGGAAGGAGTTCAGGGCCGAGTGAAGGCGGTTCTGGATGAGATCTTCAGTAACGAGACCAAGACGATCATCTCGATCACGGCTCATTCAGGATTAGTCAGGGCCCTATACAGCGTCGTAGGCCATCGTGGTGTATGGGTTGCGGCGGGTGCAATGGTGCCGGTTCTGATTAGTGCGCGTAAGGTTGAGCAGAGAAAGATGGATGAAACTGAAGTTGGGATGGGTGTTACTAAGAACTATGTAGTTGAGTGGTAGGGTAGATGCCTACGAAGGTTGATACCCCTTTATATATTTGCACCACTCTACCCCTGAATTAGGTATCTAGGTACATACATAACCTCTTATCCACCACCGTATGTTCCTTCCTACATCCTACTACTATGTAATACTGCATGTTCCTATTTTGTGAGGTAGTGACTATGCGCAAGGAAGAAAAGAGCGATGGAAATGTCTCAATATGACTAATAGCTGCTCTATATTAACCCCATCGCCGCAAGTTCCTTCCCCTTTCGAAATCAACCACACATGGTAATCTGAGGGACCACAATTACTGTACTCAAAAGGCTGGCAACTTTGAGCTTTAGGATGCATTGACTTTGTGGCTCACCTTTCAAGTCATACTGCTTCCAAATTAACATAAAAACATATCCATATCCAGTATACGCTGTGTCTACCTGAGTTCAAGGGGTTACACTCTACCATCTACCATCTACCTTGAACGTACTATTATCCGCCAGAACAAGAAGACTGACCCATATATCAAACGGATTCATTCAATATTCTTTAATATCCTGTTTAACTTATCTCCGAAGTCTATACCCAGTCATCATGTTTGCCCGCCTGCAATCGGAGCAGGTTCTGACTCCCCTCAAGAGCGATCCTCCCCCTAATTCGAAGTCTTTCAGACGCCGCCTACTATTTGATGATGACGAAGATGAGGGCGGTGGCACTCGCCCGCCGTCTCCCAAAAGGCATAGACAGACACATTACTCCGTCGCTCCCCTTTTCGGCAAATCCAAAAGAGTGAGCGTAGACGAAGATGACCACGCCGGAAGCCGCACTTACGATCGACGCCAGAGATTGAGCCCGCCTACTGACCCCGAACCACCGCTGGTTATGCAACTCGACGGTACCTAGGTTCTCTCATTGCAACTATCCCTAAAGTTAAACCTGCTGTCCATTTCAATCACCCCTATGCTTGACCCCAGACTCCTAAGACTCCTAAATACTATGCACAATCTACTACACTCCAATCTAAAAACGTGTATTAATCCTCGTGCCAACAGAAAGCTACGCCCACCTCCGAGCCACAATCCACAATGCAGCACTAGCCGGGCTTGAGGAAGCGGAAACAGAACTCGCAGCCCACAGCGACGCCCAGATCAACGCCAACCGGCAGAAGTTGGCTGCGCTCGAGGCGCAGATGAACAAGCTCGTAGCACCACTCCAGAACCTCACCGTCGACTACACCGCGACAGGCGAGGACGGGCGCGAGCGCACCGTGGCCGTAGCGATCCGCGACGCCATCGCTGCCTTCGAGCAGAAGCTCCAGACCGCCATCACCGAACTCGATGGCCTCTGGGCTTCCTAGGACGAAGCTCAGGCTGAGATCGAGGATCTTGGTAATGAGATGCTGTCGCGAAAGGGGTCAGACCGTACCGCCGTGGACAAGGCACGACCCGACGGGGACAGTGCCGCCAAGGGGATGTCAGCCGCTGTTGTCGGGTTCACCGCTGACCTGGACAACGCGAGCAAAGAGGCTGTCGACGAGATGCAGCTATATGAGGAAGTGAGTCTCATGGGTCTGACTTCGACCTCCCGGAGATCGTAGACTGGAGCGATGTGCTGATTGATCTCTAGGAATTTCTTCATAAGATCGAGAAGGAGACTGGCAACATTTTGCATTCGTTCTTGACCCGCTGAGTTTGCGAAGAGAGGCCTACCACTCGTGGACGACGGTAACAGCCGTGATTGGGTTGAGAGGTATCCATGGGCAGAGCGTGACAATGTCCTCTTGAGCGCTCGTATGGTACGTCTTGCTGTAAAGCGGCGCATTATTATTCATTAGCTGGAGTTAGCTGGGTGCCGTGATCTAGCTAAGCCCAACTACCTAGTTGGGACTATCAACACATCACAGAACGAGCTAATGGCATTGACAACTACGAGATATGGGGGACCACTCGTATATAGCTGTTATAATACCAAGCCGATAGGGATTGGTTCTTCACGAGGCAGGTCGGACATCTCTCATACATCCGTTTAGTTTCGGTTCAAAATCTCCGTGAGACACCGTATCTAAAAGGAGGCAAGATGGTTCGCCGCTCATCCTCATATTACATCCGAAGAGAATTCGAGAATATAAGATGCCATGGGTGTTTGCCATAAATCCGTGTAATACTAATGCGGCTTCCCGTCATCGCAAATACATCAGTACAACAGCAGCGTCCGGAAGTGAACTATGGATTTGATTAGACGTTGTAGCATATCTTTCCGGCCCTTCATAGTAGATACGTCAGACGCATCCACACTTTGCATATCCATATCCTCGAGGGGGGATCTGCGAAAGGTGATCCTTTGTCCAGAAAATAGGCACCACATTTCACTTAGAGGATCATCAGCGAGTTTGTAATATGATTCTTATTAGTGGTACCGGTATCTCGCTGATGCTTCTTCATGTTTCTGGGAAAATGACAAGACGGAGAGCAACATGCGCTATGATACATTTCTATAACATACCAGACAATGCTAGTAGACCGAGCGATAATAATATCGTCATGGATCGAATTAAGACGATCCCCGCCTTTTTGGCAATACGACGAGTTCATGGCCCAGTCGCGTTGCGCCAAATCGAATGATCCCCAACCTCAGCTCCGTTCGTAATTGTCTGGACGGGCGCAATTAACTAGGGTAGAAAAGACCCGATGCGGTATAACAGAAAAGGCGCCAAGCCGTTGTACGTGTTCCACCATTTGGAGGGTCTGAGGCCCAATACGCGGCGGGCAAGCGACGCGCGTCGGAAGATTAGGGCGATCTAGCGCTCTTCTTGCACGACGACGCCCCACGGGTGCTCGGTGTTTCCGTACATAATATCTCGGAGCCAGCCCTTCAGCTTGAGTGTGTAGAGGCCGCCCTCCCCTGTCTTACCCATGGGGATCTCGACGTCTTGGTCGCGGTGATGGATAAGCGAAACCGGAGTGACAAAGAACTGTAGATAGACATCAGCTTTCCATATTGCACGTAATCATTTCTCGGACTTGTGCTAGGGAAACTTACCGCTGTACCAGCAGCGAACGACTCTAAAAGTCTGCCTTCTGAGTGGGCTTCCATCACTTCCTGGATGGTATATTTCCTCTCAACAACCTCAATCTCGTCGCCTAGACGCTCGCGAGCAAGCTGGAGGACGCTACGTCGAGTGACACCGTCTAGGATGAGTCTATCATCCAGCGGGGCCGTGATAAGCTGATTCTTTCCTTCCTTGCTCTTCCATACGACGAAGAAGTTGCTTGCTCCCGCTTCCGTGCAGTAACCTTCCTTACCGTACAACCATAGGATTTGGCCGAATCCTCGCGCGCGAGCTTCCTGGGTAGCAAGTAGAGACGGGCCGTAGTTAGCCCCCACCTTTGCGTAACCGAAGCCACCAACCCAGGCACGAACCATGTCGTCTGGGGAAGTGTGAAGTTTCATGCCCCCTTCCGGTGAGTCCATAACAGGCATGAAGCTAGCTATGATATAAAGGAGAGCCTCTGACGGTGCCTGCACGCCGAGTTGTGATTGGGTTCCGATGAGAGTCGGACGTAGGTAGATGAAGCTACCGGGGCGTTCACGGGGTAACCATTTGGGGCCATCTACGGCCATCAGTGCTAAAAGCAGTTTCTCTACTTCAGCAGGTGGAAAGGAAGGCAGGCTGATGCGCACCGAAGACATGAGGAAACGCGCAGCATTGCAGTCGGGTCGGAACAGACGCAGCTTGCCGTCGAACCCACGGTACGCTTTCAGACCCTCAAAACACTCGGTAGCATAATGGAGGACGGAAGCGGTCGGCATGAGAGTCAGGGGACCGTAGGGTTTCAACTCTGGCGTCTTCCAGCCAGACTTAGCTGACCATGCCACAGTGATCATATGGTCAGTGCAAACAGTGGCACCGTCGATAGAGTGAACACCCGGAGCAGGTACATCACGGGGCTCCTTAGTGAAGGTGTAAGTAATCTTAGAGGCATCAAGTTCATGGACGTTTGGTTGGGACACGCCATTACCCTGACCGTTAGACGAAGCATTCTGGGCATTCGTGTTTCCGTTGGACTGGTCATTCTCGGCTAATCTGTGATCAATGGCAGACGAAGTCAGGTCCAAGTCCTGCTCGCCATCATGGACGGTGGAGGCAACGGCGGAGGGGGCCATGATTTAGAGGTTGGTTATGGCAAAGCTTCAGTTCTGAATGGATGGAACCCAAGGATATGGTAGACGGGGCGGCGCTAAGATAAGCTGAAGGTTGTCCTGTTGTCCTTGTAGAATAAATCTCAAGACTTGAACAAAGATTGGGAAAAGACAAACATCAAGGGGCATGAGACCAAGCAAGGAAAAAGTTTATTATAAATAATATGAACTAGCTTTTAAGCCGTGTTCGACTGGGGAAGGAAGCCTATGAGTCATTGACCAATAGGAGACTAATCTGACATTTCCCAGGAGAAGGAAATAGGTTAAAAAAAAAAAGACTGGGCTTGTACCTTCTCTATCGTGTCAAGTCTGCAAACCAAGCTTGTTGCAGCCGACTCGTTGACAAGCTGCATAGGGCGTGATTCTTGACAACCTTGACATGGCGCCAGCAAACGAACTCTGCATTTATCTACCTTTTTTTTTTCTCTGTTGAACTAATTGGTCCATTCTAGCCGATAAAGCTAACGGTTAATGTTAGATAGTGAGTATAATCCCAAATACCACCTACCCGCAGAGTAGCTAGTTCCCACGGGTTTGGAACCGATACGGTCTCAATAGGTCACTCCGGGTATCTGTGATCTCCATACTTGGCGTCAGGTGGCCGACTTTCGTGGGTGGCACTACACGACGACACGGCACACTCATCCATTCGTCTCGATTCTAGAAGCAACGGTTGGGTCTAGTATTTCCTTGTGTGTGGGCCGTGGTGCTAAGTCTTTAGAAGTTTCGGTTGCACACGGAGGCTGAAAATCATGTGGGAAGTGGAGCATAGAATGACGCCGTTGATTTGACGCGAGCAAGCGGGCAGGTAAGTGGGCAGGCGGGTAGAGTATCGTACACACGGCTATAGTAGCATTGCCGAAGTGGAAATGACGGTGAATAACGTAGTCGTGGATAGATCGGCTTCCGTTCCTCGGACCGTTCAATCATTCGCCAATTCGGGACGACAATTGAGTCAAAGACAAGGGGACCATAGGGGACCACAAGGGACCGAACGGATCCGAGATCGCTGATAACTAGCAGGGACAAGCAATGTCTTTATACAAGGTCATACCCGCCGAGGATGACACAGACATGGGCTTTTGATTCAGAATTGTCAAAGCCGGAGCTAGATGTCAATATAAGAAAAAGGGGCAAGACCGAGGTGAAGTTCCAGAGGTTCTAGTGTGGAATGTGGAATAGTGTGGAATTGCGCCGCTCTTCGGCCTACTACACCTAAACATCCCGCGCAAAGAGCCGCGTATTGCCGACCATTGCCTCAGCTGGCCGCACCTGCCCCAGTAAGAACTTGGCGCTTTCACTATCTTATCGACTGGCTTACATGTACGCATCGACGCCCAGGCCTGAGGGTTTAGAAGAGGGAAGGTACCTATTTCGTATCTCCTTAATATTTGATGTCGTTGGTTTCTTCTCATCCATCCTATTAAATCTCCAATCCTACACACAAGACGGCACGCAACACAACCTATCGATCTGAACTCATCTCGATCACACCTAAAGGGTATGATATAATATATAACGCGCATATTAATCACCACATAAGGTATATAGGGGCGAGTAACAAATCCCTATCTAATGTAAGCCATACTACATACATAGTAGGTATGAGCTTTGTGAGTGAGACCTTTCACATACGTACCTCGTAGTTAATTACATGCATACATCTAGGTAGCTGTAGGTAATCAGCTCTTCTCCGCGGCTCCAACCGGTTCATAGTCCTTCCAGACCAAACCCTCTGGCACGTTCTTCCATTGCATCTCATGATCAAGGAGCTCCGTCATCTTACCCCATTCTTCGCGGACTTGCTGGGCTTTACTTGCGCTCCTTGGCTTAATATTCGCTTTGAATGGTCGAGGTTGCACGAACATCCCGGAATCTGGAACCAGCTCCTCCATGTCGGGAATTATCTCCTGATTGGTGCTCTCGTCAATGGCTCTTTCAAAGTCGAAGGCCCAAAGCAACCGTGAGATGGCTAGGAAAAGGGATCGGTCTGCGATATGCATTCCCTGACAGAGTCGACGGCCAGCTCCAAAGACAAAATGATCCCGCTTGGTTGCATCTAAGTTATTTGCCGCTTCTACTGACGTTTGGCTGTCATTAGCCCAACGACTTGGGTCGAACCGTCGCGGGTTCGGATGCCGCTTTGGATCATTGGCTATTCCCCTATTGATCCAGATGCGTGAGCTAAATACTATATCCGACTGGGCTCATTTTCACTCACCATACGTTGTACGTCACAGTAGCACCCTTGGGAATCTTATAACCCATGTATTCGTCATCACAAACGACGGCGTGCGGTATGCCGAGAACGACGGTTGGCATCCACCTCAGACTTTCTTTCATACAACCGCGGATATAAGGGAGATGGTCGAGGTCGTTTAGATCCGGGAGCCGGTCTCCGCATACGAGGTCGATCTCGGCTTGTGCAATTCTAGGCACGTCCGGGAAGATAAGCATGGCCTGAACGAAACCCACTAGTGTGGCTGACGTCGTATCAGACCCGGCCTCTAAGAGCGATCCGCTAATATAAGCAGCAAAGCCATCAGAGAAGCCTTGCTTTTCTTGGGCTCGAACGAGGTCAACGCAAAGGCAAGCCTATTGCTACATGATTAGGTGTCCACATTGGCTACATATACGGAGACCAAGCACTTACTTTTGCTTTACCTTCCTTGAGCTTCCTTTTAGTCTCCAGGTAGTGACCCCCATATAGGTCATACTCCTTTCGATGGAGATTTTTTGCATGCCGTCTCATAGGGAGGAAAATATCCGGAAGATATCTCAACACGGGGAAGACATCAAGCAGAGCGGCCGAGACTGAGCCCATAACCTTACTGAAATTCTCGAATCCCTAGTTTTTGGTGAGTTGCGAGGCTTTATAGTATTGACGGAAGGGCCGGGCTCACATGATAGAGCTGTGTAAGCTTTGGGTCATCAATACTGGTGGTCCGGAACCCGAACAACATCTGGGTCGACAGAGAATTCGTGTATCTCCGGAGGTGATCGATGAAACGAGTAGGGTCTTCGAGGAACGCAAGAAGCATGTGCTTGTTCTCGAGGTCCTGGTATGAAACGTATGTTCGAGACGCCTTGATGTTGAGGCTGTTGTGGACGAGCTTACGAGCTGTACGCCAACTCTCGCCGTACTCCTATTCTCCAAGTTAGGCTGTGCGATTTCACGAGACCAACAAACGCATGGCTTAATAGTATACCATCAACACCATTCGAAGGCCCGCGCTAATGATGTTCCCAAGGTACACCTCGGGCCTCGAAGAGTAGAGGTTGCTTCGCTTGTCCAATAAGTCTTTGACTGCCACATCGGACGAAAGAACGATCATGACTTTGGTCCCTAGAATGAGCGAGTATACTGGCCCGTATTCTTCAGCCCACTTCTGAAACTGGAGGTGCCCTCTTTTCTTCGGCATCTGGTGGAGATTTCCAATCAAAGGTAACGTCGGCGGTCCAGGGGGGTATCCCTTTGGCCGTTGACCAACTCTGCTCAGCCGGTAGAGGAGAACCAAGACCATCGCTCCTATGAACAGACTGCTCGCTGATAGAGCCATAATGTCAGACATGATGTTGCGGTAGTTGCTTGGATATAGTTGGATATGTTTGCCTGCTAGACGCTGTCTATCAACATATCATGATGAACTTGTTAACCCCTTCGATTGCTCTTTATTATACTATCTACGCAAGATTGCACTGACGACGATGGGCGGGGTTCTATCTACAGGATGCCATTAATGGGACACGATTAACAGGGTCAACTATTGGTCTAGGTACATGTAGCTACGCAAGTTGGTAAGATGTCTGACACTTCTCCGACTAAGGCAAGACTGCGCGACGACTCCAACGTATCCAGTTGTAGGCATACATCATTAGATTTACGCTTTCAACGGTTCCCCGCTCCATTCGACCTATCAGGACACATAATGTACATGAAAGGTGTGGTTCCTTGGGTCGTAGGTAAGAACCGAACGTATCTGCGTCTCATCATGCTGATGTTATGAAATCCGCAATTTCTACCATTGCGGTATTTCGATTTGTTATAGCAAACACTTAATGAGCACCGAGTGGGAGGGTTGGTTTTCTTTGTGTCACCTTAATGACAGGGGGCCTTCTTATCAACGCTGTAATAGGAAGCAGCTTACGGAGGTGAGCTGGCCTGCAAATAGGCGTCCATTGGACAAGAACTACGATGGTTCTCATACCGACATGTAATAGGTATGTGCTTTATCAACATGCTGACGAGGTTGCTATATTGATATTCTTTATACTAGCTTAAAATACGAAGATACGTTAATGACTTGCATCAATATCTGACACCTGGGATAGATGAGAGCCAATATCTACTTGCCACCAATTCTTCGCGGTCTAGAAGAGGTGTGGGATTCGGGTTACATACATGTAATCTTAATAGGTACAATGCGGACACAAGATAGGTAACCTGGTATCAGCTGGAACAGTTGTAGGGCTGGGCGTCTTTTCAAAAAGGCTACCTAGTCTGAATGTACATGGAGCGGCAGCTTGCGATACTCTCCTTTCTAGGTAGGCGTATATACTCGGAAAGGTACAATATCTAATCTTGGATTATGAAACTGAGCTTACCGTAACCCTGGAGTCTGACACAGATGCTACTATAACTATCATGAAAACCTACTGATTAAATGCAAATGAACGATTCATTTTTCAAGGTTATTATACTCACGCCCCCCGCAAACTGCAGAGCCGCATACCCTACAAACATATCACTGCCGAAAAGGGGGTCCGGCACTTCTATCAAATGCATTCAGGCAGTTACGGATCAGCGGCATTGGAGGGCTTGGCACCACGCGAGGGAAACGTCACTTCCGCGACACGTAGATAGCTAGTAAATGGAAGGAGTACATAGTATTCTTGGAGGAATAAAGAAATATTTCCCCCCTGTTGGGTGATCAATATTGAAGTAAAGAACTGGTAGTTACACGACATTAAACAATACTCGTAGGGCGGGCCACGTCTCTTCCAGCCAACGGGATCTGCTGGATGGCCTGATTAACTTGCATCCACCACAGCCTATCCACCAACCCTAGCGATCTATCTACTCTTCTCAGGTTACCAGACCACGGCCTAGGGGTTAGGCGGGGTGACACTACACCACGATGCCAACCCGCTATGAGGGCCGCGACGTCGACCCAACGCCCCTCGGGGAACCATTGCCAATGCCCTTCTCGACTGCCGTGGCGCCCAACCGGCTCATGAAAGTCGCCATGACGGAGCGGCTCGCGAGCTGGGACCCAGACGACATGAAGGCGAGCGGGATCCCCACACAACAGCTCTTCGACCTATACGGGCACTGGGCCGACGGCGGATGGGGCACTATCGTAACAGGCAACATTCTCGTGGACCCGACGCACCTCGAGGCGGCTGGCAACATGATCATCGCAGACGGCGAGCCCTTTTCAGGCCCGCGCTTCGAGGCGTACCAGAAACTAGCCGAGGCGGGTAAACGCGGCGGCTCGCTATTCCTCGGACAGCTCAACCACCCAGGGCGCCAGACATCCACGGACATGCAGGAGGACCCTGTTTCGGCGTCCGACGTGCAGCTAACCAAAGGCTACGGCTCCCTATTCCGTTTTAACAAGCCCCACCCCGCATCAGCGGATGAGATCGCGAATATCAAGGCGGCCTTCGTGTACGCCGCGGTATACCTCGAGCGCGTGGGCTTCGACGGGATCCAGCTACACGCGGCGCATGGATACTTGTTCGCGCAGTTCCTCTCGCCGTCCACCAACCACCGGACGGACGCATACGGCGGGCCGCTGGAGAACCGAGCGCGACTGATAACCGAGATCGCGGACGGGATCCGGGCGGCGACGGGGCCGGACTTCGTGCTCACGATCAAGATCAACAGCGTCGAGTTCCAAGACGCGGGGTTCGCGCCGGCGGACGCAGCGCAGCTGGTGCAGCTGTTAGAAGCGCACGGGTTCGACACGGTGGAGCTAAGTGGCGGCACGTACGAGGCGCCGGGGTGGCACCACAAGAAAGAGAGCACGCGGCGGCGGGAGGCCTTCTTTATCGAGTTCGCGGAGATGATCGTGCCGCACGTGTCCCGCACGCGGTGCTATATCACGGGGGGAATCCGGACGGTGGGCGCAATGGTAGATGCATTAGCGAGCGGGTTGGACGGGATTGGATTGGGGCGTCCGAGCACGACGGAGCCATGGCTACCGCGGGAGATCTTGCTGCACGGCAAGAAGGCCTGTATCAAACCGCTGGTCGGCGATACAAATACCCTCGCGGGGGAGGATACTTGGGGCTATAGCGCCTCTTTAGCTGGTGCTCACATGCTTCAGATCAGCCTGAACCAGCAGCCCATAGACCCCTCTGACCGGGCTTCGATCGACGGTTTTCTCGAAGGGTTCGCAAATTGGGTTGCAGCATTGCCGACGAGATCGAGGAGAGATGTGCTTGATCATGTGCGGATCGAGGGGGTCGTGCCAAGACCTTATTGTGGTTTGCATTGAAGGGCGCGGCGACCTTCGGAATAGATCATAACTCGAGCTTAGCATTTTTATCGGCAATCATCCTAACACATGGAGTCTATAGCAAATAGCCCGCCGCTCTTCATCGCTACAAAGCTACATGTAGTTAAGGTAGAGGTCAAGCATGCCTATGGCATTCTCCACTCGACCTGGAAACAATTGTAGCTCACATAAGACAGGCTGGGCATGCGAAACGGAGTCTCATGTGGTCTTCATTGTGCTAGATCAGCTCGGTAACTCTTCCTAGCCGTCATTTGTTGATTCGGGACGCCCAGCCGCGCTGTCGTATACACGTGTCCAGCTTTCTAACCAACTCCCTGCAACGTACCATCTTGCTATGGCAACGAGTTTTACTCTCTTAGCCTATTGCAATGGCAATGAGGTTTAGATTGAGGAAGACTCTTTCGAAAGGTCTTGACGCGATGATCGGACATTTTCTGGCCAAGATTAGCCCTACACCCTGACCACTGTGCTTAGAATCCTCTAAGAGGCACGATACTAAGGTTGCTGGCCCAAGCTAGGAGGAGCTCGATCGTTTGGGCTACAAGCATAACCTGATTGTAGAGCGTTCGAATCGTATATTGTTCGTACTGAAGGGTGTCGGGCGGCGTGCCTACGGTTCTGGCCAATAGCGACGGATTTCCATGCCATGGGAGAAGACGGTTTTCTTTCATTCTCAGGCCTTCGTATTTCGAAACAGCCTCATGACAGTAATATACCTAGAATAGTACTGTAGTGGAACATCCGATGTTTTTATAATTGTAGATTAGTTGTCGGGGCTCGACTAGGACCACCTCTCAGATGGGCAGACGAGTTCTTGAAGAGGCTTTGCCAGATGTAGGCTTCGCTAAGTAAGAGTTCTATATCCTTCTCGGTCCAATCGCGAGTGGGCAATGCCTGTAGGAACATCATAATTTCCTGGAAATCCATCTTCACAAGTTTGGAAGACCATTTGACTAGGAAGGCCGCGCACACATATAAATGAAATTCCGAGAAGCCTTGCTCCTCGGCCTAGACGGTGTTAGCAAATATTTAGTTACGATACAGGAGGACGTACCAGATAAGTATCCCACATCCGTATGGTGTTTCGGACACTGATCTCCCTCATGAGAAGGCAGTTCATCCAGCGGAAGCTGAACTGAATGAATTCAACGTGTTCGCTTTCGAGATGTTTTGCGAGTCCTTCATCGATCCTAGCGGTAAGATCTCGAAGCGCGGCAACTTGTCGTTGGATACCAGGCTGAGCCACAATATAATGGTCCTGGATTCCATCGAGCAACTTAGTTAGACACCAGAACGAGTCGGCTTCGACCGCATCAAGCACTGCCTTGGGCAACTGCCCCGGGTCCATCCCACTCTCAATATTGCAATCCGTAATATAAGTACCCAGAAAAACCTGCCAGAAAGGGGTGACCAAGTCGTTGATTCCTTGAACGTAACCACTCGCGGGGTGTCGAATTGCCCATACATACAATATTCGCTCCAACGATCGCTGCGTCGCTTCGTAGCTATAAAGCTCGATATGGGGGTTGGTCCTGGGGACGTCGATGCTAATCTGGTGCCATATTGCTTCGTCGAGGCCCCTTGATCGGCCCCCAGAGGTAAGATTGGTACCCCCCCGTTCGAAAGCCTGGCGTACTCCATCCAGATATTCCTTCCGCTTGCGCTCTAGTGTGGCAACGCGCCTTTCGCTGCTAGTCGGCAAATAACTTAATAAGAGTTGCCATGTCATAGCCCGCACCTCTTCAGGGACACCACCCCACGCTACGGCTCGTAGGTCTGTTAACTGTATCGTGCTGGCCTGGAGGATCTTCTTGAATTTGTTGATCTTTGTTATCCGGGAATTAATGGCATCTATTTCCTTTGGAGATGCATTGGCAGGGATCGCAGGATGATCAATAAGATGTAGGGCATTGGCCGGATCTGTAAATTGTAAGCGACTAGACGGATCTCTAAAGTGCAAATAAAGCCGACCTTTAAGAATATCCTTATATTGTGGTCTAAGAATCTTTCCTTCGCTCTTCTTTGGCATCGGGTAAGTCGTTGCCGGTCGTTCAATGGCTATGTCGGCGCTATTAGAGTAACGTCTGTGTGGGAAGCCAAGCGCGGTCTCGAGTGGTGTTGGCTGAATATGCGAGGAGATGCTACTCTGAGCTGCCGCGGCACGTCGAGACCGTCGCTGCATATTGGATATGCTAGGCAGGCCGAAGTCATCACCATCATCATCTTCATATCCAAGCATATCTTCCCCATCTGGTACTTCGGGATCTCCAACGTCCCAGTCCTGATTCGTGTTTGATAGGAAGTTGAAGTAGGACTTGAGCGGGGGCGAGGACAAGCCAGATGAAGGCTTCGGCGGTGGTGGTGTGCTAACATCGCTAGTTCGAGTCTTTTGCGGAGAGGAAGACGGAGGAGTCCTGGGTCGGGACGAAGAGCCGGATAGATTTCTAGTGAACGAAGCCAGATCAATAATGGTAGCACACAGAAAACACTTTAAGCAACGTACAAATTATCAAACTTGAGCATGTCGGCATGAGAATAAGCAGCTCCCACCACCAGGTTATGGTCTCGGCTATTTCTTTTCGGGGGGCCATCTCTTTGAACACGCCAGAACGGCGAAGTCGACCTACATTGATATTAGCATATTAGCAATTGTGACTCCTGAACATGGGGTTTGTTCGAAACATGCGACCTACTCAGACCTATCTGCCAAGGAGAAGGGGAAGAATTAGCAAGCTTATTTCTCCGATGTCAACACACGCGCTGGATAAGCGCGTCAAAGAAGTGTTGGAGTTGGATAGGAAGCAATAGCACTCACCGACTTGAATCATTTCCTACGTCATCGTCAACAACCTGAAATCGAATGATGTCCCTTAGGGGTTCTTCGGGGAGCTTACCTGTTGGGCCGGCGGCTTCTTGCCGCTACCCGAGGACGAAAACATAGCAACAGCAATTATTTACAATCGATCATGACCACATCGTTCTCGTAAGGCCCAGTTCGGCCAGTGGATGTGTTGGGGAAGGCTAGGTAGGAATACCCAGGTACGTGACCTAAGTAATGGAGCTACTAGATGTTGTATATCAATATTCAATGTCTAATGTTGAGCTAATGCGGTACCACAATGCCCCTCGACAAAGCCACAGCTCTAGCCTCGGCAGCTACTTCCCAAAGTACCTTACCTTATGTAATCCAAATTGGATGTAAGAGTTCAAATGTAGATACACGTATAAACTTTGTGGATGTGGCTTTAATGGCTACATGTAGAGTACATATGAACCTTATTATTGATGGACCACTCCGAGTCCACATGGCCATACAGCTCGTCAGGAACCAATTGGTCCCGCTAACCCAATTATCGTTACGAACATACAAGCCAGAAGTGCGTCGGGAAAAGTACACATCTATTGACTCCATCAACAACGAGTTGAAATAACAATTAAATAAAGTATAAAATATACAAAGAAATGAAGACTACTGTTTATCATGATTATGGGTTATTTGCTATATAAATTGCGTGAAATGGTTGATATCTAGAATAATAAAAAGTAGTACCTGGTACATGTACGTAGTGGTAAATACGAACTTTTACTGATGCTCTTTTGCATTGATGAGTAGCAGGAGCAAGTGATCCGTGCGTGACTCCGAAGAGCCCTAAAACAGTAAGGTGCATACAGTTAAAGTTGGAGCCAGGTTGGGGTTTGCTCGTCGCCTGGTCTCAGCGCGTTCCTTATTGGCTTATTGTCCTTCACGCCTACCTAGAAGGCTGCAATTCTTTTCCATCAACAATTGACGGACGACCTCTCACTCATCCGCCTTTTCTCCCTCCGTCGCTATTTATACCGACTTCTCACGAAAGCCGCGTAATTGTATTCGGCGCCTCTTACTAGGACATTTAGATTACTTGCCGATTAATCTAGATACATTAGTAGGAACATAACCTCAACTTGTGAGCCGGATTCCGTTGGCCGAATCCAAGTCAACATTGGCTTCGCAACCTTCGAGTCCTACGAATCGTATCAAGCAGATTGATAGAATCCTTCGACATGGCGGAGCCGGAGAACTTTGAGGACGATCTTTTCGCCGACCTGTAAGGAATCCCCCCAATATTGTGCTTAATGGCCACCTGTACAACACTTTCGCACCTCATCAATATCCTACCTACCTATGTATCAATGTTTCGCAGAGTTGCTAATTATTACTAGGTACGACGATAATGAAGCAGCCGCTGCACCGGCGGCAGCAGCGGCACCCGCCGCGCAAGCGCCTCCCCCCATCGCCACTCCTATTCCTGCTCAGTTGAATGCGCACCAATCCGTAGAAACCCCTAGTCAGCAACCCGAGATCGACCCGGTTTACGGGGATCAAACTCATACAGTTGAAGAGAATGAAGGATATGGTGATGATTATCAAGACGAGCCCTACGAGGATGACGATGATGTTGATTTCAACCTGGGCAATGGCTCAGCTAGCGCTGGCGCAATTGCGCAACATGAGCATGATGATTCTGCTTCTGCGTATCATTCCACTAGAGGACCTAGTGCCAAGGAGGACGGGTAAGTATCTTTGCTTTATGCCTATTTATCTTGCACACAAAATTTTTGCTAGCCGATGGGCTTTAGAAGAGCCTCGTCGAGTCTCCCCATCCCCTAAAAGCCAGATCAAAGGGAGGTTTAGAGCAAGCGTGGATGCTTAAAGCACCCCGCTTGGGAAGCGCAAGCTCCGCGTTATTTTTGGGACAGTCAAAAGAGAAATACGCTTTGATACCCTGGGGCTTTGGCCGGAGGGACTTTGGTGGACAAGAGAAGTATTTTCTGTCTCGCTAGCTGTTTCCGAAGGACATGTTAGGTGATGGACTTGCCAAGCCAGCCGCCATTCAGTTACATACATAGCCAAAGTGGAAGCACACCATCCATCCGGATCTCAAGTGGTACATCGCAGGAATTAAAGAGGAGAGAACGAAGGAGGTGGCACTCTACTACCTTGAAAAGAAGACCAGCGATAAAAGTTCGACATATAGCACTTGAGTCAGTACAGAAGAACACTGCCTTCCATAGCCACTCGTCAGGGATAGGCTCATAAAGCTCACGAAGGAGATTGTTACTCTAAAGGCTGTAACAAGAAGATTGGCAGCGAATAGCGCTCGAAGCCATGTCCTAGCTTGACGATAGCAAAGAGACGAGAACAAAATTCGACATTTGAGACACCACCTGCATTGTCTTCTTCTGCCGAGCGGTGCTACCTAGAGCTTGCTCGTCAGATCGCACCACTGGCCCATGCATCATTTCATCTGAACTACAAGACTATACGTACTCCATTCACCACATTCACCACCATGGACGCGTCTAAGAGTCAAGAGGAGGAATATGTCCCGTTTACCTCTGGTAGTGGGGGGTTCGAATTACAAAGGGCATCTTTAGACTGGAATCCCCTTGTCACTCCTATCACCGACCGCACGGTTGACCATATAGATGATTGAAACCCAAGCTCAGAGGGTTGGCTGTCCGGCTTATGGCAAACCGCATGCGAGCCGAACATACCTTTGCCAAGCGGCAATGGAGCGAGCTTCCATTGCGTATACTGACCTGACTCTGGCGATTGCACAATTCCATGTTACATAATAGATACGTTTGTCCTGTAACTGATGCTGACTATGACTTTTGTACAGGAAGATGTTTATTGGTGGCCTTAACTGGGAGACAACTGATCGTAAGCAGTCCAAACGTCTAGTTTCGTGCAAATTATATGGCTAATAATTACTCTTAGAGTCGCTCCGAGATTACTTCTCACAATATGGCGAGGTGACAGAATGCACCGTTATGAGAGATGGCGCCACGGGCCGATCGCGCGGATTCGGCTTCCTCACGTTTAAGGATCCCAAGACTGTTAATATTGTTATGGTCAAGGAACACTTCTTAGACGGCAAGATCGTAAGTTTAATCCTAATTTTGCAAACTATCCTATTACCATACCAGTTCCTCAGTACTGACTCCAATTCTAGATCGATCCTAAGCGAGCTATACCACGAGACGAGCAAGAGAAGACCAGCAAGATCTTCGTCGGCGGTGTTAGCCAGGAGACAACGGAGCCCGAGTTTAAAGACTATTTCGCCCAGTTTGGCCGAGTTGTTGATGCTACCCTCATGATGGATAAGGACACTGGTCGACCGAGAGGTTTTGGGTTCGTCACATTTGAGAGTGAAGCCGGCGTCGAGGCATGTCTGAGCACGCACCTGGAAATCCATGGTAAGCCCATCGAAGTCAAGAAGGCCCAGCCCCGTGGCAACATGCGGGAGGAAGAGGAGGCTTCGAGACGAGGCAAGTTCAGAAAAGGCGGAATGGAAGAGCAAGGCGGAGCACAGAACCAGATGGCCAACCAGATGGGCCAAGGAGGAATGACCCCCCAAGTCATGGCTCAGTACATGCAGAGAATGCAACAATACATGGCCATGATGCAGCAGCAGATGGTTATGAACCGCGGCATGGGAATGGGAGGCATGAACCCGGCGATGATGCAGATGATGCAGATGCAACAGATGCAGTTGCAGCAGCAGATGGCCCAAGGCAGTGGCCAGAATTCGCCGAGCAACCCTATGTCAGCCATGGCCAATATGAACCCAGCTCTAATGCAGCAACTGCAACAACAGATGCAGAATCAGATGATGGCAAACGGCGGTGCAGGCCAAGGTCAGAGCCAAGGCGATGGAAGCCCACAAGGCTTCAATGATTTTAATCAGCCGCAGATGTTCGGCCAGCGTGGCGGTGGAGGTCGACGTGGAGGCCGTGGCGGATACAACAACAACAACCAAGGCTATGGCAACATAGGTAGCGGAGATCCGACTTCATGGGAAGGGATGTACGACGACGTCCCTCAGCCTAACTTCAACCAGGGAGGCCGCGGAGGATTTCACCGTGGTCGGGGCGGCGCACACCAGCAAAGTCCTGGACCTGTCGATCCCAACCACGCGCCGCCAGCTGACGCTCCTAAGGGTCCGAAGAATGCCGGCAAGCCAGGAGCGAATTATCGCGGTGGAGGACGTGGTGGTAACCGTGGATTCCATCCCTACGGTCGCTAGCAGCGCTAGGGGATCCCGCTGTACTCCGCAAACCTCTCTCGTTCAGCTCAGCGATGCCTTCGAGACGAGGTAAAACCGTTAGCGCAAGCTTTCACGAATTCATGAGCGGATGAAGTCTTCATGAAGATCTCCACATAAGCAACGATGGTAATTGCTACCACACATAAAATCGGCCTCGTGGTTGCTCACGAACGTCGCAAATGACAAACTACTTACGTCGGTCATTCGCCTGTACTGTATTACATTACTTCTTTCGCAAACGAAGGCTACCGTGGGGAGATATAGTAGGATCTCCCAGCCTCTACAGAGAGAAAAACGGACCTCTCGGTGTCACGCGACGACGCGGTATTTCAAGGGTTTTCAGTTTATGGCTTCGCAGATTTTTCTTACTCCATCATATACGGATGGATGGACACCCAATTGTATGTAGGAAGGCTCTTTGAGCTCTAGTCCATAGAGAAACGCGACGCCTATTGCCTTTGCAAGTATATAGGTACATATACAGTATATGCTATGTGACTTGTTGTGTGATGTCTGATATCAAGCAATTTGCTGGAGGGTCACCTACGTGTGGTAGTAGAACTTGTTCCCAAATATTCCGAAATCATCCCAAGTTAGACTTATAGAAACAAGCTTGATTAAACAGCCACCAGGTAGGTATCATCAGCTATAGACTTCATCTTATGCGCGGAAGGTCCTTCTGAATTACGAATTATCCACACCGCAAGTTCGACAGGCTGAGTACCTAATAAAGCAGAATTTTGCAGCACTTGCTCCGTTGAGGAAAGCGAGAGTCATTCAATGAAGCGATTTCACCGAGACCAATGTATATATCATGTCAGCGCCATTAGAGAGTTTCAAGCTGTTCAGCAAGTTCCCATACGATATACGGCGGCTTATATGGGACGCGCATCAGGACAACTACCCAGCAACGTTATTCTAACTTCATGTCCCCGACTCTGATAATCCTCGCCCTAGGTACTGGCGCGAACCGACCTTGCCGTCAATCCTCTAGTGTCGCGAGTCTCGTGCTGCGGCCGAAGCGTACTCTGCTTTGCATGGCTATCAGAACGGACGCGGCGAAAAGGCGTTGTCTACTTCGGTCTGGTTCCGTCCTGAAAAAGATATTTATACCTCGATGATTACACAGCGTGCTATATCGTGTTCCCGATCTTTAATATATGCATCCCCACCGACTTCAAGCCCTTCCCCTGTGAACATATCAAACCGCAATGGACTCCAATGAAGGACGACTACGTATGTGAAGCCGACATCACGGGTGTCCTAGAGAATGAATTGGGTGGTCTCTCAGCCATAGCTTCCATAATAACGCGACATGCTGATGGTAGCTGCTGTGCGGTCAGTGAAGAGCTTGTAAACACACTACCAGAACTAAAGATAAAAAATAAGCTAGCCGCGTTAACTGCCTTGAGACCTACTAAATATTATATTACATTACCAAACCTAGGGATACACACTAACCGGCGTTGTACTTCGTATAGAGTATTCCTACTTTCCCTTTATTAATCTCTATAAAGTCGTGTGAACCCATCTGCTGGCGGTTGAAGCCAGTTCCGTTCATCGTACTTAGTCCCCTCCCCCTCAATGACGTGGAACGTGTAGATTATGCGCCCCTTCTGACTCAAGTTCTTCTCGCTCTTATGTAGCAGGTTGCCGTGTATCAGCACCAACGACCCGGCCTTGACCTCACCCATCTCGTACTTGCCATCCCCATTTGTACCCTCCCTCTCCCCATAATCCTCGCCGGCCGGGAATTTCGGACCGTCATTATCCATAAAGTCAGTCCCGCCCGTCTTAGCCCGCACAAAGCGCTGCCGTATAGGCGCCCACCGGTGGCTTCCGGGCAGGAAACTCAAACACCCGTTATCAGCCGTAGCATCCTCGAGCGCGTACCAGAAGCCAACAGCACTCGGCGGGTCCGTGTACAGGAACGTGCTGTCCTGGTGCGGCGGCACAGCGCCGCCGATCTCCGGCTGCTTGCAGATGACCATGCTCTGCAGGCACCGGGGGTCGCGGAAGCCGAGCGCGCGCGCAATCGCCGCCGGGTGGCTTTCCTTGCGGCCCGCGGCCACACTCCCGGTGCTCGTCCCCGCGCCCAGCAGATCCGGGTTCAGGGCCGGGTCGAGGAGCGCAGCGAACGGTGGTGATAGCGCGTGCAGCGCATGTCCTATCTTGTTGATGGCGCGCTCCTTGGGCTTGGTGAGTTTGCCTTCGGAGTCGAAGGCGTCCTCTTCGAAGAAGAAGCGCACTTTGTCCCCCGAGGAGAGGAAGTAGTCGTCGCCGACGTGCGCGGACTTCTCGCCCGTGCTGAACCGCGTCATGGGGTGTTCTGACAGCGGGAAGCCTTCGAGAAGCGCGTGCGTCTCGTCGAGCAGCGCCTGCACTGTTGTTGGCGGGAGGGCGTTTGGGATGATGAGATATCCATCGCGCCAGAAGGTGGCGAGCTGGTCGGGGGTGAGGCCCCCTGTCGATGGAGATGGGGAGGACATGGTTTCAAATTTGGATATTGTGTTGTAAAACTATGTGAGATTTTAGAATGCAGATGTTAAACAGGGAATTACATTTACTGGCCAATATGAATGATGATCCCTCCCACGAGTTTGGTAACTGGTGATGATGTCCGCATGCGATGGTGGGGTTACGGAGCTTGATCTCGGAGCTCTTATCGATAACAGAACCGAGGTGAGGGGTCACTTCCCAAGGTTCCAAGTTCCCTTAATTGCGGGCTATCGTGTGTAACAATTTAGGTAGCTAGGTCCCCCCTATTACCCATAACCCCTGTTAACTCTAGTAGCCAACGGGTAAGGTCCAAACAACAGCTCTGAGCTGGACCTTATTTTCTCAAGCCTCAACCAATACATTATTGTTCATATCTCTCCCAGGAGCCTCTCTTTCGACAAGGATACCCCTATTATGAGTTCAGAACAGGAGGTCCTATCTGGACCGCCAGCCCCCGAGTTGTTGGATGACCGTATCTGGGTTGATGGTTGCTGGGATTTCTTCCATCATGGCCACGCTGGTGCCATGCTGCAAGCCCGCCAACTCGGGACTGAGCTATATGTCGGTGTTCATTCTGATGAATCCATCTTGGAGAATAAAGGCCCGACAGTCATGAATTTACGGGAACGGTGCGGATGGCTCTTCCTAAATGATATTCTGAGGAGTGTTTTGCTGATCTTGGGTTTATATGAAAAAGACTTGCCGCGGTGGACGCTTGCCGTTGGGTTACTCGGTCTGTTGCGTACGCTCCATATGTCACGCAGCTCGATTTCATAAGCCACTTCGGATGCAAGTATGTGGTTCATGGCGACGATATTACGTCTGACAGCAGTGGCGAGGATTGTTATCGGTTCGTGAAGGCAGCAGGCCGATTCAAGGTTGTGAAGCGCACACCAAGCATATCGACTACCGACCTTGTGGGTCGCATGTTGCTCTGTACCAGAACACATTTCATCAAGTCTTTAGAAAAAGTCCTCGCAGGTGAAGAGGGTAGTGGTACTGAAGCCGAGAGGAAATCTGAGGGAGACGCCATGCTTAAACGCATCCACCAGTACGCGACCGATGAGACCGGTAAAAACCCCGGCGCAGATGTGTACTTTTGGTCGGCCTCTACCGCGGCGAAAACCGAGCCTACGGAAGAAAAGGGTACATTCCGCCCGCTACTTAAGGGGTCGGGACCGAAGATCGGCCAGAGAGTTGTTTACGTTGACGGCGGTTTCGATCTATTTTCTAGTGGTCACATAGAATTTCTTCGCCAGGTCGTCTTGATCGAGGAGAATCTGGCAAGAAAAGATGGATGGTATGACGAGCAGGCCGTCAACGAGCGCAAGGGCAAGGGCGCCGATTATGGCCCCGTCTTTGTAGTTGCCGGAGTGCACGACGACGAGGTCATCAACTCCTGGAAAGGTATCAACTATCCGATTATGAATATCTACGAACGCGGCCTATGCGTGCTCCAATGCCGTGTAAGTCATTTTGCTTCTCAGCTCCCTACCCCCCTTTCCCCATAATTGCACATTGCTAATCACGACACATAGTACGTTAATGCTGTTATATTTGGTGCCCCTTTCTCGCCAACAAAGTCGTATCTCACGACCTCTCCATGGGGTATCCCTGACGCCGTGTATCACGGGCCCACTGCATTCATGCCGCTCTTGGACGACCCGTACACGGCGCCGAAGGAGATGGGCATATTTCAGGAGGTTCCGAGACACGATTTCCAAGACGTAAACGCGGGCACCATCGTGCAACGCATCATGAAGAGTAGGGACCTTTACGAGGAGAGACAGAGGAGGAAAGGCATGAAGGCAGTTGGCGAGGCTGAACACCGGCAGAGGGAGGTACTAGAGGAAGAGCAGCGCCTTAAAGAAGAGAAGATGGCCACTGGTACATAAGCATGCTGTCTAATAGGAGGTTGCGAATAGATACGCATCGTACATTTCAAATAGAAGGGAATTGAAACGATTGGCCTATTTGATAGTGATCAAGACTCACCAACTCGAAGGAAACTCTTCGTTAGATCAAAGGGGAAAGAGATGGCATTCCTGGAACTTGATATTTTTCCCCTTGTTCTTTTCTTTTCTCTTCCCCGAAACTGTGCCCTGTCAACAAAGCCTGGAATTTCATAAGCCCTGCCGATAGAAGGAAACTACTAATCCGTACCATCGCGCGGGGGTTGAGAATGTTAAGAATTTGGAATCGATTGGACTATAAGGGGCTTAACTGCCTAACAAGTGACAGGGAGGGGTTCTTGAATGCGCTCCAGGCTGACACAGCTGCCCTTAGGTGCCTATCTCACGCCGGTAGGTCACATTCAGGTCCTACTCTTCTCTGGTCGATCAACTGGCAGAACGGAGTTTAGGCACCACATTATTACCGGAATCCCTTTCCCCAAAAATTATTGAAAACATGGTTAGTCCAATGGACTGACTATCTGGACCTTATCATTGCCTCTCTAAAACTGAAGAAGTACTAGGGGTACATATCATATATACATGTAAGTTTATTGCTTGCATAAAGCCTTGCCAAAGCTGAAGCTGCGTTCGCCGGAATGTAGATGTGACTGGATGAGTCGATAGGCTTGCGGCTCTGTCACATGCAGGCCAATTATTGCCCTCCTCATCATATAGTAGAATAGAGAATTAAAAATAGTATATGCGATGAGGTATGTATAAGCTTTGTGGGTGCTTAGCCGTCACGGGACGGGAGGAAAGGATGGATAGAGAGCTGACGTGAGGTCGATGTGAGTTCGATAAGACCCGAGACCATATTCTTAAGTGAGACGGCAATGGAAAATGCAAGTAAGCTAGCTGTAAATGCAATGTACAGGTAGATATTCCATCGCATAGCTATGTCGGTCAACTACTACTTTAGCCCACCACCTTAGTTTATATCTTCCTTATTCGTCGTGCTTGTTGGAGTTGAGTGACATTGATTGGTCGAATCCGCTGGCGAACCGACTGCAACCTCAATACTGCGTGTAAATGGGTAGCACTAATCCTACTACCTACTTTCTTCTCCATGTATCCGGTCTGAATCCGTTAGGGCTGCACAAGTCGGGCATCAGGGAGAGAAATAAGCGGTGAGATTGTCATATCAAGCCACATCGAAGGTCGACTTACAGTACACAAAGAAAAGTCGGGGATTGTATGCGAGTCAGCGACGGGAGAATAAGCACCTTTGTCAGCTCTGGGTAGTAAGGAGCTCGGGCCAAGTAAGTCTTCCAGAAGGAGGAAAGAATGTGACGATCTTTGAGACAAGGTGACAAGGTGACGTGAGAAGAATCAAACCCCTTCCGCTTGAAGAACTAACAGGTTTCACAAACACCTCATTGTTTGCACTACATGACCAGGACTAGCTTTACCAGTTTCGAGACACGAGGGAACTTCTTTATGTTATTCTTATTTCCCTCTCCCGTTTTTGTAACTGTGAAAGTAATAAGGAAACGGAATGAAGTAGTTACAGAGCTTCGCATGTGAGTGTTTTACATGAGCCATTCCATGCTAGCTTGCATCATACCTACATGTACGTATCAAGCTAGGAAGATGCGTGCACAATTTAAGTATAACATATGAACCTATTACAATACAATAGCTTCGATAGCTTCCAACTTGGATAGGTACCTCTAGTGCCGGTCGTACTGGAAAGCTGCAGATATATAGCAGGTACCTACCGTAGGACACGGACGTTTAAATGGCCTGTGCGCCCTTCTGGAAGGCACGAAGAACGCGAAGAACGCAAAGAAGCTTCAGGGAAAAGGAGCTGGGGCCATTTAAGGGCTTTTACTGGGAATATAACTGGGGAACGGCGCCTTGATCTACCCCACTCACCCTCAATGTCCCAAAGGCTAAGAGGCCAAGCGCAATTCGTGATCATCTACCCAGTCCCAGTCTCCGTCCCCGTCACAGTCCCCGGTCTCAATCTTGTAGAAACACTCATCCCCCTCAATCGTCACTCTTTTGCCACAGACCGACCACTTTGACACTCCAGAAAAAGAACCAGAATTCTACTATGTCAACCTGAAGTCCATTGGGGGCTCATTTAACGAATCAATATTTTCACTTTCAGTAGGCTTATACTTAAGAGGCAAGGGGATTGATCCATTGACTTCGGATCTACCCCTCCTCCTCTCAAGTGCTTGCATCTCCGCCTACAGCTAGATCCTACAACATCCACTCTACCTGTGTTAAAGCTGGTCTTTCTGTCTCGATTAAAAAGGCACGCGACGTCTAGTATCCGTTGAGTTATACTACTACGAACATTGAAATAAATACGAGAAAAGACCGGCGTGTCAACCTTGCATATACATAGTAAGTGGCCTTACGCAGCCGCACCTCTCATCTCCAATTCCGTATATACCACATAGTTATCCTCCTATCTCTTCGCTTGGTTGGATCACCCCTGGTTCGTTCAGCTGTTGTCTTTTCTATTTTTCTAAGTACATACCTACCTTTTCGAGCTGCCCTTCCTCCTACCCTGTCATGTTATTGACCATTGAAACGACCACTTGCTTACGCAGTGCTTTCAATATCCCCATTTCCATTCTGCCTGCATTTCAGAGCATAGCCTCGTCCTGCGTAGCACCTATTCCCTACACCTTCCCTTAGCACCCTACCATTTCCCAATCCCCGTTTACTACCAGGAAGAAGCCATCGGTTGATCCAGTTGGAGGAGCTAGTACCTCAAATTTCCAGGATCGGGTCAATAGTCAGCAAGGAGGCCCTTCTTGCGTGCATATCTCCTGAGATCGCCCCTAGGTAACAATGTAATTAAGCTTTTATTTCCTTCGCTATATTCCGAAATTTTCTGTATTGCATGCATCCAGTCATCCACTCAACGATTTCCTTGGAATTTTGAGTCATCGAGGCAATCATTGATCGCCTTGTTCCTACCTGTCTACCTTACTCACCATGTCTCTGCCTGTTGCTTACCAAGAAGAAATAGAAGCCCTTGAAAACGAAGTTCGACTCAGAAATCCGCCCGATATCCTACAGTTCTGTTCCGATTATTTCCTCCGTCGTCTCGCCGACGAACGCGCAATCTACTTCCCGCTAGGTGTTTCGTCGACCCTAGGTGCTAGCGCAATGTCGGGGACAGCCTTCACAAGTCCCTTTGCGGCGAACTCGAATCCCTTCGGTTCTGATGGATCCAGGGCCGAAAGCGGACCGCCTAGCGGCCTACAGAACCTAGCTGAAGAGGACGAGAACGACACGATTACTTCTCCCACAACTCCGTCATTCGGCATGTCCAACGCGCCGGGCGGTGCTACGTTTCGTGGACCGTTTGGTGGCGATGGGTCATCTGAAGGGCCTTCGCCTTTGATGAGATCTGCCCCAAATCCTGATGGGTATCCAGCGCAATACAACTTCGCTCGCCGCACATCCGTTTCTGCTGAGTCGCTTAAGCCAGTGGCTGACAATAATGATAACTGGACCCCACCGTCCTATCCTAAAACCGCAGACCAGCTGGAACGACTGAAGAAGGCTATCGCAGGGAACTTTCTGTTCAATCATCTGGATGATGAGCAGAATGCGCAGATTCTCGGCGCACTACAGGAAAAAGTGATTCCAGCCAAAGATATTAAGGTATGTGCTACGTCCTTGAACCCACTCGAGGTATGGCCGTTGTGAAAAGTAATTAACAGTTATGTAGGTCATAACTCAAGGCGATGCTGGTGACTACTTTTACATTGTCGAGAAAGGCTCGTTCGACGTATACGTCAACCCCGCAGGCTCGCTGCAGCCTGGTCCGGATGGTATGGGCGACAAAGTGAGCACTATCCATTCTGGCGGTTCCTTTGGTGAGCTGGCCTTGATGTACAATGCGCCCAGAGCTGCTACCGTTATTTCTGCCGAACCTGGCTGTACATTGTGGGCGCTTGACCGCGTCACGTTCCGTCGGATTCTTATGGAGTCTACTTTTGCGCGCAGGCGCTTATACGAGGGATTCCTAGAGGAAGTGCCACTTCTATCATCCCTCACCCCCTATGAGAGGTCTAAGATTGCCGATGCGCTGGAAACCAAGAAGTTCCCGAAAGGCTACAAAATTATCAAGCAGGGTGACATTGGCACGTCGTTCTTCCTGCTGGAGGATGGCGAGGCAGACGCATTCAAGGATGGTGGATCGGAGTCCGTCAAGCATTATAAGAAGGGCGACTTCTTTGGCGAACTTGCGCTTCTAGATGACAAACCCCGAGCGGCTGACGTTATCAGCGCCACGGAGGTCAAGGTCGCGACATTGGGCAAGAGCGCATTCCAGAGACTACTTGGACCCGTTGAGGGTATCATGAGAAGAACTCGGTATGTGGGTGTCGAGTCAGGGGTTGAAGACGTGGATCCACTACACCCTACATCTTGAGGGGTTGCATGTCACTGGGTGTACAGAGGCGTGAGGAAATAGATACGTGATATTCCCGGGCAGGACGTAGCTTAGACGACGGACGGCAGCATTCATTTTTGGAGGAGGCGTTCCCGGAATTACCCTCGTTTCCGTGCTAAATAAGTCTTATGATAGTCATTGATACCGCAGTAGAAGCATAACCGCCTATTGTAGAGCTGCTTCGTAACAGGCCTTGACTTATACCGTGCTTGTATGTATACCTTCGGCCAGTTGTTCCCCACCATCAATGACTCGCCCTTGCCCTGCTGTTAATTCCCAAACATGGTATCATATTCCGGCCTGTCGCATATGGCCGCCTCCTCATTACGATTGTCACAATTTCCTCAATGCCAAATTCATCCGCGACTCCTCTGCTTCTCTAGGACCTGCTGCCTTAACGCCTCGGTAGCGACCTCGGTCTCGAGCACCCGGCCAACGCCCCGCCGCCACGTCTCATCCAAGCCCTTCAGCTCGCCGCCCACTTCGTCCTGCACGCGCCGGCGCTGGATGTTGACGATGTCGATCTCCTTCTTCGTGGCCTCGAGCTCGCGCTCCATCGCGCGCAGCTCCGCTTCCAACTGCCAGTTGCCCACCAGCCACGCGTTCTTACCGAAGGCGTCGAGCAGCTGTAGGTGGGCGTGGCGGCCGGAGAGGTACGTGGCGGCTGTGTAGGCGCGCGAGAGCTCGGATTGCAGGGCTGCTGGATCGGAGGAGGAGGAGGGGGAGATGTCGTCGGGTGCTTCGTACCGCGTTAGGTCGATGGCTTTGAGGGGCTGTTTGGCGGCTATGCGCGCGAGTTCCGCGGTGATGAGAGGGCTGAAGGTGGGCTCTGGGAGGGGCGGGAGAGATGGGGGAGGCGAGGAGGAGGATTGTTCGGCGGCGATTAGCTTCTCGGCGGCTTCGCGCTCGGCGGGTGTGGGTTCGGCGTCGACGTCTGGGTTTGGTTAGCTATTGAGTGATGGTAGGAAATAGGGATTGACGGAGGAGAGAGAGGAGGGTGAGATGGTCCTACAAGGTAGGGATTCGTGGACTGTGGTGCGTATGGAGGACATGCTGGCGACTCTGGATTCTGTGACTATGATCGAGCGCCTCGGTATCGAGTTTTTTGGTGAGGATGTTTGTCGTTAATATAGATCAAGAGGCCTGTAAATGGGATTGAGAATAGCTCTCGAATCGCGACCGGGAAATTTGGTATCGTTATCGTTTATCGTTATCTTTCCAGGGCAGCTGGTCACAGTTGTTACTAACGATTCCCAGGGGACTAGAGCGAATCGGGAACGGCAGTATCAGGGGCGTCGGGGCTAGCCCCTATTGGTGTCACAGACAGGGGTCAGGCTTCCAATGACGTATCTCCGACGTACGTAGGGATGCGTTGTACCTGCGTGATAAGTCGCAAGGGAACCTTCAAGGCATCATCATTTGCTGTACATATTTAAAAGAGTACATCGTCGAGCTGACTTGGGTTTTACAATACCTTTCTCGGCTGGTTAAACGTAAAGTCGCCGCATACGAATTGCAGAATATCCGGAACCCTTAGGAATGGACCCGTTATACAGATACTTAGTTCTATCCACGCAACCGCCGCTACAGCTTCTATGGTTGCAGCGCTGAATGACTCGTCCGCCATTGTATGGCCAGCTTAACCCTACGAGAAATATCGAGAAATACTGGGTATCGATCCTCGCCTCCGAATAATAGGCTTTCAGCGATTTGGAGCCGTCTTACATAGTAGAATAGGGAGAGATAGCCGAGATGCCTCGATCTCTGCGAGCTGAGAAAGCTGATGCTTCTCCGCCGCTCTCGGGATTCCGCCCGCATCGCGACACCGCTGCTCGACGCAGGTCAATTACTACCTTCATAGTAGTTGTATTAACAATTTCTGTATTACTATTACTTGCGACTATTCTACCGGCCGGATCGGTCCAGAAATTCAAGCTATGGTCAGGGTTCCATATTGGGGAGGACTGGAAAGCGAAATCGCACCATAATGAAGACGAGTATCTCATTGGAGTGGGCAAGGCAGATATCACTGGGTGAGTACTCTGCAATTGGAAATTCAAGTAGTTGAATGAAATGTTTACGGTTCTGGGGAACAGTCCTTGCGTCGAGATCAACTTGATGGGATATGCGGATCCGCATCAGATCGGAACCGGTTTGCGCCAACGACTCTATTCCCGAGCATTTATCATAGCCGATCCAGCGAACCCATCGGATAGGATTGTCTATCTTGTTCTTGACACGCAATCTGGTGATACTGCTGTTCGATACGGAATTCTATCGGGTCTACAGGAGCTTGGTCCCGAATACGAGGACTATGGCCACCACAATCTGGCCGTGACTGGTACCCATTCGCATTCCGGCCCTGGGGCGTGGCTCAACTATCTCTTGCCCCAGATCACGAGCAAAGGCTTTGACCAACAAAGCTACCGAGCTATAGTCGATGGTGCCATCCTATCCATTCGTCGTGCTCATGAAAGCCTCACGCCGGGACGTCTTAGTGTTGGGTCTACTAAAGTCTTCGGAGCCAATATCAACCGAAGTCTTTTTGCGTATCTTGCGAACCCGGAGGAAGAACGAGCTCGATACAATATCAGTTCCGAGGACGACGGGTCAGTGGACAAGGACCTGACTCTACTAAAGTTCCAGCGGGCTTCGGATGGGAAGAACATTGGTGTTTTAACCTGGTTTCCTACTCACGGCACCTCCGTGCTTGGGAATAATACTCTGATATCAGGAGATAATAAGGGAGTAGCTGCATACTTGTTCGAAAAGAGTGTACTCGACGATGAAACTGCCGCCGAAGGCTTCGTCGCCGGCTTCTCCCAGGCGAACGTCGGCGATACCAGCCCGAATGTTCTGGGCGCTTGGTGTGAGGACGGCTCGGGACAAATGTGTAGCTTTGAGAACAGTACCTGCAACGATGGCAGATCCCAGCAATGCCATGCTCGAGGCCCCTTTTTCAGAGTGAACGACGAAGGGACATCCTCGTGCTTTGAGATTGGCAAACGCCAATATGAGCCCGCGAGACAGCTCTACAACCGTCTCAACGAGGCGTCAAATCCAGTCCGAGGACGCTGGGTCAAATCTTTCCACACCTTTCACAATATGTCCAATCACCACTTTCAGCTACCCAACGGTACCGAGGTTCAAACATGCCCGGCTGCACTGGGCTATTCCTTTGCTGCCGGCACCTCTGACGGACCTGGTGCTTTTGATTTCACTCAACATGGGAGCAACGCCTCGAACACCTCACCGGTATGGCGTGTAGTTAGCGGTATCCTCAAGGCGCCAACGGAAGAGCAAATCGCATGCCACTCTCCAAAACCCATCTTGCTCGATGTCGGTGAGGTGTCTAGTCCGTATCAATGGACACCCAATGTAGTCGACGTCCAAGTCTTCCGCGTTGGTCAGTTGGTGATGATTGTCAGTCCAGGCGAAGCGACAACCATGGCTGGGCGCCGTTGGAAAAATGCTGTTAGTGATGGAGTAACAGCATTGTTCGCAAACGAGGCTCCTCAGTCAGCAATCCCCGTTGTCGTTCTCGGTGGGCCAGCGAATAGCTATACCCATTACATCACCACAGAAGAAGAGTATGGGTAAGTGTGCTCGCCTTTTTTTAAATTTTTTTACAGTCAATTGCCACACGTATAATACGTCCGCTATTTCGTATTTGCCGGTCTTTTCACAACGCCTGCATATAGCCTCGTCGTCATTCTTTCAGAATTAGGATATCTGGTTTTTTAGATCTAACGTACCCATCTCCCCAATTTCACTAGCTTCTAACGCATGGCAATTACTTGAATTTCACGGGCTTACAATTGGCAAACAGGATCCAACGATACGAAGGTGCGAGTACACTGTATGGACCGCACACCCTAGCAGCCTACATCAACGTTACCTTGTCCTGGATACCGTACTTGGGTTCGTCGGCTAGCAGCCGGCCGCCCCACGGACCGGAGCCGCCGAATAATAGTAATCGCAGTCTCAGCTTCATCCCTCATGTCATTCACGATTCACCGCCATTCTTTAAACAGTTTGGCGACATCAAGCAAGACGTGGAAGAGAAATATGAGAAGGGCGCACGAGTAATAGCGAAATTCGTCGGCGCCAACCCAAGAAACGATCTCAGACTCGAGCGGAGTTACGCCGTCGTCGAGAAGCTTGTTACACTACCCGTTGGTTCCGTACTTCCTAGTCCCGAGTCATCGCGTGAGAATGATATACGCGAAGAGTGGTCCGGGAACCAGGAAGAAAAATGGGAAGTGGTCCGTGACGACAGAGACTGGCACCTAGTCTTCCGCTGGCGCCGAACCAGCGAGCTCCTTGGCACCAGCGAGGTCGAAATAACCTGGGAGACGGCGGACCCGTGGGCGGAGCCTGGACGCTATCGGATCCGGTATTTTGGCAACGCCAAGAGCTTGGCAGGGGAGATCACGGAGTTCGAGGGCGTGAGTGGTACATTTGAGCTGTTGGGTGCAAGTGATCGATGATCGCTCGATCTATTGATTGATGGGTCCCCATCGGATAGTTAGTTCCCTCCCTTCCAGTGGCCCGGGACAGGGCATGGTCTCGGCAGGGCGGAGGAATAGATGGTTTTGCATGGATACAAGTTAAAGTTCCGGGAGTCCGGTTAAAGCTTATTTATACGATGATGTGGCCGTATTAGCATGTTAGGCTTAGCGGAGTCGGTCGACACGAGAAAATACAAACTCAATTCCACATAAAGGTATCGGATGGGCTCGGATAGGCTGGGCTGATACACGGGCAAAAGAGCACAGTGGGAAAAGAATGGAACCCCTTTCCGGTCTCGAAGGCTAAGATGCTTAGTGTTTACTAGTTTAGGTGGTAAATTGGACACCTAACTTGACAGCGACCAAGAATTTCTCCGTGATGTCCCTATTTTGGGAAAATAAAATCGGTGTCTATGATGAGATATGATATAATTCCTCACGTATGCTATGCTTTGGAGGTGTGTACGCTCATTATTTTCCGTTGGGTTGATCCCTATTCATCGTCTTGGCTATATCGTACCAAGTCACTCTCCCTTACATCGTCGGTGCCTGATCTACAGTTGTCCGCGCATGCTACGTGTAAGCCTGCTCGCTCGTGGGTCAGCTAGCCAGTCATCACGAAAGTAAAAAGCAAAGGGCCTAAGTTATTATTTTTGGATCTCTTTGCATTACTAAATTCCAGTTCGCTAGCTATGATGAATCACATAGTTGGCAGATTTCTCCGTCATAACCCCCCACTACCTCATCTCCGACATAGGTGTATATGTATGTAAATGTGGATGCAGATGCAGATAGATACCAATGGGCAATGCAAGACAAGAGACGTTGATTATCAGAAAAACGATAGTCCAAATCTTAACACCGCCGCTACTTGGATGAGATATGCACTGTGGGTGGCTTATCCATGCCTTGCCCGTTGAGAAATGCGAGGTTTCTTCTGTCTCGTCTCTGTTCCATGCTCGCCATTAGAACGACCGGAATGTGTAGTCTCAAACATCTTGGACCCTTGGAAATGTTGCGTCGCGGCGGCGATAATGAGACAGTGGGAGAGAATGGATAGTATTTTGTTTCTCGCGCTGAGAATTCATAATTACCAAACCCCATTCATGTCTCGGCCCATAACCGACGCGTGAGACACGAGTATGGTCTGGACTGAGCATGGATCTCGACTTATCCCGAACCACGAGGCACATAGGCAGGGGAAGAAGATGTGGGTATCAAGTGTATGAACAGAATAGGAGGTAAGTAAGTACATATGTAGGTACTGCTCCTTAGTAAATATGATAAAAATATATGCATGAATATGTATGTTGAAGAGTGGGCAGAATGAAGGTCGCAAAGCGGAAGGCGGAGGATCAGCGGATTGGAGAGGAGATAGGAAGAGCAGAATGGGGGGGAAATAAACAAAGAAACCCTAAATAGTAATGGCTAGAGATCCTTTCCCCTACTCCCAGACTTGCCGCCCATTTGTAGAAGATGTTAATTAAAAAAAGAGTATGGGATTTTCTTTTGCTTCCCAAATTCCGACTTACGGCAGCGCCAGCAATGCGAAGTGCCCGCCGGCAACAGGCCGTGCCGTGAACTGAAGGCCGCCGGGGTAATCACCGGTGTCGGCTTCATACAGGTCAGTGAGAGGCTTGTTCGTGGGCGTGCTATCGATCCAGCCAGCGACGAGCCGAATGATAAGATCGCGGGTCTCCGTGTTGGCGATGGCGGCGCACCACAGCATCCAGTCGGTCTTGGTATACGTGTGGCGAGTGTCGAGCGGGACGCCGTACGCAAGTGCCACCGTTGGGTAAAAGTCCGACTGCATGTCGTAGACGGACTTGGGCACAAAGTCGCCAAACCCGAGCAGCGAGTTGGCGTACAAGTTGTACAGCAGGCCGTGTGAGTCCGCGTCACCATAACTGAGAGTCGAGTGCGGCGGGTCGGCTGCGGTGTTGAGCCCGAAGCCCTGCCACTGCTCGATGTACGACGCGGCAGTGTCACCGTACGTCTTAGCATCGTCTGTGTTGCCGGTTCGCTCCGAGATCTCGGACATGGCTCGCAGCCCGATGATACCCTTGAGCCCCAGATTCGTCTGGTTAGCCAACGAGCCAGCAAAGTCGTCTGTCGAGATCTGGTCCGCGGGGATCAGCGCCTCATCGACAAGATAACCAGCCCACTGCTTTAGGATCGGGTAGTGCTGCGTGAGATAGGCGTTGTCGCCTGTCTTCTGTGCGTATGCGAGCACCATGATGATCATATTGCCACACTCCTCTAGTGGCATGGGCTCGTCTGTGCCATCGGGATAACCCTTCGCGACAGGGAAGGTGCCGAGATCGTGAATGGCGTTGGTCTTAGGGTAGTGGCCATTTTCCTGGTTGAGGAATAATGGCTTCAGCATGTAGTCCAGGATGGAGGGGTTCGTGTAGAGGATCAGCGGTATGGCGGGGAAGATGACGTCCACCGTCTGGATGTCGCTGTTGGAACTGATCTCCTTGAGGAAGACCAGCGGGTCCGGGTCCGTGCCGGTAAACTGTAGGGCGCCGAACGTCTGCCTGACGCTCAGGCTGGTCACGATCAAGTAGTTGGGCCCCGCGGCGGCTAACGAATCTGAGGCTACTTTGTTGTCCAAGTCCGTGGATAGGCTGGCTACCTCGTCATAGTCATTGTAAAAGAAGGTCATCTACTAATCGTTAGCCGAAACTCCACATCATAAACTAAGTAGGGGAACTAACGGCTTCGACATCAGAGCCGAAGTAGCTCTTCCACAAGGCAGGGTAGGTTGTGAGGCCGCTTCCCTCACCTAGGAGGTTAATCGCATTATCCTGTGTCATGCCAATCGTATACAAGGTCGAGACGGTGGCAGACCCAACAGAACCAAGGTCATTGGAAAACCCGAACACCGGCCTGTAGACTAAATCAGCGTCTTAATATTAGTAAAGTACTCCGCGATGACGTACCAATTGTCCTGTACAGCCCGGTAAGCGGTGTCTTCGGTGTTCGGTAGGACACCTTTATCTATGAAGGCACCTCTGACGTCGGTATCTGCTCCGCTTTGGTATGAGAGCTACGACGTATCGTTAATTCTGCTAAACGTCGAAGTCACTCCGGGAGTCTGGTCTCAACTTACGTTATCCACATCCTTTGTAGACCAGAACCAAGTTCCCCAATTCGCGAGCTGGTTACTCTCGGACATCTCCTGCTGGTTCTGGCGGGCAAATTGATGGTACGCAACTCCATCGGCCGTCTTGTAATCCCACTCAATAATGGCATTGAGGTCGCCGGAAGCCCATTCTACGATTCGAGTAAGTATAATATATCAGTCATACGGCAGGTATTCGCTTGACATACCAGATGAGACGTCTGCGTAAAGTTGGACGTCGTGGCTCGCGCCGTCCAGCGAGTGAACACCAACTTCGAGGTAAGAGAAAACCAGAGATTGTCGCTTCAAATCCGACGGCGTCACAGGTGACAGGAACGTGACATTCATCTCAACCTTGCCGCCCACATTCATCACGAACGTGCTTCGCGTCGACGTGTATGAGAAGTCAGTTTGATCCACCAAGTCGGCGCCCGGTGGTGCGCCCAGCCAGTTGTACGCTTTTCCATCAACGCGGATGAAGCCAGCCCAGCCTGTAACCTGTTGGCTATGTGAAGCAGTTAGCCCACTAGACCGATCGTAGTTCGGGAGGACAGAAAACCAACCTCCAAAACTTTGGCCATTCACCGGCAAGATAGCCTCCATTCCCTCCATCACTACCAACATTTAACCACGAGTTGAGGTACGGTGATTTTACGGCCAGAGGAATCGAAGGTGGTCTCGCGGGACTAAAGCTTGACGCGGCATTGGCTAAGCTGCCGAAGAGGGCCACCCCGGCCAGTATACTTTTGAGTCCCATCACGGATGTAGAAGTATAAATGAAGCGGCTTCAAGAAGAAGGTTGGAAGAGGGGTGGTAAGGGGATGATGGGTAAGCTCCGATGTTTCGGAAACCTAAAGGGAGAGGCGTACCGGTTGAGGTATGAAGTGATGATATGAGCTTAGAGGATGCGAAGGAAACTTGCGGAAGACGTTGGGACGAAGGTTGATATTTGAATAAGATTTCGAGATACTTATCTCCGCCCGAGCTATGCAGCTACTCCAGGATCTTGCGGCGTCCAAGCTGGCAAGATCATATGGGTTCGACAAATGAGGAAGGTTTCTCAGCGTGTGGAAATACAATGCGGGCAGGGAACTGGGGGGCAACCTTGAGCAAAGGAGAGGGGATAGGGAGAGAAAAGAAAATAGTCATGAGACTGGATATATGCTGCCATGCATGATCAGGTCACCATCTGGGTTGGGCTTATTCCAGGTCTATTAGTCTTGGCCTACCTCACGTAGAAGAACGGAGTGTTTATTGTACCTTGACCACGAAACAAGTCATAGCTTTCGACGGTATGCTCGTGGAGCTCTGTGAAGCTATGGTGGCTCGGGCCTTTGTGACGACATATTGGTCAATAATGCCATGGCATCAAGGGACTGCCCAGCGGGTCACAAGCCAATATGTCCGAGCTCCAGAACAAAAGGATAGTCAGCACGCGGCAGCTCAAAACCAGGTAGTTGGGATGAAAGGCCATGGATAGGAAACAAGGATAGCACTATAGCACCGTAAGGTATACTGTACCATACGTATAGACTTAGGTAAGAGCCCGGGAAAGCCGCGATGCGGATCGGGCAATCATCCTGCGATGGAATGGGGTTCTCTGTGGAGAGAAGTGTTTACCTTGTCGTTGAATTAGGCCGGAATGTGCCGGTAGGGCAATAGGTCTCACCCCCATAAGGAAGGAGATCTGCAAGTCATCAGTGACCACTTGAGGACGGCGCATTTAACTGATCCAATGACTTATAACACTACTGTTTGAATCGGGCCAGTTAGCCGTCTAGAACCGTCGTTGACTCTGATGCCGCCCCCTAGGAATGATGAAATTGCCAGGACGGTGGAGACTTTGTATCAACCGCAGATTCGATATTCAACATTCTTCCCTGCAGATTCAGGTACCGCAACAAGCCACTGTGAACCCATATCTGCTCGTGTTCGAGGGTGAAAACACCATAAGTGCGTCTAATTCCCCGAAATGGACTGGGATAAAAAGACAAGCGCGTGTTACGCCGCCACGTCAAGTCATAGCGCTGCCACAATGCAGGTCCGAATAGCTTATTAATGCTAGGAGGTATATAGCTTCGATGCTTCGTCCAACCCTAGCGGATTTTTTTGGCCTTCTTTCAACGCTGTTGCCTGTTTGGGATACGCAATACAGCATAACGAATCGACCTAACTTAGCTAGGTAGTTGGAATGAACGAACATGGTTGGTTATGTGTGCTTCGATCTAGGCTCAACGCAAAGCTAACATGCCATCCTCGACCTTCAACCGCTCTGATTCGCGGGGAGGAACAATATGCATAGAGCTTCTCAGATTGCCGGGAGAGTCACGGCCCTAAGGAAAAATTTCTCTCATAGCGTGGCTGCATCTTCCCGGCGGAGTAAGCTCACATGTGTAATTTGACGTCGCGCGCTCGGGTTGGCAAGGACCGGTACTTTGACGAAGCTTAGAGCCTCGGTAGCTCGAGGGTTTAGATCGGAGCATTAAGCCACGCCGTTTTGCAATCTTGATGTAAGTAGGGACGGACGAAAGTAGCTCCCGCTATTCCCGCTTCCCAAGCTTCTCAAGACGGGAACTTTCAAGTCTGGGGAAAGCTGAGCTTGGCACGGGACAGTGCCAATTAATTCGCTTCTGTACCGTGATATCTCTCTCCGTTAATTGGTTGGAATGAGATCTCGTGTCCTAGCCCTAGAGCGCTCTTTACGATCTCTCTCTAATATTACAACTTAAGCTGCTAGAGACTTTGTGGTCCCTTACATCAATCGTGGTTGGCTATTTGGATATTATTGCGTCCCGAACAAGAAAAGAGTACAATAGTCGGTGTATGCTCAATGACCAAACAAATACTAGGTAAAGGTTGGAGGCAATAAATTGCTTTGGATCTACCATCTCAACCTTGTATGAACCCCAACCCAGCTGGTGTGGGGGAAGATTGACAGCCGAGACAAGAACAGAGCTCAAATAGTGCCTTTTTAAATATTGATTTGCTATAAATTTCTTCTGCGGTTCGTGGTTATGTTTCGGTCCACGAGAATGTGTCATGCTGTATGCTGCACGCTGTAGGTTAGGTGCCTGCTCAACCACTAAACAATTCTCGTTACGGTAACTAGAAGTAACCTTTGGAACTGTGTAGTTCGAGTCGTACACTGTACCACCCTGATCGACTTCGCTGACAACACATGCATTCGCGCAATAAAATTGGTTGCGTTTGCGGATCCGGCGGTGACGCGATGGCTGGCTGGGGCGAAACGCGGGGGGGATGTGATTGTGACCTCTACCCTAAATAACCTCACGTGCGTGTCTAGATCTACCATCTTTATTTTCACCTCCACAAGTTTTCTGACCATGGAGATAATTCCGCCTAGCTCACGATAATCCGGGGAAGGCGCCGATGCCTTCCGGAATAGGTGGACTAGCTACCGCACATGAGATGAAAAAACCGTTCTGTGAGGAAGATCATGGGATCTTAGCGTTGCATTGGCGCCGCGCGGCCAAGTTTCTTCACGATCCCTCTGACTAGTTCGACGGTCTAGGATGCCATTTCGCGTGTGAATTGCGCCGATTAGATGCCGTACAGATGGGATGTAAAAGGATGTATGTTCCACATAGGCCTAGCCGTCCTGATGGCCTCGGGATGACGGAGAGGACCCAACTGTCGGTAAGCCTACCCATGGGGAGCTAATTATTATATGCCGTGGTACCCCGCAATCTAATCACACAGAGCAAGGTCCGAATCCTAAGGTTGCCTGCAGCTCTACTCTGCGTGCTCTAGCTGACCTCGTGGTTCCCTTCCAAGACTGAGCTGTCAGCAAGGCGTGGCCGCTCGTGTATGGGCGACAATCGCACCTGAGGATATGAGATCATCGCCACATTCCTGACCAATGCGCATCTTCTTGTGCGGCGAGGACGTTGCAAATTTCGTTGACGAACTAGCCTCGGGACGTGAATGGCGCAGACTAGAGCCGAAAGGAAATATTAATCTCTTTTGCTCCGCCTAGTGCTGGGCTTTCGTCCGAATACAAGGTCCTGGTCGGAGTAAAGCCAAGATATACCTGTCAGATGTTATATCATGTCGGACTTCGAACTAAAGACTGCTCGTATATCCTCTGAGGACCTGCTACTTTCGGTTACCCCATGTCAGAGTAGTAGAATGCCGACATATATTGTCGCACACAATAAAGTGGTGTCTTATGGAAGCGCTGAATTCAATGCTCACATGACTAATGGGTAGGCTATTGCGAGCTAGGATGGTTCTTCCGCTGCTGTCGCCTTGAATTTTGTGTGACAGCCGAGTTATATCCCGTAATGACTCCGAGCCAACTGACGCCATCGGGGAGAACTCAATCCCGGAAGCATTGAAGTCCTGATATTCTCGGGCCAGCGATGTAAGATAAGACAGTTGCAACTCGCAACCGACTGAAACAACCAAGGTTGTTTAATACTCTGCTTTAATGGGGTGTTGTCGTTGCAGCATATTGTCTTTAATGCTACGTAGAATATACCAAATGACGCCGGTAACAGTGCATTGTACCTACATTGCATTTGCATCGAACCTGAACCGCGTGGGGGTTAATACGTCAAGGTTTCTGAAGCTACAGTCGCGGATTCGACTTTGTTGCCGGTAAATCTTCGTGTTAGAGAAAATGTCGCGAATTCCGCTGGATTTTCGGGTCAAAGATTTCGTCATAGGTTATTGAAGTCGATCGTAACATCTAGTCGACAGATTAAACCCCCACGAGCCTTTGTCAGTCCAGGAGGGCCGAAGTAGAATGACATCTTGCGGTCGATGTACCGAAAATTGCATACTTCAAAGGTCGAATTCCGACGATTTGAGCTATAATAAGTAGTTTGATAGAGATGCATCGATACTATGCCCGGTACATGGTATGTTGGTTACTGGTATGTTTGTTAGCAAAACATCATGCTCTCCGTTCGATTCAAATGCCCGTATTGATGAGCCAGTTAGACAGCAGCTAAGCTAGAAGCCGGAGCGGGCTCCTAAACGACCACGCAGATTTCGGGGCGTTCATATTCTCCGAAGATTCGTGCTACTATACCTACGCATAGAGAAGTTAGTTCGGTGGTAGGATACTCCCTGGTCTCAAAGTATATATTTCTCTTCGTCCAACAGTAGCTAGGGTTGAATGCAGCAACCCGCTTCCGCGTTGCGGCTGGTCCAATGCCGAAAGCCTCAAACTATCGAGATGCAACGTGTCACAAACCTACGTCGGCTTCAAATACGGCCTTATCCTTTGACGAACTTTCGAAATTCTTGGATTTTTGGAGACCAGTAGTCGGAGGCTGGGATCGCAAGAGAATTCGTATCTAGGCGAAAGCGGATGATTCCCGGGCGGTAAGGCTGCACACTACCCAGATTTCAGGTAGGTAGTGAACACTGAATGACGAGTGTGGTATTGTCGCACCATACGGGTGACAATAGGAAGCCTGTTTTGTTGCATTTGGTTATCGTATATCCACTTAAATTGTCTGTTATATCCGTACCGGGCACCATTCCAGGTATCGCAGCCACGAAGGAGCAGAGATCTCGAGTACGTGAGATTACAAGCTCAATGAGCATCGTCGTGCGAATTTCGCATGCCGTACCAAGCATATTCTGGTAATGAGAATATGTGGGGATAGGACCTTGAAGATTGCAATCCTGTACCAAACCCAGTACCAACTTTGCGCACTTAGCAGCCAGAAGACTTGGAAAGTAATGGCCAGGGGTGGGTGGCTGTAACGATCAGGATCGCGGGACCAAGATCTCTCGGCACACCGTTCATAGAAGGAGGTAAGAAGCAGTCGTCGGGAGGCAGCCGCCACCGTCGGACTTGGTCGGCAGTCTCATATAAAGAGGTAACGGGTGGCTTGGCTTGGCTTATGTATTGGAACTCGAGAACACGTCAGGTGTATCGATGTGAATGCAGGTATTCCCTCGAGACGACCAGCTGAACACTTAATATAAATGTTTGTTACAACTCCGGACGATATCCAGTAATATGGTACACGGGAACACGCTTGATGATAGAAAATGGTTCATGTAGATAGAGTCATGTTGATATTTGGATTTGAATTCAGAACCTGGAAACTCAAAGCTAAGAGTGTCAAATCGGAGGCTGTAAGAATTAAGTTAATGCGGGGACTTCAGATGACACTCGCCGCAACCCTGAAACTTCCAGGGTCCCTATCGGCTTAAGTGGCTCTTCCTAAGCAGTTACGTACGTCGCCGGGTTTTAGTCTCCATTATACCGAGTTACTTCTAAAGTTAACGACCTCAAGGCTTTTTTTCATGCCGAAATGCTAATAAAGTTTCATTAAACAGTAACTATCGATATCGAATTCAACACCAGTTCAACATCAGTCCAGACCTCTATCAACTGCCAAATGATTTAAACTAAGACTGAACTGCACTTGATCCTTTACCATGTAGAAGAAGCTTGTTGTAGTTTCAAACGGATAGGGCGAAGTAATCAGGCTGACACCGAAAACTGGATGGAATTTGCGAACTTGGCGTCTCATGCCTAGAAACCATTCAACTTCAAACGCATCCTTCATCGCTTTCCGGTGTAACTTCGATGATGGAACTAGCTGCATTGCCATCATGAAGCAGTTAGATCTCGCTGGATCATTCTAGGCTGTATCTGAGCACTAGTCTAGGTACTAATTGCTTTTGGCTCTACGGCGCTGCAAACCCGACGCGATCCTTCATCCCTTGCAATAGAAATGGTGCTGCAAAACGAAGCTTGCTTGCGGCTTCGCGCGAGATCCTAACTACAGTCTTAATCCAAATGATCCACGAATCAGACGATGAGACGTTTCTCTCAAGTTCGCCGGCTCCCCTTACGAGCTAGCCTTTGCGACGATGCCCACAATAAGTTGCGGCGAATTCATATATAGAGCCCACGCTCAACTCACATTGTGGCGCAGGTTTCGACTATATTGGTCTTCAACGAGGCTCACTTTTCTCATTCGGGAATCTGAGCCTCGAAAAAACTAGGACGAACCGGAATCACTACCATTCCTCTGGGTTTCTGTAGCTTTCGCATACCAGGTAGGTATTTTAGGATCACGAAGTAACGTACCCATAGACCTCGTCTGTGACCGAAACGATGAGGTCTTAAAAGGTGAGAGGAATCGCTCTATTCTCTCACATTATACACCAAAGTCCAGTGTTTTCCTCTCATTTTCACTCATTTCTCTTGTTCCGGGGTTTTCTTTCTCTTGGGCTCGGATACTCATTCATTTCATATTCATTCCTTGACACTCCTTTTCAGTACTTGTGTACCGTTTTATCATTCATTATGCTGTTGAGAGGGAATGGTGTTGTGGCCGCGCTCCTTTTGCTTGCGGAAGGAAGCAGAGCAAGGGATATTCCACGAGCCATCACATTCGTGAATGCAACTACTACTGTAGCTTTTCCGAGCACTGTGACCTCTACCGTATCCGTATCGGATATCTCGAGTTCTACGTCTAAGTCGTCTAGTGCTAGTGCCAAGAGCTCTTCAACTCGATCTGTTATTGACACGACTATCACTGTCCTTCCGACAAGGTCTCTGAACTCCACAAAGTCTTCCGGGACCGCATCTCTGACAGTTTCAACGGCATCTCTCAATGTCACGAATTCTTCTGAGACTATCTCCTCGACGGTTTCTATCATCCCAACGACGTCTCTCAATGCTACGAGGACCTCTACCGCGAAGTCTGCTTCCACAAAGGAGTCCTCGAAATCTTCCTCTACGAAGTCGTCCTCTGTCAAGTCTTCCACCACCGAGTCGTTCTCCACCAAGGCTTCTACCAGGGCTTCCGTGACTGTGTCTCCGACGGCAAATGGTACGACTCCTCAATGGCTAGAGAGTCTCAGTTAACTAACAAGAATCCAGTAACGACTTCGGTGCCGATTGGTACTGTTAATAGCACCACAACAAGAGGCATCATCCCGACAATAACTACGCTTCCCCCTGCTGCTAACACAAGCACTACCCGTCCCTTCCCCCCGTTTGCTAACACTACCACTATCTTGAACGGGACTGCTGGGGCCGGCTTGACAACTCTGACTGTTAGCGTAACTTCGGTCTCGACTATCATTTCTTGTGCGCCTACAGTAACTAAGTGTCCCGCTGCCAGTGATACGGCAGCCCTCACTTCGCTACCGTCAGGAGCCGTATCGACGATTCTTGTAACAAGTGTCATCGATCTTACCACCACTGTCTGCCCAGTCACCAAGGCCTCGTCGATTTCCTCGTCAATCGTCTCTTCTTTCACCTCGAAGCAGTCCGCGCCTACTTCCTCTCCTACAAAGCGTCCTGGCGGCGGAAACAATGGAGGTGCTACTAGCTCGAAGATAAGCACCGCTACAGGAACCAAGCCTTCCGAGTCTGTTGTCACTGTAACGATCTCCGACAGCGCTGGCGTTGTTACTAGTACCGTAAGTCACACATTGCTTTGACACTTAATTTTTTTTTCCTTGAGACAGCTTCTAATATGCTACATTTAGATGACTCGCTCTGTCTCGTCCAAGTCTCCCATTGTGTCGGTTATCACCAAGACTGTTGGCACAGGATCCGAGACTTCGGCTGTCGTCAGCACGGTGACTGTCCCCGAGCCTTCGGAAGCAACCCCTACTGGTCCTCAGGTAGTCACAGTTACAGTGGGCAACGGTGCCGGTGGTGAAGGTAACACCAAGACTGAGACAGTATCTGCACCGCAGTCGGTGGTCACCAAGACCGTCGGCGGCAACGGAACGACAACCGTCTCATCTATTGTCACCAAGACCGTCGGGGGTGGTGGAGAGAAGACAACAACTATGACGTCTATTGTTACCGTATCGGCGCCATCGGTGGTTACGAAGACCGTTGGCGAAAGCGGAGCTGCTCAGTCTACCGTCACCGTCACAGCGTCGGCGCCGGCGGTAGTCACCGAGACTGTCACGGTCTCAGCGACGGGCCCGTCGACGGTTACCAAGACTGTCGGCGGAGCTACGGCGACGGTTACGATGATCTCTACCCTACTGCCTGAGGGAATGTGTGCTTGCTCGGCTACTCCTAAACTCTAAGTGCAGCATTAGAGTCGTGATGCGGGACGTTTATTTGTGCGGTACAGTGTATATAAGACACACCTAGCCCATGGACTGGGCTTGTTTTTATGCTGGTTTCTGGTATACCATATTCTTCTGTATATATTCTTTCGAACTGGATTTCTCAACGTTTCTGGACTGGGCGGCCGGGTGCTCCGTTTTCCGCTCTGGAGCGCGTTTGTATTCTAACAAATTAGGGGAGAGAAAAAAAGGCCGCTTTGAAGGCAGGCCGCAGCTGGAAACCAGCTACACACCGATTTGTACATATGTAGGACTTAGAGATTGCGATGAGATATGAGAGGACACACACAAGTCCAGGACTTGTATTCTCGGGCTACAGGGTAGCTGGTTTACTTTGAAAATAGGGGATTAGCTCTCCTTACCGTTCAATATAGAATTCTTACCAATTTCTCACGAACGTCCCGGCGTTTCCCGTTTCCCGAGTCCTTTCTGCCTAGAGTGGTACGTATGCTGCGGCTCCGTCGGCACTTGGCTGCGACTTTGTGGATCGTGCATTGATGCAGGCGCATTCGTATATACCCTGTACGGTGTAGGCACGGAAAACACATCCTGCATAACGAATTTGCGCGCGCAGCTGCGCGGCAGGGTTGCATCATCTTGATATTGATCACATTCCGCGGGATGTTGGGGTTTATGTAAGGACACGAAGTCAGTCACAGCGGAGGATAGGAACGGTACCGTGTTCAGGGGGTCGGGAGTGGCGGTGATTGGGCAGCAAGCAGATAGATTAGATGTAAGTTCATCGCAAGTTTCTTGGAATACGGAACAGTGAGGGAAAGTTCTATAAACACCTGCGTCTATTGGTTAAGTAACAGATTTTCTCCATTGCAGACTTTGTCAAGTTTAATTCCTACATGTACGTGTTAGTCGGTATGCCTTTTCCTGGGCGGTCGCTCGGGTTAGGAGAGCTTACTCGATCAATAGGCCGAAGGTAACGATATACCTAGTAGATATATTACCAGACTATCGACTCAATTAGGAGTTAAACATTATATACTAACAAATTCATAACTCTTTTCTAATAACACTGTGTTGGATCTTTTGCAACGTCACTTGAAACCCAACCAACTCAACACTAATAGCAACGCTCCCCGAATCCGTATCATCCAAATTAAACACCATCTCATCAAGCGCGTTAAACTCGTACACACCTCTGTCCATCAACCCCCACGCCAGACAGCTAGCCTGTGGCCAGAACAGCTGCGCATCAGCCTGCGCTATTTCCTCGGGGGTGCCGAGGTCAATGGCTACTCGCCACGCTGTTCTCGAACCAGCGACCAGGCCAGATGGATATAACCGCGTCGATACGTGTATCTCAGGGAGAGCGCTTGATATAGCGCCGAGGTAGTTGAGCCAGTGCGATGGCACGTCCGTGCCTCGCACCGTCCACTCCGTGATATTGAGGCCGGGCCCCTCGTCATCAACAATGAGCGTGAACGTAGAATTCGTGTCTTTATCTACGTAGGTGCCCGCGAAAGCAGCCCGGGCGTCGTCCTTGCCGGCGGTTTCGATAGCCGGAAGTAGCGTCGTGATGGTCTGCGAGCTCAGAAGCTGCACGACGCCAGAGCTCGTCTCAGGCCCTGTTGTTAGTATGCTGATGACCAGATCGTAGTCCGGGATCAGGACCAGGTTCGCGTGGTACGTGCCGAGGTCGCCGCCCTTGGTGTAGAAGTCGATTAGACGCTGGTCCGAGGTGACATTATCGGAACGAAGAATTTCCCACGGCGCGCCGATAGTATAACCCCATGACGACGTGAATGTAATCGGCTTCAACCATTGGCGAGTCTGTCTTGGCGACAGCAGCTTGTTTGTGAGAATTGCTGTACCGAATGCAAGGAGGTCCTTAGTGTTCGAGTAGAGACCGCCGGCGCTATTTACGTAGGTTAATGGCGCATTGAAAAGCAGTGTCTAACTTCAGGTGCGTGCATCTACTCACGGATCTTCAATTCCCAGACTAGAGTTCCAATTCGTATCATCCAAACTGATGGCACCAACCTTATCGTCAGGCTTCGTGTACGTAGTGCTAGGCATGCCAGCCACGTCTAGGATATTCTTCTGAACGAAGTCGTTAAAGGGTACCCCCGAAACCGACTCGACGACTAAGCTCAATATGAAGAAAGCTGTATTCGAATATACGGGGCTGCTATAGGGCGCAAAGACAGGATCCCGTTTGCCAAAGTTGTCCCAAAATTCTGTGCAAATGAGAATAGCCCAGGATAGATGTATATCGTTGTTCACTAACCTGTTGCATTGCAAGGAGCAATGCCATTGAAACCGACGCAGCCCAGTACCTCACGAGCCTGTGGGAGTCCGAACTGGGTCCAATTGACCGGAAAGCTTGTCAGGTCGGTTACCACTTCGTTGATTTGTTAGCATCGGAGTCATATGTGCATGTATGCAGTTACAATTCGAAAAACTCCTTACGATCCGCCCCAATGCCGCCCATATGCGATGCTAAAGCCTGTATCGTAACATCATCCCAATCAACAGTGGTGATCCGGTCTGGGGCACCCTTCTGTTGCTGCGCTAGCTCCCTCAGTCGTGGCAGATATTTGGTAATGGGATCTTCCATACGGACGCCATGGGTCTTGAGTGTCGCCAATACGGCGAATACTTTGGACACGCTGCCGACGCGATAGACGGTCGATGCATCGATCTGTGACGCGCCCCGCGGATCTAGTATCGGCGGGGTATAGTGCAAATCTGCGAGAGGTGTTCTCTCGTGAATCGACTGTACGCCAATCGATACTGCGGTACCGTTGAAGGCGACATTTAGGCCATCAATGATTTCTGTTAGCGCAGCCACAGCTGACTGCACCGCTGGATGTGAGCTCGGGCTCGTTGGTGCTGGTAGTACCGGACCCAGGGGAGGGCAGTGATTGTTCTTAGCCGCGAGGACATCGTGAAATAACACCAAAAATAAAGGGCACCCTTTCAGAAGATGCCGTGTCAACTGCATGCTGTTATATCCGAGCTAGATGTACTACGACGAATTACAGATAATTACCCATGGGGGATATAGGCATTCTTATCATTATATAGCCCGGAATCAACTAAACCGAGGCTTACAAGAGCGTTGATCATCCCTGGAAATTACTCCATCGCCTTCTTCTTAGGGAATGAATTATGGGGGATTTGGCAAGGGTTCGGGGCATTACGTCGTCGGGTCGAGATAATCGGTATTATTCAACTTTAGCTTCCTATCTGAAAGAATCTTGGCAAGGCAACAATAATAGGAAATGCTTACACTTCGTTGGTGGTCCTTCTTTTCTTCTTTCTCTTCTTAATAGGGCACGTTTCTCATATTCGGTGCTTCCAGGATCTCACCAACATGACAATAGTGTGAAGCCTAATAATAGGTGATGCTTATTGTTTACCTAGGACTTCCATTTCTTCAGGTTTCCGAGTCTAAAAAAGGGGTATCCAATTCTTTGATATTTTACTACTCTCTGTTCTCAGGTCTATCACGCCAACCGGCGCTTCCGTAGGGGGAGGGGCCACGATAACCCCGTGGCAACCAGAATAACCAGAGCCTCCTTAGAAGGACTCGACAATCCTTTGTTGTACAGTACAACTATAGTCCGAACGAGCGAGGTTTAGTTGTAATCAACGCGAAAATCACGTCCCAGCGACCGACCCTCCACGCCCATGTTTGCGCCATTTGCGCCTTCGCTTGGAAGTATGTTGCTGCCTACATCCAGCGGACCCCGAGCCTCGAATAGGCCCTTTCCCAATAATGTTTTGCCGGCCGAGAGATTCGAATAATTCGCTTATCCCTTATTTCGTGTCCTGTCTTATGTTTGGACGATGACCTTCGGATTCGGCGGGGATCTCAATTCGAATAAACCTCCGATCTTCCATAGGTTGCATGGTATTTGGGATCAAGATATGCAACGCATATCATAGGCACAACTCTTGGAAACATACTTGGGCCTCTCGCCATTCTAATACCGTGCATTGTTGTAGGTTTTCTTCTGTACATTGGTCCTGGCGTTTCGACATCCTCGGTTTTGTTTGCCCATCCTTGCATACTTGTGCGAAACATATTGTGCTCTCAAGGCCAGTGTCGGCAATGCATTCCCTGATCTTGTCCATGGTGCAGTCGTTATCCCTTTTCGTGTGTTCTTCGCTCTCAATCGGTAGCGCCGCGGCAAGAGAAGCACAGATGGCGAGTATTATGGAGACGTTGGGAAGGGTAGAGAACTTCATGTTGGCAATGAGGTAGTCGCGCGAACTGCTTAAGGAATGTTCTTAGTGAATAGAACGACTCGAGGAGAGAAACAATAAGTATTATCGTAAACGAGCGTGGTTTGAAAGATCGTCAATGGATGCGTGTTTGAGATCTACATATGACCGACAATGATCTTCCCAGCTTCTTATATATACACATAGGATAATATTGACGACGAAAAGAAACGTCCTAGAACGTCTAACAGGGGATGCGAGATCGTGAAGCAAGAGAGTCTCAAGTTGGCTAGCCATAGCGTGGATCTGAAACCAAAACCTCCTTGTGTGAATCGCCGCGCCAAGACGATACGATACAATGTGAGAAACCCCTGCATCAGGACTTCATATCATTATCATACTAAAGCGAAGCGTTTGACGAAACGCTTGCGCATACTACGCTTCATCTAATCTCAATGATATTGGTCATCAGTCTCAGTACGCCATTTGATACAGGCTTTCATTCATACATACTCGCGCAATTACACGCTGCGCCGACTCTATGACGGTGATGTTGGTTTGATGTTTCTACGCTGAAACATCACGACCGCCTCAACCCCAGATTCGTTGCGACTCCACTCACAATCTTTCGATAGGGAAACAGAAAAGATGTAGAAGCACGTCTCCCGGCTGGTTAGAGGATCTACCGCTAGGATGAAAAAGCTTGGCCTCGTCGCAGCTAACCAGACATCTCGGTGAGATATCCATGTTGTCCACGTCCCGGGCCATCCGCACTATGGCCAACTTCCAGGGATCGCATCTCATACCGAAAGTTAGCTTATAAGAAATGTCGCCTGCCTTTGTTCCATACGTATTCATCGGCCCTAGTCTACACATCGCACGTAGGTGAGGCTTTAGCTTAATGGAGATAGCGCGTTTCTACGCCCTCGTCGTTCGTCTCATGGTTCGACGGAACTCGCACAGACTATTCCAATACCCACCAGCACACATTCACACGTGGGCATTATGGAGCCGTTCGGCGCTTTAGGCTGGTTGCTAAATTAAGGGTTTCATAAGAATGCGCACGCCTCCTGTTGGTTATCTCTGAAAGCTCAACTCTTGCTATGATACAAGTTCCTCATTCCTATTATTATGCTTAAGAACTTTAGCGATAATTTGAAATAAAAGGAGAAACATCAGGCGGAAACAATCTCTCCCATTGAAAGCTACGTTGCCTGGTGTACCAGGAATACGTCCACTCTACTCTTAGGCAAGCATAATTATTTAATGGCGCTGGCTTGTAAAATCATTGAAGCCTACGTAGACGTAAGTAAACCTACCCTTGAGTCCAGCCTGAATGTGAGCCAAGTGCAATGTATGCTGTCTTCATTGCTCTTTAGGTGCCATGAAGCCGGTGTGCTATTGAAGTGAGGATATGTCTACACGTTTCGAGGGGTAGGAAACTTCCTACCTCTAGCTTGCGATACTTCACATTCACATGTTTCCCTCATATATATGATACTAGGGGATTTCATGCGCATCTAAACTCAGCCTAATTAAAGTGATGTATTGTATTCTACCTAGATCGCTCTACAGCAACCTTAAGTGTAGCTACGATATTCCTGGAACTTGTACCAAGGAAGCAGTCATAGTGGCCCTTGTCTACTCTCCATCTACCACCCGACCCCTGACCACCCTTGCCCTTAACGTCAAACCAGGAAATCGTACTGTTATCAAGACTAATGCTCATAGTCCTAGATTCCGTGGCCGGCACGAAAACCTTAGAAAATCCAACCAGGAACTTCGGCGCAAGTCGCGCCCTTTTCCTCGATGACGGGGAACACCGCCATGTAAACTTGCACCACTTCCGAGCCGTCGACGGCTCCAGTATTCATAACGGTGGCCGAGACGATAGCTTTGCTGCCTGCATCCTCCGCCTGGACCTTCCCGTCCACTCTCACATCCGATACGTCGAAGCTCGTGTACGATAGCCCGAAGCCGAAGGGCCATCGCGGCTCGATGTTCTTCGCGTCGAACCACCTATAGTCGACCTAGACGCCCTCCCCAAACTCGGCATAGCCTCTCCGCATCTCCCGGAAACCACGGGTGTGATCCGGAGTCCTGCAGGCGATACGGGAATGTGATCGGCGTTTTGCCGCTTGGGTTCACGCTACCGAAGAGCACATCCGCGAGCGCGCTCCCGTTTTCCTGTCCCTGGTACCAGGCGTGGACGATTTACGGAGCGGCGTCTGCCCAAGGCATGGCGATAGCGCCTGCTGATTAGGTTACAACTACCGTGTTAAAGTTAGCCTTGCACACAGCTTCCACGAACTCGTTAGTTCGGCGCAGCACGGCGAGCGACGTTCGGTCGATACCCTCCTTCTCAGTGTCGTCGTTCTGGCCGACAACCAAGACAACGGCGTCCGTATCTCGTGCTAAGCCCAGAGCTTCGTCAAAGAGCACCGGCTCATCGATTTGGAGCTGTACGCCGATGCGAACTCCCAAGAGAGTGTGGCAGAGGGTATTATCAAGAGGCGGGATCGGAGGCGTAGCCAGCACTTTATCGATGCGGAACTTGTACGACTTACCGCCCTCGAGTTCCAGCTCGGCAAAGCGGTTCACGCTACCGCAGTTCATGAACGTGCCTCCTGTCTGCGTCCAGTTGTGGTTATCGATGACTAGTTCGTCGTCGATGAAGAGCTTTGCCTTTCCCATGTTCGAAAGGCTGAATTGATAGGCCCCAGTCGTCGTCGGCGTCAAGAAACCAGTAGCCCGATAGCAGTGCTGCTGCCCTCGCAGACACTTGGAGGTATCTCCGTCGCTCATCATGAAAATAACCGAGTTGTTCCAGTGGGACGTACCAACCACCGGCCCCTAAAATTCGTGTCCAGCGAGAAAATCTACCTGAACGCCAGTCCTTTTCCCACCTGGAATTCTGAGCATCTCCCGGCAGAGATGGCTGTAAGTTGGTAAGGATTCCCTTAGAGAGGGACATGTCGATTTCAGCATTGGCCGCTTTAGCTGCCTTCGATATCGAGTCGCAAGGGTTGGTGATGTAATACAGGTTCACAGCTGCGCTTCCCGTTCCGCCTGTCGTAGTCTTCTGAGCATTCGGGCCCAGGATAGCTAGTTTCCGTAACCGTTGCGGTTTGAGTGGAAGCAGACCGCTATTTTTCAGAAGTACTATGGAATTTGAAGCAGCTTCACGAACGGTCTGGCGGAATTTGGGAAGATCGGAATCTTGCTCGCCTCCACTGGACCCCTTTCCTTGCTCTGGGTCTAGTGAATTGGCGCGGTTGAGAAGCTTGAGCAACCTTCCGGACGGAGACATCGATGTGTTATTTCTCGGAGACCTTGACATCCTGAACGGCTTTGAGGAGAGACTTGCCGTACCGGGTAAGCGAGCCTGGCATTTCGAGATCTGTCCCGGCGATTATACTCTTGGTTGTGTCGTTTAACCCGCCCTAATGCCTAGTTGGTCGACATTGTATGTCTCCTACATGTTCTTGCCAGCCACGAGGGCATTTCTCCTCGAGCGTAAGCGCTTCGAGAGCGCCTCGATCTTAGGAGCTTCAGCCATTAAGTCACAGTTGAATCGGCTTATTGGATTACTATTCGCTGCCTCGATGGCTGTTCTTAAGGGATTGGCAACAGCGCGCGGCACAGTCCATAAGCATCTTGCAAGGACAAAGTCAGTAAAAGAGCTTTCTCCTGGTCTCTAATGCACCCAGTCTTTTCTCTAGTGCTCTCAGTAACATGATCTTGCTCGTCCGCATCTTTGCCGATAGCGTCTCCATCCCCTCCATGTGGGCTTCATCTTAGGCTTTGGGATGCAGGTCTCGAAACTCGGCCGAGTTTATATAAATGCTCCCGTTGGAGACTTACTAGCGAATTTTCGGCCTTAGATCATGACGCTTGGCTAGCTCCCGACTGCGGAGAACTACAGTAACATCGGGTCTTAGAGAATTGTATAGATTAATCAATACTTGGTGGCTTGGTAAGTTCACGGCGGGTTACTGTGACCGCATATCTTCGAAAAGCCCTAACAACTCTCCTACGAGATGTGCATGCCTCTCCACATGATCAGTATGGGTACAAGTAGGTATCTTACCCAAAAACGTGCTGATAACTTCAGCTTCTTCCCAATCAAAGAAACCTACCTACATGTAGTATATGATTTTGGCTACTGTTGAAAATGAACACGCTGGGCCATAATGGTCAGCGGTTCAACTTATCTCGAGCTCTTGGGTAGAATGACGAATAAGGACATGCCTGTTGCCCGGATATTGTAAGTTCCAAGGGCCCAACAAGTGTAACACATGCCCAATGTGAAAGGTCTGACTTTCGGCGTCGTCGTCTCGGACACGTACGAACTCACGGATTCCTGAGCCAAACCATAGCCGAGGCCAACAATCATACGGTCCGCAATGAACATAGCAACATTCTGAGCTGAAGCGCCGATGATGGCACCGAGGATATTAAGAAGAGCGCCGATCCAGATGCCTTCCTTTCGACCACGCTAATCGATGTACACGTCGGCGAGTGGTGCTATCAGGATGGAGCCCATGTGGGTTGCGGCCGAGTTGACGGCCTTAGTGGTAGTCACGAGTTGAAAGTAGGCCCTGTAGCTGGGGCATGACATTGATGGAACCCATCAGAGAACCATCACAAGCGATTGTAACAGACTCGACAATGCATACAGCCACAAGGAGGGCCGTTGTCAGGCTCATTCGAAGTGTATGTGCAAGTATTTTCGGCGAGAACTACCTTAGTAGCTTGCGACCTCTTTGAAAAACGAAGAGGTAGCAAGGTGATAATTTAAGCCTGGGGGTGAACTGAAGGATCAGATATAACCTGCCGTCCACGACCTCATTTTGTAGAAGTCGTTTCTCCACGATGCTTGAGACTGGCAATCTGGGGTTGTTTCCACAACATTTAGGGAAGATCCATCGCCATCCGCTCATCCCATGGGGGAAAAGGGAATACAAGCGTTCTCATGCAACTAAATTGGTCGAGACTCGACCATGAACAACTAGTTAGTGGTTAGCCTGTGGAGACATGCAACTCACCCCTTTAACCATGTGAACCCCAAATCTCGGCCGAGGATTCTCACCCGCACGTATTAATCATTCGCTTACGGCAAAGACAATTCTCGGCCGTGCTTTTGCTAGAGACTCTCTAGCCATCTACATCATGCTACAATCACCATGTCAAATCGGTCGCAAGTCAGGAGCAGCCAAAGAACCGTCTTAGCCTGTACTGAATGCGCGCGGCGCAAGATTCGATGTTCTAAAGCGATTCCTTGCACATATTGCATCCGTCACAATAAGGCCAGCACGTGTCATCGAGAACCGGTTGCGGTAGTTAGCAGAAGGACGACCACGCGCAGAAGCCCCCCGGAAGTGCAGCATGGTCTCGACGACACATTGGGGGATTCTCCCATCCCAACTGGCACGGAAGTTTCCGGGAGGGTTCAGCCCATTTTGACAACCTGCCCGACTGCCCCTACTATTCTAAGTACACCAACTCCGCCGACTGTAGTATATACTCCGCCGACACGGGTCGTCGTTGCCGAAGAAGCGGCCGATGTTCAAGTTCCGGTGTTTCCCGATATTCCAGGTAGTGAAGCGTTGCCGGGTTCGACGCCAGGCCAGGCATCTGATAGCCGTCTGACGAATGAAGCTGCCGCCGCACTCCAGTTCCTAGCCCATGGCCGCCGAAATGTTCTGAATCGGCTCGCCGGACGGCAAGACTCGTTCGTTCGTGCCGCCCCGTCACCATCTTTCGGCGCCGGGAGGTCTGAATATCGTGCGCCTTGGGACATATTCGTCCCAGTTGAGGATGCGCGTATTTTATTGGCGTTCCATGAAGCACATCTTGCATGGATGCACCAAGCAGTTCACTTACCAACTTTTCGACAAGAGTTCGAGGAAAGCATCTTGCAAGAAGACTGCGATAAGTCGTGGATCTCATTATACTATGCCATTCTCTCTGTACGTCTCAAATTACTATTTACTTCCTAACCCCCTATTTGAGTGCGCCACTAACAGATACACACTGCTTAGCACACCCTATTCCACGCTGATGCGTCTCACCTTTCAACGCTCTCGCACCAAATAATTGGTCCGTAAAATCCGATGTACTGGTCCCATTTAGTCGGCGCATATGTTAACTCCTCATTATAGCAAATATAGACACCGCTCGTTTGTTGTTCGACAGGAGCATAGACACCCTATTCCGAGCCGGATTCATGGCAGAGCACAAATTGACCTCTGTTCAGACCATCTGCCTTCTCCTTCAAGTCGCTCACAACTTCGATAAATCCGATCTCATATGCATCTTAATATCTACAGCGATACGTATCTCTCAGTGCCTGAACCTACATCGGCTTGGAGCCGATCGAGAGTCGAGCCCCGAAAACGGGAAGAATTCTAGCTTAAGCACCCAGGGGCTTATTGACCGTGAAATCGCAAAACGTATTTGGTGGTTTTTGGTTCGATACGACTGGTTTCAAATTCCCTTTCAGAGCCTATGCCAAGTCCACCCTGCTCAGTTTAACACGCCAATGCCCGATGATACGTTCGATGAGCCAGAACTTATGATTCAGAATGGAGCGCTCGCCATACAGCCGCCAGAAGTTTGCACGCCGAGCTGTTGGGCGAACGCCTTAAATCACAGTAATAACTACCACTTTCGTTTAACCATCAAAATATGTCGCAGAGACTAACCGCCGTTATAGTGTCCGTGTTCGTTTGGAAGCACCAAGATCGGATCCAAAAGGTCGGATACCCGACGGATGATAAAGACAATATTTTAATATCATACGACCAGGTGATATGGGCGGATCGCGAGATCAAAAACCTGTATGCTTCATGGCCAGTATACCTACGCGAGCTCGACGAGTCTCTATGTGCGGCAGTAGCACAAGAGTCTTCCTTTCCCGTTCGAATGATGCCGGCGCTAGTTCTTCTCTCTGTTGCCCATAAGGTGTGTTGTGACGTTGTCCTGCCTAATATTTCTGACCAGTCTGACCACAGCCAAAGATTTTAATCGTTCACCGTCATTTTCAACTATCGAGCTTTCGGGATAGGCGTTTTGCGTTTACGCAGGTATGTTGGATCATAATATTGTTACCTACCTAGCATGTAAGTGCTTCGTGCTGACCTTAAATATTAGCTCTCGTGCATCACGATTTCGGAACGGGCTATTGAAGCCGTTCAACTCTGGCCGGATACTGCAGAGTCGCGTATAGCCCGCAGGATGTGGACCACTCTGACTTTCGTTATTAGTAGCTCCATCGCTCTTATTTTCGTGTTACTGTTCAAGTCCGAAAACTGCCTTACCTTTGATCTGGTAAAGATCCGACACCACGTAGAATTCTCGCGGAATTTCATCCGGGAAGAGGAGCAGACTAGCTCCATTGCTCGGCGAGGTGTCAGGCTGCTAGACGCGCTGATGGATCTCGAGCAACGCTCTGGAGATTCTGTAGATATTGAAACGGATATTGGGGATATCGTACGCCGGGTCGCCGCAGCTGATGGAGATTGTGCGGATGCTAGTGTCGCCGGGACCCACGGGATTGTGTTCCCTTATGGCCAGGATGTATGGGGTAGCTTCATGGAGAACTACGCCAATGTAGATTTCTTGGATATGAATTTAAACTGAGTATTACTTACACCTTGCTCATTTTTATGAGCTCATATTATGGGAATCATAATTAAAGTGCACCCATGTACACACCTACATGTAGGTGTCCTCGTCAGGGTGCTTCGTCTCTCAGAACCATGGCAGACTAAGGATCCCGGCCATATTGGGACCTATTTCCACATGTAATCTAGAATGCGCCTTACTTGTGGGTGGTAACCCCAGTGCGTTTTATCTCGGCCGAGATCAAAGGCCCCATGGATACTAGACGCGCCGTGTAAGAACTGATCTCCACTCATCACATCTCGGGGCGAGTTTTATTGCAACAAACTCAATACGGAAAGTCCGCAATGGGGACCTGGAACCCTTTGCTTTCATATGATTCGAGAGATAATGCCTCATGATGAGGGTATCGAGGCCGGTCCGGGAAAGTGATTTCCTCCATCCACTCCATCAGGGGCGTCCAGTGGCAGATCTGGATTTTTCAAATCCCGAATATTCGTATGTCCAGTTATGAACGTATTACTATTCCTGTCAGATTCTTCCTCCATTCTCAGTGTAAATATGTGCGGCTTATTCCTACTCCTTTCTTATTACCTTCCTGCGTCACGCAGAAACTCCCTTCAAACATTGAGCGAAATTAGAACGACGTGAGTTATGTCTGAAGAAAAAAGGTAAGCGACGAGCTGAAACCGTTCGCAACGATAGTTATGACTAACGGGATTAGATTACCGTCACGAAACGTCGATAGCGTCCTTGGTGATAGTACAGCGGGAGACTCATGTTCCGAGACACCCCATGAGTCTTTCATAGTAGGCTGGGACGGAGGTGACGATGACCCTTTAAGTCCTCGAAGCTTAGGTAAAGCTCGAAAATGGATAATAGTTATCGTCGTTTCCGCCGCTAGCCTTTGTGTGTATAGTACCTACCTCTCCTTCGATCGAAAAGGGGCTCGTGTTTACCCATATCGGTTGCTGACGTATCGATTGCAGGACCGCTGCCAGTTCAATATACACGTCGACCTATAGCCAGATGGAAGCCGAGTTTGGTAACTCCAGACTCATATCCATCCTGGGTCTTTCTCTGTTCGTGTTGGGTATCGCCTGTGGCCCATTACTCTTTAGCCCCCTGAGCGAGTTCTACGGCCGACGACCAATATACCTAGTAGCCTGGGCGATGTACACCATTTGGGTCGTGCCGCAAGCCGTTGCCCAGAATATTACGACGCTCCTGGTCGCGCGATTCCTGGACGGATTCTCAGGAAGCACGTTCTTAGCGGTATCTGGGGGAACAGTCGGCGACCTGTTCTCAAAAGGGGAACTTCGATATCCTATGGCTGTGTCCTCGGTCTCTACATTACTTGGTCCCTGTGTTGGGCCGTTGCTTGGTGGATTCATCAACTATCACCTCAATTGGAGATGGACGTACTACATCCTCCTCATTTGGGCATGTGCCCTACTTGTTGCGATCGTCCTCGTTCCGGAGACGTACCGTAAGATACCACTTCCTGCCGCTATAGTAGATTGATTCTAAGGGCGTGAAACAGATCCCGTCCTTCTCCGAAACAAAGCTAGACGGCTTCGATTATCTACGGGCGACCACCGGTGGAAAGCCCCAATGGAGCTGTCTAATAAGTCAATCCCGAGGACAATATCTTTGTCCCTTCTGCGGCCGTTCCAGCTTCTGATCTTCGAGCCCATGTGTCTTAACCTATGCATCTTCTCGGCTATCCTTCTCGGGATTCTTTACCTCTTCTTTGGGGCGTTCCCGCTTGTATTCACCACTAACTATGGCTTCAACCTCTGGCAGGTGGGGTTGGCATTTTCTGGGATTGGCTGTGGTCTGATTATTGGGACTGCTTCCGGATCTCATGTTGACCTTATATGGCGTCTCATGCACCCTCGTCGTATTGATAACGATCTCGAGGGAGAGGCACCTAAGACCGAAACAAGCGAGCCAGAGCACCGTCTGCCCTCAGCTGTTATCGGTGCAGTTATTGTTCCAATAGGCCTGTTCTTGTTTGCGTGGACATCCTACCCCACGATACACTGGATAGTGCCAATCATAGGATCGTTGCTCTTCGGAATCGGGTAAGTTGGAACACTTCTAGTTGATCGACTTCATCTCCGTTCTATCAGCGAAGACAAAGGTATCAGGACGGACTTGCTAGATTAACAATTTACTGACGTCTACCTTGTCTAGGAACATACTGGTTTTCATTGGTATATGGACGTTTCTTGTAAGTGATGCGGGGCAGAATACCATCAGTTCTGCGGTGAGTCAGCCATTGACACTCATTCGCAGGTCGATGCCTATCCTGAATACGCTGCAAGTGCATTAGCGGCGAATTCTTTCGTACGGTGTCTCTTCGGAGGTAAGTAAAGAGTTTTTGGATGATCGAGTTCTATGAAAATAAGAGTTGACCAGGGCTGACGTTTCATCTTGTTAGCTATTTTCCCTCTTTTTGGGTATCAAATGTACGAAAAGCTCGGGTTTCAATGGGCATCGTCCCTCATGGCATTTCTTACCTTAGTTATGATGCCTTTTCCATATCTCTTCTTTAAATATGGAAAGTCTATAAGATCTAGAAGCCGGTACGCGAAGAATTAAACTGTTCACGGATCCAGGTCAAGGATATCATTAGCATGCTACGATTGAAGACACTTTTGAGATGCGGGAGATATTAGTGAGAAAAGGGAATGCAAGTTAGCTGAGATAGACCCAACGGATCAAGTGCTCTGAAATGAACGACGAACTTAGTACCGCTTTTTCAAACAACTCGTGGTTGAACGTGAAAAGAGTCAATTCCTCGGATTTGGCTTCGGAAAGTGGCCGTACGATAGGGCCAGCATAGCTGTAATCTCCGATATCTTGCTGCTGTACATAAATTCAGCACGCCCACCCCTGCGCCACATCACTGGCCGCTTATTCGCGTACCTGTGTGTACACATATGCCTATTTTCAACGACCCGGTCACAAGTTCTCGCAAAGTAAGCCGGACCTTAAGCAATGATACCAGCTTTCATGTAGGATGGTATTTCTTGTGCAAGCCTATTTATTTGGATATGGTACCACGTCTTCCCCCTTACCTGATCTACATTATGAGCGGCTTAATGATAGATCGCGCTGTCTTACTGCTTCTTCCATCCAGAGCATCACATATCAGCCCAATGTGGTTTACCACCGCAGCGGTAGAATACTGACTTCAAAGGGGTCCGCTTAGTCACCAACGCACTCGCATTAGTAGGTCTTGAAGATCAAGGTTACAGCGGCGCTGTCGCAACGATATTGGCGGCGGTTCAGAATGTAATGATTGGAGTCTGGTTCCAGCAAGGGATGACTACTATGGAACACCATCTCCAACCTCAACCCAACCCCGCGATCCTTCATGCCGCTATCCGCATACCCCGACAACTGGGACCTCGCAAGTCCCAATCGACCCCGGACTAATTCCGATAATGGCTATAGGTTGGAATCTCGATACCGCAAACTTTCGGGCAAGAATTGCGGCGATTTCAAGATTTCGGTAGTGACAAGGGCCAGCAGCGGCTTGGCGGACGCCGTACAACGCGTAGGAATGGGGAAATTTGGGGTACTTTACGGAGTCAAATGGGGTCGTATGGGGTACCCTGGCCAATATAATGACGAAGATTAGGATATATGAAGAGAACCTAGAACCTGGATGAGCCTTGTGGTAGCAATGAGCTTACCGCGGTGTATTACTCTGCATAATTGCTAATTACCTCGGTTTCATGGCCAGAAGTCTTAGATATGAGATCTCCTTGGATTCATGCTGCTGGTGCTCTGGTGCTTGCCGATAGAACTACGGCAGTTGGCACCAAAAAGGACTTCACGGAATATGTGAATCTCTTCATCGGTACTGAGGGCCCCGTCTCAGGCACAGCTTACAGCGCTGGTAACGTCTTCCCGGGAGCCAGTTTACCCTTTGGCGCGGTCAAAGTCGGGATTGACACTACCAGGTTTGTAGCCTTCTATCCGAGGACCACAAGTGTCTTACTAACAAGTCGAATAGATGGAATGTCTCATGTAAGTGGTGATACTTAAGAATCATGCTTGCAGCTGGACTTACTAGGAACTATACATCTCGAGTCACTATATTAGCCGTCTTTAACAACATCTATTACTGACATTTACATTATCTCTCAGTTTCGGCCAACGGTGGCTACACCCCTGACGGAAATGTGACCGCAATTACAATGCTTCACGAAAGCGGCACAGGAGGGGCACCCACATATGGCCTCATCCCGCAGATGCCCCTCACAACCCTAGAGGGCGTTAACGTCCTCGATAATCTGACCTATATGCAACCGAGGGTCGCCGAAGACGTAGCGGAGGTCGGATACTATAAGACTCAACTGCAGAATGGTGTCACTGCCGAAATGAGTGCCAGTATGCACGCCGGCATTATGAGGTACACTTACCCTCGAGACTCAGACGGCCGCTTCGTTCTCGTTGACCTCAGCCATTTCATCCCGAGTACTGGAACGAAAGAGCAATGGTACAGCAACGGTAAGCTAGAGCGTGGTGACGATGGTACTTGGTACTCAGGTTACGGAGTCTACCGAGAGGGCTGGGCATGGGGTTAGTATTTCCTGCCGATTTAGGTGAAAGTCTGCTAATATCTCCAAGGTGGTGATTATCGAGTATACTTCTGTGCTCAATTCGACTCGGTGCCGTCGCAGTCTCAATTGTTCTCCGGAAAAGCGACCGATCCATACTGGCCGAACACAACTGATGTCAAACCGACATTTACTAATCGGACCTGGATAGAAGGCGGGACTATCGGATACCAATACGCAGACCGAATTGGTGCTCTGTTTGAATTTCCCCCGAACACAACAACTGTGAGGTCCAAGGTTGGAATATCCTGGGTCTCGGCAGACAAGGCGTGTCAATTTCTCAGTGAGATTCCACATTGGGATCTAGAAGCGGTTAGAGATGCCGCGAAAGAGCAATGGAACTCAGAGGTCCTCTCGAAAATTGACGTCGCAACAACGAACGACACCCAACTGGAGATGTTTTACACGGCCATGTATCATTCCCACCTACTCCCCTCGAATAGAACAGGGGAAAATCCCTACTGGGACTCTGGCGAGCCGTATTATGACGACTTCTATACCATCTGGGACACATTCCGGTGCCTCCATCCTCTTCTCACGCTTATTCAACCTAAAGCGCAGATAGAGATTGTCAGAGCGATGATTGACATTTGGAGATATGAACGGTTTATGCCGGACGGGCGAAGTCACAACCATAACGGCAGAGTGCAAGGCGGTTCCAACTCAGACAACGTACTTGCCGACGCTTATGTGAAGGGGCTTCAAGGTGGTATCAATTGGACCGATGGCTACGCTGCTATGAAGACAAATGCCGAAGTCCAGCCATACAACAACTTTGACTTTGAGGATCCGACTGGGAGTACTAAGGAGGGCCGCGGCGCACTCCAGGACTGGAAAAAGTTCGGCTACGTGACTCCAGCTAATGGTCGGTGCCTGAGCAAGACAGTTGAGTACTCCTTAAATGACTTTTCGCTGTCTCAAGTCGCCAAGGGAGAGGCACCAGAGGATACGGTGAAATACCTCAATCGCTCCGCGTAAGTTTTCCGCCACGGTTTTGGAGTTTCGACGAAACATTGAGGCTAATTCATGAATAGTGGCTGGCAAAAAACTTGGGCCGCTGATGTGACATCCCTGAACTTCACTGGTTTCCTGGCGCCAACGTATCCGAATGGTAGTTACCAGGACTACGATCCATTATCTTGCGGCGCTTGCGAGTGGAGCAGTATTAGTTACGAAGGCGTTCCGTAAGTAATGTTTTTCGCATCTATCAGCGGGCTTACACTGACGCGTTCCTGAAGATGGGAGTACAGCTGGACCATCCCGTTCGACATGGAGTCCTTGATTTCTCTGATGGGAGGCCCAGAGAAGGCGGAGGCAAGGTTGGATACTATGTTCATACCAGGACTTACGGGATCAGACCAAGGCGGAAATAGCGCCGGAACGACTATATTTAACCCTGGTAATGAACCGAGCTTCATGACACCGTTTCTGTACAACTACTTCCCAAAACGACAGCATAAGTCTGTTCAGCGATCGCGCGAGGTTGTCGATCAGTACTACAACACCGGGCGCTCGGGAATTCCAGGTAATGACGATGCTGGTTCAATGAGTAGCTGGCTTGTCTGGAATATGATCGGCCTCTACCCAGTCGTTACGCAGCCAATCTACCTGGTGCTCTCTCCGCGATTCGAAGACATTACCATGCGGCTCGGGGATGGAGGCGCTTCTCTGAGGATCAAAGCGACTGGGCTGGATAAGGGTTCCTACGTCCAAAGTCTTAAACTCAATGGCCAGAAATGGGACAGAAGTTGGATTAACCATGAAGACATTGTCCGCCCTGATGGAGAGGACAGTTTACTTGAGTTCGAACTTGGTGCTGATAGGACAATGTGGGATACCGGTGATATACCACCCAGCCCCGGTCACGTTGAGCTTTGAAGGAATTACTATGTACATCCCTAATGTGTACCATTACAACAGTGGCCGATACTGGTAAGAACCCTATCCTCGCATGGGATTGTACCAATCGATTCACGACGCTCCTTTGGGTACTTCTCCGACTTGTTATACACATCGTCGCAACTACCAACTATTGGCGCTTCTCATTGACCAAGAATACTCTTACGAACGAAAGGGTAAGCGAAAGACTGGACGGTTGGCGAGAAATATTCTCGGCACCAGGGGGTACTGGATTGCCCGTGTGGTGACTATCTGTGCAAATCGTAAGACAATATATATCAACACAGAAGTAACATTATCACCTAGGTACTCGATATCGGAGTTGACACCAAGAAATTCACCCATTATGTTCTTGGAACAGATATATTATCGGGATTGCGGTGTATCGTTGATTGATGCACTTGGCCATATTCCTACCGTCTCGTATTCTCAACGTTTCTTTGTGGACTAATCCTCATCATGGAGTTGAGTAGTGAAGGTGAACCAACTAGTCTAATTATGTTAGGCCGATAGCCAAATGCCTAGGTGCTTGGGTGACTCAAGTCGCAGGTAATTCATTGCGCTGTGTTGCTCGGAAGAGCTTGGATACGGTGGCGGTGGAAGGTTCAAGTAAGGAATATGGGGTCGTAATGACGGGCGCTATAGGCGTCACAGGCGCCTATATTGGGAGCCCCGAGCCAGACCACTAGGTTAAAATAGAATATAAGAATCTTAACATAAGTGTGTGCTTTGATAAAGAAGAGAGTAATAATCTCGTGCCCAATATATACTCCAGAATACCTCCATGTACATAGTATCATTCCCGATTATACCATAATCTCAGTCACCACCAAGCTTCTTCCGAGGAGCAGGTCCCCCTTTCTTGGAAGCCTCATATTTCGGTCTATAAACACCCCCTGAGGAAGCCGCTATATGCTGTATTTCATAGAAGCCTAAGGTACCAACATCGAGCGAGGTGAGTAGAGACTGGGCCGCGTCGAAAGCAACCCGGACCGTTTCTACGCTGCCATCCGGATTGCGCCTACCGAGTACCGCCGTCTTATCTTCTGTAGATTGCTCATCTAGCACCGCGAAGTACGTTGCCCCGCCGAGCTGACGGGATACCTCTTCCACCGACTGTCGCACGAACGGAGAAGTGAATGGTCGCAGTGGCGGTTCCGATGCGACGGTTGGTATTTCACCGTCCGCCGTGACGATACCAAGGCGGGGAGGGGTCTTTGGCACGAGTTTATTACTCCCGGCTAACGCATCAGCCAGAAAATTCTCCACTACCTTTCAATAGCGCAGTGTTAGTGACCTGATCTGGGAAGAACATCTGAGTAGTGGTCGCTACTCACTGGAACTGACACATTAGCAATGCAATAGACTGGGAATACAGGCATGTTGGCGATTAATTATGTTCTCGAGATGTACGCGGCTGCGAATGATACCTAGAGTTCCAAATACTTCAGATCCATGACGGAGAGGGTCCAGAATACCCCACATCAGGCTTGTGGGCATGGGCATACAGTATGAGTTCGGCCATATATTTACTAATTATTATCTAGATGTACGTTGTCGATCTGTATATACATATATGGGTACATGTAGGTGCTAGCTACCTACAAAGTATATTCCACTCCTAAATCTTTCTTCAGATACATGTAGTCATTGAGGTTTAAAGATACTCGCAGGCGAAGAGACCAAAGTTGCCAAACGGTAGTTGTGACTCCGAATCCCATTCCTCAGTGCTAGCTCCCAAGCGTATTCGCTCATTCTCTCCACGTCGAAACGCTTCACACTCTAGGTCCGAGACAAAAGAATTGCAGCTGATCTTAATTCCCTCGACTTCGTGAGATTTGATCCTATTCGTAGTAACTTTGGTACATCACCTCAACGCATCGACGGTCGGTACCATAGAATACCTAGGGAGTTAAAAAGGGTCCACTCCTCGGAGACCTCCTTTTCGGTTCGCACGTAACACCTCCGTTCGATCCTGTAATCGATAAACCAGACAGTCTTTAGGGTCAATAGCTCAAACGATAGATTCACCAGGGCCTAGACGACATCTAAGCTACCCACGGTTGCAGACCTACGGCCCAGTTGCGCATTCCATACCGCGACTGCGCATACTGGATTGAAGTCTAAGGCAATATGTTGTAGGCCCTTGAAACCCCATTAATTTGATCCCCAAGATACGTCGAAGGGGATTCGGTCCCAACCAAGAGTGACGAGATCATGTGGTTGGAAGCAGAAGAGATCATAACGAGGAAAGACGGTGGAATAACGGCATGTAGAGTAATCGCTAAGAAAATAACCTATTGTTGGCATCATTGACCGCCCTAAAATCTGGCATATAATCTCGCTCTGCTTCCCACCAAAGTCCTCTCGGACTTTATTCCATGTTTCGCTCTTAAAAACGCGCTCCATATTGAGACGAGACTCTTTGCAAGTATTCCACAGACGACCATCAAGGTAAGTCGAGAAGTTGTCGTGTATCCACGAGGGTGCTGCTTCATTACTCGACGACTCATTCAAGCCGACATAGACGGGTCTGGGCAGGCATCTAGGGGCTGCCAAGCGAGGGCCTTTGAAGTTAACATCATCATCGCTGGTGACATGGTCGTCAGCGTTATGTGCTCGAAAGATATGCGCACGTTGGTGGGGAGGGCCCCTAGGTCGTATTACAAGTCGTCATATCTTATCCCTCAGCTCCCAGGGAAGGGAAGAGAATGAATGGGACGTTTCTGGCATTTTTGAAGGTTGCGAACTGGGGAATGAGAAGGACGTAAGCTATCGAGTCTGATATTTACTGGGCTGAGAAAGTGACAGGATAGCTCTTGTTACGACGCAAGTTGGCATCGACATGGGTGTGGTACGCGATGGGGGCTTGAGAGTAGTCAGAGTGAATGGCTTTGCGGAAGGGTGGAAATTCATGGTCCAAGGGATCAAGGAATCGTACGAGATTGATTTCCAGGCAGCCAAATTGAACTCTTAAGGTAAGTTTCCTCGATGTTTTAGGTATTGACGCTGCTTCCGAGTTGTTATAGCGTAAGTAAAAGACACCATATGATAGATTAGAGGTGGCAGATATGGAACCGAGGTGGCTAGGTAGGTTTCTGGCGGCTAGAGGAGGGGACTATTTTCACAGGTAATGGCCTCGTGTGGTATTTTGGTAAGTACTAGGCATAAGAACTTCAATGCTCCATTCTCAGAGACATCTAGAAGCTGAAACGAGGGCTTCATCGTGACGAGAAATCTGGAAGTAAAGAGCGTCAATTTTTTCTTATCTAGAAAGTGCTTAAAACTGCCGTTATTAGAGGGTGTTATACCCGATATATGACTTCATTACATTCAATTCGTCGTGAGCTCAAGCTCACCGAGTGATTTGTTATATTTCGGTAGGAGTCGAAATGATGGGAAGAACTCCGGGCTTGGCTAGGCCAGCATCCAATTCATGCATCCTCAAATTTGATAACTATTAGGATGATGCTACTTCTGAGTACATTGTTAATGGAATGGTTGACGGGCCTCCGTTCACCCATTTAAATTATAGGGCAAGGAATTTTGGTAGTCATCCTAAGCACTGGTGAAAGACAGAACCCGAACCGAACCACCCAATTCCTTAGTAGCATAGTTGAAAATGCCAAAGCGATAGCCCATAAAGTAAGCCCAGTTAGTCCACATCGTGTATGGCGTCCCCAGTTGCGTGAAGGTCTGCCCGTCGGTGCTGTAAGAAAAGTTGGCCGCGTAGCTACCGCTTGCACGCGCATCTAATGATGCCCGAAGCCATATAGTCTTGTCTATGGGGATGTCTGTCAATGCGGCCACTATAGTCCCTTTGCTCGTCGTGTTCCATGCAGATTCTTCTTGAGTGATGTTGTGTACGACGGATAATGTGTACTCCGCCCCATCACGGTGAATGCCGATATACGCGGTGCGATCGCGGAAAGCCGCGAGACCAAATCGATCACCATCCGCCATATTGCTAAAATCGACCTCAAGGGTGCCTACGGGGAACTCGCCGTGAATGCGGTGGGTGAGTGTGTTGCGTGCTGCATATAGGTCGTCCGTTATAGTTGCGGTAGACAGAATCACACCGCCGTTAGTGACCTTGTACTTGGTTTCATCGGGATTGTGGTTCCATTCCCAATCGGGGCCTAGGGTATCGCCATCAAATGTATCGGTGCGAGTCCATTCTTTTACAGTTTTGAGCGGAAGCGGCGCGGGATACGATGAACCCCATCCGCCGGCCTCGTCAGCGACGAAATAGGGGAAGCTGTCATTGCCCCACTTTATAGGGGCTAAGACGGGCATGCGACCGTTCGGGTATGCCCATGTGAATGACATGTAGTACCAGTCGCCGGTTGACGCTTGGATGAGACTACCCTGGTGAGGCGCTCCTCCATTCGAGACTGGTGACTTGACGGCGTCGACCAGGATCTTGCTTTCGTATGGGCCCCAAGGGCTTTCGGACTTCCAGATGTACGTAATATCGCCAGGGTGGTCATCGAGGATGTAGTAGAGCCCATCTTTCTTATACATTCGATTTCCTTCAATTCCGTCTTTGCCCACATCAGAAGCGCTGAATATGTGTTTGGTCTGCACCTGGCTGAGACCGTCTTCAGACAGTTGGGCCACGGAGACGTCTGTTGCTCCATACACAACATACATCGTATCATCATCGTCTATCAAGAGACCACAATCGTAGTAGCACGTACCACCCGGAAGTGCGGCCGCACGTGTCCACGGCCCTGTGACATCCTTCGCGGTGTATATGTATGTTACCCAGAAGTCGACGCAGCCAATCCAGTACCAAAGCCCTGTACTCTCGCGGAATCGCATGGTGGAAGCCCACGTTCCTCCTCTATATGCATGACCGTTCGTCAGATTGTACTTCTCCCCAAAATTGAGGCTAGGTACAGAGTGACCGATCAATTCCCAATTGACAAGATCGCCGGACCTTAGGATAGGAGCACCCGGGCTGTAGTGCATATTTGAGGCGGAGAAGTAGTAGAGCCCATCAGGGCCAACAGAGACATCGTTATCGGCGAAATCCTCGTATACCACAGGGTTCTGGAAAGTTTCTGCGCGCTCTTGAATTGGGTGGTCGACAATTACACTGTTCCGCAGTCCCTTTCCTGGCTGAGCGGTCCTTGACCACACCAGGTTGGCTTGTAACAAGCCGGAAAATAAATAAGTATATCTCATCTTTATGGATGTTGGCTGCTGAATACAACATCGACAACTGGAGCGGGAGGTATGAATTTACATTACCACATTTCCTTAATTACCTACCTACATATATACCTCATATGTAGGTACCTTGGCATACATGTCGAATCGTTAGATACGTGCGTCTGTTCGTAGTCGCCTGCAGGAGCCGTACTTATATTTTAAGTATAATTCTAGGATTGTGTGTCGGCCAGAATGCGCGGCGCCCTGTTGGATGTAACTCTGCTGCTAAAGGAGGGTTTGCTACCGAGGTCGCATCGCGGGCGATCTTGGAATCTGGTGATGCCTGCAATTTTTTCCTAGTCAGGAATCAATTGCTAGGTTATACTTAAGCGCCCCTATGGAATTTAATTGAGCTCATGGCTTGCGAAACCGTAGGGGCCATGTTATTGTGCGTTACTTCTGCCCTTACACTAGAAAGAGCGACATATCCCCTAACTTACTAGATTATGCGAGTATTAACTCTTTATCGTTGACCTACAAGGCCCTGTAGTCGAGATGGCTGACCACGCCCGTACCGATGGCGTGAAGTTATAGCTTAGCGTTTTCTATTGTATCTCTTGCAGACGACGGAACGCCTGTTAGAAAACTGGGAATCCTCTAGTGGTTGTCTACGCCGTGGCGACAGATTTACTCGGCGTGGTAGCTTGAATTGCTTAGGATCAGAGGAATACTATCTAGCAATCCTCGTCTTGACGTTTCCGGCTGAGGAACACGCTCTATTTTACATTTACGGGGTGGCCGCAATCATAACTCCTGCATATGATCATAATGGCCGCCTCTGCCTCCAAGCCGAACTCCCCTATATTTGAAACTCTCATTAGGGCGATGGGGAAAAATAAGACGACGAAAGTGGGCATACCTCATAAGGCTGGTATGGATTAATCCATCGAACCCGCGCCCCGGGTTTGTTAAGTACGGGTGGAATCTATCCCCTGTGCCCCGTTTGTAGAGCCGCACACCTAACGGTGCGATTCCTTCCACATCGCCTTCCTGAGGCGCTACGCTCGGTCCTAGAGGCGTAATTAGCGTGACAGACTTGATATGACTGAAAGCGGTTAATATAGCTCTCAATCCGTCGACGCTAAAGCCCTTGATGCCAAAGAAGGTGTCATCCGAGTCCCGATACGTGATGGACCGCGCAGCAATCCATATGTTGATGTTTTGTAATTTCTCGAACCGGCCGAGCCGCAACCAATGAAAGTCGTAGACCTTGTGGCGGCGCTTGATCCCGGGAATATCAGAATTGGCACACATCACGAGCATGGGAAAATCCGGACTGAGCGATAATTCCAAGCTTCGGGTATACTTGAATAAAGCTGGGGGCGTGATGCCTATTGCTCCCATGGCTGGATGATGGGCCACAGTAACCAAAGAACGTCTGTAGCGCTACTAGATCGGTGAATATGAACGTTGTTGACTCGTAAATGGACTGTGGGCATTCTAATGAACTGGGGCACATGAGATCTCGAATACTCGCCGGATCAAAGAAAAAGGCTGAGCACCTACATGAGTTTACAAGGCAGCAACATTGGGATGTAGGCACTTGACCAAGGCCTGTCTTGCTTGGTCTTCCGCATTCCTTTCTAGCAGACATTCGTGTACGTGGAGGGGCCCGAGATGGCCAGAATACCGTGCTCCTTTTCCGCATGCTCACCGCACAACCAATGGTTTACCCATGGAGATTGCAGACGCCTTACAGTAAAGCGATGTCTTCTCGTGCTGGCCCTTATTAATCCACTGACCCAAGGGGACCCTAAGTTGAGCTCTCAGTTCTTCAATGTCTTGTTGCAACTCATCCTGAACTCCGTATTCCATTGCGCATGGCCAATGGCAGAAGTGTTTATCCTCCGTCTTGCCATGCCATAGGATGTGCTGGCGAAGACCGCAAGAGCGCCACAGTTCGAGATAAATAGCATCGCGGATCTCGCGTGGTAGGCGGTTGACGAAGATGGATTTGGTTTGAGGGTTGGCTGACATGGTTATGGTGCCTCGCCAGAAAGCTCAAGGGGACTTCATAGTTGTTCTTTTACCGGTGTTGTCTAAATATGGTGCGCATTGAAATTGATAACTGTGCCTTTTATCGACAAGCAGTATTCATTGCCATGAAGATGAGGTAGGGTCATAGGGGGGATTCACGCAGGTATGATGAAGACAAAAACTTAGATAACTCTAAAGAGGTAGAAGGTAGAATCCACAGACGTCAGCTCAATATTGAAGGCAGGGGATACAGTATGGATCTTGCTCACAAATTCATGTTTCTGTAACGCTCTTCCCACGTTTCCTTTCTTGCGGAGAAATAGCAGTCGTAAACCCACTACTTGGACAGGGATATCGGGGTAAATCCACAGGCCGGGTCTTCGATCGTGGGACCCCCCAGAGTCGCCTGAACCAATCGAAATGATAGCGGCATAGTGACCCCCGGAATTTATATCCAAGGGCCTGCAGTTCGGCGAAATATTGTACCTGAGTACCACTCAGGCAGTCAGGTCCTGCGCCTAAACGCCAATAGCCTTCGCTTGTCCTCATCCATTTCTTATCTCTCTTTCTTCCCTTCTATCTGCGAGGCGAGAGCCTCGATAGACTCCGCGCTGAACCACAGCTGGAAATTCCTGCATCTTACTGGCCGGAAGAATTACTTCGAAGCACTAGGTAATTTTTCCCGGGCCTACTTTCGTCGCTCTGCTACTCGTCACATGTGCAGCTTCGCTTCTTTGAATTGCGACTGTTATAAACCACTCCAGCTCTTCAATAGTGGAGGTTCGTAGAGGTTCGTATAAATAATTCCACCAACTCGAACCTCAAGATGCCTCCCTACGATACCTTCCGCGACCACCTGACCTGACCTGACCTGACCCGACCTAATCTGCTCGATCCACGCTTAACTGCGGAATATACAGCCACATTCTGTTCGGCCGATGCGCTGTTTGCTGCTCTGTTGCTGCTCTGCTCCTTCTACGATAAGCATACAAATCTACGCGAGCCAGAGACGACGTTTGCCATGAAGATCCCATCGCTCGAGACAATTCCGGTGTCAAGCTATTCATAGTATTGCTATAGTATTACTATCGCAAGTCGTCCGAAAGGCGGTTCGCTCTGACCCGGAACTTTGCCTTTGTTGGAGCGTGGACGTCGTCTTCTGGGCGCCATGGCCACTGTCCAGCAGCTCCATCAGACCCCCACACCAACTCGCCCGCTTGGCAATAGTGGCGCAACTATCTCGACCGTAGAGATGGATCTAGATAGATCATCACGGTCGATGGCCACGAACAGGACGAAGATTACTAGTGGATTGCAAAAGGGAGATACTCGTACAGCCGTTATCATCTATGGATCCGGACAGGAGAGCATAGTGTCAGTGTTCGCCGATGTCTTGGGTAAACCGTACCGGATAGCAGACAGCTTTCAAGGTATAACTTCTATAGAACAAGAATTGGTGCTTGGGATATCGTTGGCGAGCGCCAAAATCGACATTTCTTCACGCAATCGAGGCGCCGTGGTTGCGATTAATGCCCATTGTGTCAATCTCGGGATGCCTCCGGATACCTATATTTCCGCCCAGTGCGACTACGAATTCTTATATCCCGAGACCTCCTTCTCTCGTCGAGACCTGGCTCGTTTCATTTCTTTTACTCTCGGCCAGATCAACCATCATGACTCGCTCATGTCCAAACCGCGTACCTACTTCATTTCTACTACGTTTCCCGACGTCCGGGCCGCCCTTCCCAACATAGATATCCTCACGGTTGGTGCTGACGCCGTAGAACTACGTGTTGATTTACTCAAGGAGCCCCTGAACGATGGCCGCTTTGCACCGATACCTAGTTTAAGCTACGTCGGCGAACAGGTCATGTTATTGCGCCAAAGGACGGAACTGCCTATCATCTTCACGACGAGATGCACACAGGAGAACGGCCGTTTCCCGATGGATAACCCTGATCTATACTACGATTATCTCTTCCGGGCGATCCAGTGGGGTGTTGAGTATATCGACGTTGAGCTTTGGCTTCCAGAACACATCCGGCGAAGACTCTATGAGAAACGAGGAAGTAGTCGCATTATGTCGGCTTTTCACGATTTCTCCGGCTCCTTTAAGTGGCCTTCACCTCAGGCTGAGACAATCTTTGTCGAGTCTCGAAAATATGCTGATATTGTAAAAATGATATCAATAATCAATGACCACAACGAGAATTTCGAGCTGGAATACTTCCGTTCAAAAATTCGAAGCGAATACCCGGGTTCGCCACCCTTGTCGGCGGTCAACATGGGAGAGACGGGTCAATTTTCAAGGACACTAAACAAGGTGTTCACGCCCATTACACACCCCCTTCTTCCGATCATTGCCGCGCCGGGCCAGATGAGTGCTGCGGAAATCAACGCCGCCCTCTCCTTACTTGGCCAACTCCCCAAAAAGAGTATTTACGGGATCAGCAGCCCATTTTCCCGTATTGCGACACCTTATGCGCCCTTTTATGAGAAGTGTTTCAATGAGCTCGGATTACCACATCAATTTGCCGTTGTCGAACGGCACTTGACGGGCCCCAATTGTGTGGAAGCTTTATGCAATCAAAAATCATTCGGCGGGGCATATTTGAGTCCGCCTGTATCTCTAACGAGCCTTATGCACAACAGCTCATTCTTTGCGGGCCTTAACAATGGCTTGGGCCCCTCACTTACCGAGGCGGCCCGTACAATTGGTATGGTAGACACCATTGTGGTTCAATCCGGATCATCATCTCCGCCGCCTTCGGCCCCCCCTATGACTCCGTCGGGTTCCCATAGAGGTGTTGATACCTCCCCGAATCCCGGGATAAATAACGCTGAGGGGCTGCCACCTAACTCGTCCCTAATTTTTGACAACGCGAATTGGCGTGGCATTGTCAGCACTCTGACGCGTGACCTGGCGCCATCGGCTTACTCTGGTCGCGCAGCAGTCGTCCTGGCTACGAACGCCGACGATGCAGCGTCAACTATGTACGCGCTGAGGGCACTTCGTATTGGCAAGGTATATACCGTCGGGTTTAAAATACCTCCCAATCTACCCCGCGGTCTCGATGTCGAGCCCTTCAATAGCCTAGAGGGCCTTCAGCGGGCGAGAATGGTGCGCGACAAAGCTAGCCCGTTCGTGATCATCTCTGCTCTCGGTCCTGATAAGTCAAATATTGTCGGGATGCTTGTACGCGCCTTTGGCGGTTCCAGGGGTTCGTCGACGCAGATTCGTAAGGTGTTCCTGGACCTTGTTGACGGACCAAGGAAAGGGGATCCAAGCGCTGTAGCTGAGCAGAGCGGGTTTGCTGCGTACGGCGTGGCAGATACGACAGCCTTCACAACCGTCGAAACTCTGAGATTGCTTGTCGGCCAGAACGTACCATACAGCTTCGTACGGCTAGCGAGTGGCCAGGGAATGTTTTGAAGGAGTTGGTCACATATGTCATATATATACCCCAGAGAGATGTGTACGAATTTTGGATGCAAAATGTTGGGCTTACACATCTTGATTTACACCCTACGTCCACTCGTAATGTCAAGGTCTATTGGAATGAATCGATGAGGGACGAAACCTCCGGGAAGTTCACAAACATCTCTATAGAGAGCTTAGAAGTTGCGTATGCAACCACACATGCCCAGTAACGATGTGAGCTTCAATGGCCCCTGTCACCAATCCTTCGTGTTACCCTACCTTCTCGATATCAGCTGTCTTTAAGAGGACCTGTCCCGCGACTTAATCTGTAGAAAAGTGAACACACCTACCTGCCCAGAAGTTGCCATCCGCGAAGGTCGGTAAATCAGTGTTACATGATCAAGGGGTATAGATACTGAGCGGGCGCCAATATCCTGACAAAGTAGCGACACTCAAGGCTGTTCTGGACGCACATATCGTAGTGATACTGGATCACGGTCGAGTTAGAGTAATTCGGAGTTTTGTCAAAGTTTGGGAGGTGATTTTCGTTGATGTGACCTCGCATAAGGATCCGGGTCAAATTTCCCGGATGGCTGCTGAAGAGAACAGTCTAGTCTATCCCGGTGGCGCGTACGCTACTGGTATAAACTCATATGATGTTCGAGTATGCTTAATATGACGCGCGGATACCTGGATCGGCCTATAGGGTGATACTAGAGTCTTGAAGATGCTGTGGACGCTATAGGCCGCCATATCAGGGTGCTACGTACATATATACAACACCCGTACGTGCTACCTATCCTGAGTGGAGCCTGAATGTCAGGCTATATAATTTACAGGGTGCCTCAGGGGATTAAGCCACATGCAGCCATCCGCAAGGAGAAGGGTTACCTACATCGAGGCAATGTGGAGAGGTTGTAGTGACCCACGGTGTCCCGAGCTTGAGTTGATGCTGAAGACCTGTCAAGTCTGCTCATACCCTATCATTACCCATGGAATAACAAATTGCATGGTTTAACTCCTGGCAATCGTAACACGGGGGGAAACATACAGTATTGTGGTCTAGGATTATCCTGAAGACCGGATCTGTCACTAACCTGACTAGTCACGGCTAAGGAACCAGGAGTTGCATGACTCAAGCACGGAGTCGCATAGCCATATATTTCTATGTCACAGTTTGCGATACGAGAGACGACGTCAAATTTAATAAAAATTGCAGGTATGAACATATCGTTCAGTTTTATGCATAATAAAAAGACCTAGTGAGATTCTCAATACACCATGAAAGCCTATCATACTTTCTGAGGGGAGACTCGATCCTCTATGTCCTCTAGCATAGATCATGATAGTAGATGAGAACATCTTCGCCTCAATACGCGTATTTCGCTAAACAAATGAGTTATTTCTGCCTTACTTCACTCACATTCGCATATGCAAATAACCGCCTACCCATTTAGTGTACCGGGGGAAGGACGGAACCTCGGGTCTTTTAGCGGCGAGCATTGACCCGGCCCGGCTTTCACGGCAGCACCACGCCCCTGCCTTAGTAAGTCCCGGAATACACACCCGTATCTCCTTCCGCGATGTGTCCCAAAGATCCAAGCCAGATACAATATCTACCTCGTATAACACGTGCAATTTTCACGATCGTGATCCACACGATTGAGATCTAAATCTGCTTATACGCTATTAAACGACGGAGTGTTATCCTTAGCTGATGAGGCGTCCTCAACTATCCTGAATGCACATTCAAAACACACGGATGGATCTTAGAATACGAATCAGCTAGTCCTCTAATGGCCTTATAGCATCACATATGATTCTAAAATCTTGGCCTGTTGTTATCACCTCGGCCATCTGGATCTACGCCTTGACATGTGCATAGGTGGGCGTTAGGTTCCGAACCCCAAGGTGGTGACCCAGTATAAGCGACATTCTTCTAGGCGTCATTGTCTCTAAAGTATGATTTTCTAGACCATGTTGTCGGGATCCCGACCAGAGATGCACAATCATTACCCACGAGGTGTGAGGGCTCACGACAATCAACTGCATACTGCTTTCTGCCCAATCAACTCACCTTCAGAGGGCTCTATCGCAGCTCCTAAGGTACACATACAAGCATACGCTCTATTGTGGCTGCATGGAGTTTCGCGACATGTTCCTTGGCTCTTCAGACGCTTCGAAAAAAACTATACTCTTAGAGGGCCTTAGATTCCTAACATTGAGTCGAAGTAAAACTTATAATATGATGGCAGCCCCCTAATCTCCGAAGTTATAATGCGACAAGATAGCTTAACTTAGAAACGTCTAACTGGACTACGGCTCACGGAGCCTTTCACATTAAGGATTTACTTCTTACAAGCGCTTGGGTAGGAGGTAGGTACCTACTCATACAGACAAGCCTAGAATGCATTCCTGGGAAAATTCGACATGTGGAAGCCTGTATTCCTGTATAGTATGCACCGGCTGCCTAGCTGGTTGCCGGCAGGACGCCAGCGGTTATATCCCGGACCACTAGACTCAATTCCTTACGTCGGAGGAGACCAGCGTTCCCAGAAAACGGGTCTTCCGGTGGTGGCGTTCATAATTCAGGTCATAGGTCACATAATCTGGGGACCTGCCGCTCGCGTTACTATCCTGATCGTGAGCCATCTTAGATCAACCAAGATTGCGCCAGTGTATAAATACAGTATTTCCAGGACATATGCCAAGGCGGCAACTGAGACTGCATTTGTTACGTTCCGAGATGTACCTGGTTCTGGATAATTCCGAGTCCTGACCATTTCATTAAATGAAAGCCACTAGGAAGCCCATATTCGCCTGGACGAACTGCATTCCGGATACGTCAAGCCACGAAATTCGGGTTTAGACGACGGGGTGAAATGACGATTGGTGCTGCCTGCTAATGAACTTTCGACGTTCGCAAAAAGGAAGCAGTTAGCTAAGAAAGCCCGGGTATCTATGCAGTACAAGTAACGGGGATCGCCAACTGCTAAATCCCGACAGACGGCGACGGCAACAGCCATACACGATTAACTACATGGAAACTCTGACGATTCTTCTCAGGATGGTGGAGTCGGCGCTTCTACGGCTTCGAAAACCAGGGTGGAATTGTTAGTCAGGATTAGGGAGGTAGGGCCCTAGGGATCGGATCTCTATTGGCGCGCAACTAAAGATGCCGTCGCCTCTGGCACGTGGAATGCTTGCTGAAGAGTTGGAGTTCCCCTCCTTCACTTCACCCCCCCAGCTGCCTACAACCCAATACTTTTAGCTCTTCCAGGTTCCTTTCTCCGCCATCCTACCTCTACCTGCCCCCTTATTGCGTAGGACACGAGGTACTAACCTACCTACTAACTACTACCCAGTACCTACTGTGGCTCAATAACATTAAGCTCAGGACTGTAGTAACGGCAGCCGGCCCCTCTCGTTAGCAAGGGCCGGGATTGAAGTCTGCAAGAACCCCGTTTTGGTGGCTTTCCGACTGCTTGGTCCGAGTTGATAACCAATCCGAGATCCTTGCTCCTCTCATCCTCTCACCTCCCTGCATCGTGCCCCATGCTGCCCCAGTTGCCCCCGTCCAAGTCCCGCATCGACAAGGGCCACACGAGCCGAGTGGATGATTTCAGCAGGACCGTGCCATAACCATCTCTGACTGAGACCCTCTCTAGGATGTTAGCAGGTCAGGCAATGCACTAAACCCCAATCGCTCACAGGCTATCTTCCACACATCAGCGTCTCTCCGCACGATCTTTGCCCCATCTTTTCCCATCTGAATGACGGACCACAAATTTCAGGGTGCATCGCGTGGCTCTGAGCCGTTCGTTCTTATTATTAGCTCCTTCTCCGCCATACCTCTTCATGTATCCAAATTCTAGAAGAAATATAACGGTATTATTGGGCGCAGCGGTACCTGAGTACAGGTACCATACAATGTGCAACAAATGTTATAACACCATCTCAACACAGGAACTCAAATTGAATAACCGGCCTCTACAACTCCTAGTTCGTCGATAAGGGACGATGAGAGGTCCATACGGGATTCATCGAAAACCTCTATTCTAGTAGAGAGATAGCAAGGGGAAAGAGAGAAGGGGATTGAGATTGGCCGAACCGATAGCGGCGGGTTCGATTTCGACTATCCAGAGATTTTATTAAAACCCGGAAGAGAATCCCCAGGTCCCGTTCGGTTCTTATTTAGTATAATTATTTCGGGCTCGAAATCGGTCACCATGAGCGTCGCGCCTCTCCCCGGAATTCATCCCATCATCATGTCACGGCCCCAGGTCGGCATCGAGCGACTACCAAGTCGCCGTATGGGCAATGAGCCACGCGAAGCTATGAACTGCAAGTCATGTCGGAAGCGGAAAGTAAGGTTCTCCTCAGGCTCGCGATCTCAATCCTAATTAGCCAGAATCTCTCCCCCTATCTAACAAATGACGTTTCCTGCGTAGATTAAGTGCAATCGGTTACGGCCGTCCTGCGAAGCTTGCCAAGTCTTCCAGTGCCCCTGTGTATATGGTGCGTGACCGGCTTCGCTTCGCTTGCGAAAGCACCTCATTATGACAGACTGAGATGACAGCGCTGATAATCTCACTTTATGACTTACAGACGCCGTACCGAAGAAACGAGGTCCAAAAACAGATGTCTTGGAAGCATTACTGAAGCGAGTGGATGGCTTGGAGGCTCAGCTCAAGGACCATAGGAAGGAGGATTCGTCATCAAGCGCAGAGCAATCACAGCACATCACAGGTGAAACGCCCTCTGATGCCAGACCAGCAGCGGCAGTCCCAGCTTCAGAGCCCAAACCGAAGCGTCTAGCCGTAGACACTACTCGAGCAACAGAAGCAACTTCAGAATCTGTCATTTATTCCCCTTCAGTGACCAGCGAACCCTCTCCCAGCATCCCGATAGATGCGCTCCTTGATACCTATTTCAACCGATTTCACGCGAAGCCTTACCATATCCTTGATGAATCATCCGTACGACAACGACTACAGCTTAACCAATTACCTCCCTATCTGATACATGCTATATATGCTGTTGCTGCCAGGTTCGTTCATTACGCTCCGACAAGACACTGACCTTACTAAGTTCCCGTTAGATATGTAGCCCATCCCGCTAGATATCAGTCTGCTGTTAAGCTTAGTGAAGACTATGCGTCACGGTCAAGAAGTGAGATAGATGTGGATGAGCCATCCATCGATGCCCTTCAAGCTCTTTTACTCCTCGTCACCGCGTTCACCGCGGTGGGTAAGGGTAAAAAGGCCTATATGCTCTTAAGTATGTTTTTGGATGAGTTATAACACTTAGATACATATACTGAGCGTGGCTTAATGAACTATGAACTGACAACTTTACTTAGCAAACGCCATTGGCATGGCCATGGCCCTCGAATTGCACCGGGAAGTTGACCTACAAGCCCGCATAACAGCCGTCGAGCGCGAAATGAGAAGACGTCTATTTTGGTCGTGCTATCTACTCGATAGGTTCATGGCCTGTGGCTCGAAACGTCCAAGTCTCATCAGCGATAGAACGATTCTTCTCCGTTTACCATGCTGGTCTCCAAACCCGTCCGCTTTGCCTGTCGAAGGTGATTTCTTCCAAAACGGGTCAAATCTTCAACATATGCAAGGAAGCGGGAGAAAGTCGCAAGGGAGTAGCGGCATGCTCATCGATATCAGTCGCATCTTAGGAACGACGAACAGATATCTAGCGGCGGGCGGCGTCAAAGGCGACTCTCACTTTCCTTGGCACTCTCTCTCCGAATTATCTAAAATTCGACAAGACCTCGACATATGGGCTTCTGGAACAGACGACGTCTTCTCAAGCGTGGATACTCTGTTCGGGCAGCCGGACTCTACTGTCCTCGTCCTCAGCAAATTAATCTACCACTTGATTCACTGTCTCATTTACAGGCCCTTTCTGCCAATAGACCTTGCCGAATTAGCGGGGACAGGTCAACACCAGTCTTGGCAAATAGAAGCGACCAATATCTGTTTCCTACACGCCAATGCCATCGCCGAACTCGTCGAACTGGGTAAACAGATGGCATCTATCGAATGGCCCGCTTTTGTAGGATACTGTATCTGCACGGCCGGTACGGTTCATATACATGGAGCACACTACAATAAAACCGGAGGGGCAGAAAACATGGGCGTGCTATCATCCTCGTCAGAATTTCTATCCCGAGAATTACAGCAACTAAGTGAACTTAGTTATACATGGGCCAGTGTACACCACCAGCGCGATACACTGCAGAGTGTTTATAACGCCCACGCCGACTTAGTCAAGGGTCTCGCGAACAACTCTATGCGCTACTCACCAGCTTTTAATCTCGAGGACTTCTTCGATCGTTATTCTAACGTAGGCAGGCCGGGTAGCCGTCCATTCACGTTTGACGCCGCGAGTCCGAGCCTCTCGGATGTTGCTGTTGGCTTCGTTACAGATACCTACCCAGGACCTGATGTGTACGCATCTCGTATCAGCGGAGACTCGGAGCGACCAAGTTTAAAGCGAAAAATCACCGCAACACTTGGGCGGAAACGGACTGACACGAGGAGCCTCATATCGGTGAACGCAGCTAACAACGGCCCCACTACTTCCGGATTGCCTACTCCTGGCGCCCACCCCCGGCATTTCTCGTTCTCCGCAGCTCCTCACCCACCTTCAATGCTTCAAAGCCCGCACCCATCTCATGCAGATAATTTACCCGCGGGTACCCTCCAATTAGTTCAGCAGAGGCGACCGTCGGTGGACGATGAAGCCGCCAATGTGGCAGCGGTCGCCGCCGCCGCTGCAGCAGGGTTTGAGTCTGTACCGCATCAGCAGTCACAACACCAGCAATTAGAAACGATGCCAGCAGCCCAATTCTCTCCATCTTATCACTACGCGACTCCTAGCCCGAGCGGAGATAACGAAAGCAGTCTCGGCGCCGCAAACTACGATCCGATGTTCGGTACGGTACCTACCAATACCTTCTCTTCTCCTACCCCTTGGCACGGCGACGAGGACCATCGCAGGCAGCCGCAGGCAACAGCTCCAAGCCCTGACGAAAAGAGCCGCAATGGCACCGGACCTGGAGAAGAAAAGGACCCGTTCTTGAGCCTGCTCGAGCAGCTTGCTGAGAACGAGCATGCCATAGGGCAAGGCAAGGAGATCGATTTCTTCCTCGCTGGGGCGCAGGGATGAATTCTTGCAACCATGACTTGTATATGCTTGTAAATGAGGCTAGAGCTGGAATTATAGGGAACCAATCTTCGTATTGGGAATGATATTGTATTTGTACGATTATCCAGGGGCTTCGAGATGTCAACTTAGGAGGCAAACAAGCTCGAAGCGATTCGGCATTAGCTACGGTCTCTACGGACGTCTTATCATTGTGCGATATTGGAGTCGAAAGCGACATTATGAGTAGATATGTATTTATAGGCAGGAAAAAAATTGGGGGAGGGATTTGGCACGGAGTACGTATATAGGTGCTGTTAGCGTTCTAACGGCAGATGTCAGGCCGGTGTGGTCAAATGTGAAGTGATGAGATTCATATGACCTACGCATGCACTCGTACATTTATTTGGCGATTATTCCATCGGAATTCAAGGTCGATAGCGTTGAGGACTTCAGCATTGAAGGGATACGATGCTTCCAGCAATTACATAGCATTAGCTCTGGGAAAAGGGGTAGGTACCTGGTAGGTACTGAGACCTGGTAAACTGCCCCCTGTCTTCCCGCCCCCAAAATTTAAATCATCGCTTGAGCCACTTGAATTTTGGCTTGGGTCAACAACTTTGAACACCTGTGAATTACTGGTTCAAACTCATCTCTTATCACGTACATGGGACTCTGCAATGATCGAATAAAAGCTGAAATAGCGACTCCAGCCCTATGGTACGATCCATATTCACAGGTTTAGTGGGCCGCTACCTACATGTAAGTGTGTAGTGGAGATCCCAGCGCTAGCTCTCAACCCTTAATTTGTGTATATTACCATATGCCGTACTTCTATAACGGTCGCCATGCATGACTGTATGGGTAGTTCCGTCGATGGTTTAGGATTTAACGACGCGTATGGGGCCACCTGAATAGACAGTATACTTAAGTGGAGGACGACAGGAGGTCCCTAGCGGCTCGACGGCCCGTGAGGCCAGGGAAATTTGGAGGCGGTCTAAGGATTCGGACTACTATGTAGGTAACGAAAGGGCAGACCGGACGACCGAGCGCGAAAAAAAAAAGCCCACCGGGATTAGGGATCACGAACAGGCACAAGTGAAAAGCGAACTGAGACTAGGCTCGTGTGTTGTTACTGCGTGCAGTAGTCTGCTCCGCAAGTTGTCCCCAGACGCAACGTTGGTGCATGTGCCCTAACGTCGGCTGTCTGCGCCAGGCGGGAAGCAGACAGAAAAGCGGGACACATGCGCAGGGAAGACACCGGGGAATGGGTGTTCCAAGATTTGATCAAGGTCACCCTAAAGAATCTAGAGCCTAGTCCCAACTAATAGGCGCGGAGAACGGAGAAAGCTCTTGCTCAGCGCTGTCGCTACCCGACTATTACTGCTTTGGCTTGGGTCAAGGGGAGCGCCCAGGTGAGTATCCAGACCGCCACACTCACAAAAATCCAAACAGAGAGCAAACGAGCCCAAGATACAATCGAAACCACATCCAAATCGCTATATTAAACGACGAGCTACGATATATACGCGTAGAGCGCTGTCAGAAACCTACATGTACATACATGCATGTAAGATGCATTGCTAAGTTTCGGAGTATTATGCGACTCGGAATGCAGGCCGCGTTAAACCCTCACTCTACCAGCCACCACGTAAGTTACAGTTGATATCTATCAATTAGGTATAATGCTATATCACTAAAGCATGAAGGAATTAAGATCCAATAGAGCGCTAAATCAAGATACAGTGGGTGGCAGAAAGAATAGACCCGATTCAAGTATAGCCCCATCTTTCATTAAATTCATATATGGATTAAATACATAGCTATACTGGATAGGAGAAACGCGTCAACAAATGAAAATACATTAAGTTTTAATTATCGAGGGATGCATTTAATGAAAAATGGGGCCGTACTTAAATCGGGTCTATTCTTTTTGCCACCCACTGTAGGCCTCCCCGAAATGCTTGATAAATGTACAAGCCCTTTCTCTGACATGAATATAGACATATCTACGAGCACGCCGCGTTGATGCCTGACCTGCTCTCGCATATGCATTCCCCCATCCAAGCGCCTAGCTCCCGTAGTTCATATCCCATACTCCAAACGAGCTCGCATTCCTAAGACGTATTACGATAGTATATCCGGCCCCTCCAGGATAATCGGCTACCCTGGAAGCTCCTGGCGCTCAATTTGCGTGCTAAGCTCCGCAGGAGTATATTCCGGCTTAAGTTCGGATCGGTTCTGAATCGAGTACTGATATGCCGCGACCTCGTGAAGGTTGTTTTGCTCCACTTCTCGCTTCTGTTGCTTTCGGCGCCATAGAAAGAACAGCAGGGCGCCTAGAGCTATTAATCCCCCAGCCGTACATCCAACTGCGATCCCAACGGTGGCGCCAGTCGATAAAGATGATGATCCCCCATTGCCATCGGGGGGTGGGGACACAACCCCGCCGTTTAGAGGCGTTGTTTGCTCCGGTGAGGAAGGCATGGAAGACTCTGGAGCACCTGACGGCGTCTCCCCAGGGGATGTTGACGTGCTACTTGGTGAGGTAGATGACGATGTAGACGACGAAGCAGATGAAGTAGGCGATGAAGTAGACGGCGAGGTAGGAGTTGAGGTAGTAGACGAAGTAGATGACGGCGTCAAACTAACAACTTGATTATTAACAATAGACACGCCCTGATTTAGTCCACAGCACGTCGCATTGTTGAGGCCACAACAGTATGTACCATCGCTACACTTAGTGATTTCCGCATCAACACCATGATCTACCCCAGGTTACAGTATATTAGCATTCATTATCAAAGGAGTGGCCTAGTTTATCAAACGCACATTCGCCGGTAGTGCAGAGGTTCAGGCACGCCGGTGACTTCCAGGTGGGATCCGTACAACTCTCCCTCCAGAGTTGTGTTCCTGTGACACCGCACAACCCATAAGACGGGCCGGAGCCGCACAGGTCGCCGCCATTATTGGTGAATGCCAGGTGACAGCACATGGACACATCCGCGTCGGTGTCGCACGGCATGTACGTATCGTCCACGGCTGAACCATCCGGGCGATAGCAAGTCGCGGCCGCATTAGCAATATTAGAGAGGCCGAGAGAAAACAACCATATTCGGAGTATCAACCCCATCGCGACTAATGTGTCGTCACTCGACGCATTGACGACGTTGGAAAGAGGTTGAAGAGGGGAAATTTTACCCTGTCGCGCAATTGGCAAATGTGAATGAGGAGCCTCATTCGAAGGATCGTGGCCCCCTGGCTCGATGCAACTCGGCTTGGATACGGTGTAGTATTGGAACTCTTAGCCTCCCAAGGCGCGATAGCTCACCTCACTCTTCATTTATATGCAACTTTCATATACGTTTCATATACCATTCATGTACCGCATATTATATTTCTACAACCCCTAATTGGCTTCGATCTACGTATTTCCAAATCGTAAGATTTTAGCTGCATGCACTATTGACGTGCCTGAGATTCTTTGATATTTCTGGTATTGGGGGCGGTTTGTGGGTAGGGTAGTTCGGGTAGTTACCCCTATTGTTGAAAGCTCTTTTACCTAATTTATCGACATCCGAGAGAAGGCGCATTAGGAGGCATTGAGCCCTTCAAGAAAATAGAAACCGACGCTCTGCGTTCTATGCAGCTATTTCTACCAATATAAACTGATCAACACGTAACAGAGAAGCCATGGATGCTACCCAAGAACATGGGTTACGATCGGGGTGGATCCGAACCAACTTGTGGGCATTATTTTTAGCAAATGGGCGACATACAGAAGGATCTCAGGGGCTACACCACGAATGCCATACCAATGGCAGTATGCCTTTACACACACATTTCATCTGCCACCAAGAAATAAATTGATCTCAAACATCTCAATCAACCCCATTTGTATTCCGTGGACATCCGGTACACGCGGTTACGTTGACGGTACCGATGGTGTCAACCTCCACGCGATTCGCTTAACCCTGCGCCCGGCGATGATTTCTTGGCGACTCCCTAATTCTACAGTAAAGTTCGCTACCTAAATGCAGGATGTTATACTATATCGTTGCTTATTAGTATCACCGATACTCTAAGTGTTTTATGCCGTAGACGTTCCGCAGTCTAACAAGACATCGCCTCTCATTCAAATACTCACTACAACTTACTAAGCGGAGAGCGACTAACAACAAGCAACCATGTTGAAAACGGCCAACAATCTCCATTGTTTATAATCTAGGAAGCGTTGCTGGCGAGCTAGAGTGCGGGTACGGTTGAGAAAAGGCGAAAAGAGAAATCCAGCTTTTCAACTCAATCCCCTTTCTGATTTTTCGGCGGCATATCGAGGCATCAGTCTATAACCCGTGCGAAAAGAAAATGTCTCCAATAGTTAACATCATGAAGTAATACCTCAAAGTAGTAGTATGATAATCCGTCTATAAAGATTCAGACGTCATGTGCCCTGGTTGGGGGAACTGGTCCCTTTGACCCCTTGGTCTCAGACGGGAGGACTCTATTCCGTACTATTCCCGGAATAGGGACACTCGCAGGAGATAAAGGAGCCTTAGGTTATATAGGTAGCGGACCTTAGCTATTAGGAGTCGAGGCTTCTCGCATAATACCGTAGTTGCTCCCTAGGCTTCTTGGTCTGCATCATGACATAATTTGGTACCCAGTAGCTTGCCAACATTGATGCCGGCCTCCTCGCCTTTCGAATATCATTCCAAGTTCTGATCTAAGCTCTTACTCAACCCTTCTAATATAGTATCTATAAGTCTACAATGTTCAGGGTTAGCTTTATCTTAGTTGAGACTCAATATGACATATAGATATAATATTTAGGTCGTTTAGCCATAGATAATTTCTCTCGTACGTATACGATTTTAATGTAAACTTAGTATATGAGTTCAAATCAAAGGTCGACTCTACATATTTCGATTGTAAAGGTTGTGAATTTGGATTTAAATTTCAACCGAAAGTACTTAAAGGAGTGACGTACGGTCATAAAGGGCCTAGGTAGGAAGGGGTTCAAACAGTTGAACTACCCAGGTATATAATAGTATAAGTCCATGTAGTTGATAAACCTTATTAAACTTTTCTTACCGTCGAAAGAAATTGTGTTAATCGGATGGCAGGATATTCATCTTAGTTGTTTACTCGCCTCATATATATTTCCATCGTGTGTATAAGACGCGTTAAACAGTATACATGTTTGGATATACAAGAACTAACACGAGTAATGTTCCAGTTTAATAGCCATTGCATAAGGTAACAATTCTTATTCCTACGAAGTAGTATTTGAGAAGAGGTGTCTCAAGTAACTTGTCAGCCTCGGCATGATATGTTCTTTTATGCTTGAGATATGCCAGCGCGTACTTTAAGGGCCGGCGATGATGCATTTCAGCCAGTGATCATATCAACATATGGCTTTAAGAACGTGAAGAGACCAGTTACCCGCTCGATTCCAACAGAACCGGAGTAAGTAAGCAATAGTATCTGTCATAAAATGTCTATCCTCAAGCCAGACTCGCAGCTGTTTCTTGCCGTTAAACCTCTAGTGAACTAGTGTTTCATTGCCCCCTTAAGAACTCTCGAAGAGATATGTGAAGTTTCTAGAACTTCTACCTTCTCGAAGATCCATCAGACGTATTGGCTCAAATCTACCCCCAAATGCTACTAGGGCGCGCCTTTCTTCCACGAAGACGCCCCGTGACTTTGAACGGCGGCTCCCCCGAGCTGGGAGATGTACACGTTCGCAGGCAGCCTGACACACATGTTGATAGCTGATTCAAGGTGTAGACACCACGATTGTCCTGATTCTCTTTCGTTAATGCTACCATCAGGCGTATGCCTACGTAGGGAACTCGAACCGTATCGAAAGAAAACGATATATCCATCCTTGCTCCCAGTAGCGAGGAGCACGCGTAGAGCTTCGCTCTACCATTTGCTTCGGCATGGCCAGAACGCCTCTCAGAATATCATGAGACTTGGTCGGCAACAATCACTATGCGCCATGCTCCCCCCTAGCACGGAAAGCGTCGAGACATTGTCTTAAATCCCGGGCCGTAGGCCGAACTATGGCGATCCAATTGGTCGCTTTTATGCGGAGTTGCCGAGGATAGAGAGTCTCTGCCCGTGGGGAGAAATAATTCCATTGTCATCATCTGGGGTATGTTGGCGATCGACGATGTTGGCGTGAACAAAGGATCCTCACCCACGATCCGCACTAAATCAAAATCTCAGACATCGTGGCTATCTGGTATTGCCACCGATTTGTTCTATCGCCTCCAGATCGTCTCACCTGCTATATCGAGAGATCCATGCTATAATATCCTAAGTTGTTAAAGCTTTACCTCTCGGGTTTTCGTTTCCAAAGTCTAGGTACTTAGGCAGGTATAGCTAGGCCCTACCTTACGACGGATATCATTAATATTAGTTCGAGATATACGACTTAAACTTAAGGTTCATGGGCGACAGGCCACGAAACTCGACGTACCATGACACATAGGGCTGGGATATAGAAGTACAATTACTCGTATATACATGTATGTATCTTATCTATGCAGTACTTCCCTTCTGGCCAGACTTGCTAGTCGAAGCGCCTTGCGCGGACCAGTAATCTATTGGACACACCATCCTAATATCCTATCTTAAATGGAAGAACGATGTTAAGGAAATGCGGCCGCATGGACGGGTTCCCTGTCTCGCATGAAGTTGAAATATGATCATACTAACAGCGGGCGAATAGAAGATAAGTGTTGCCAGAACGCATAAAATTCTCTCATTTTCTTCTAGGCTAGTCCTGGTCTTCGTTTTTCGGTAGACGGATAGCAACTTGAATGGGAAAGTACTGACGGACTAATTACAACACTCGCCCAAAGCCACACAAATAAGCTTGAAACTGGGGGATAGGAGGTGTCGGCACTCTATAGCTATAGAAGACTACCTACATGCTAGCTTGTAACGGAATATGACTTGTCACCGATCACTTGACTGGAAGGGTTAGGAGCTCACTACTAGTCGCGGGATGTTAATGCAATGGAGAATTCAAGCGAACTTGACTTGAACTGATGCACTTCACTCTATAGGACGGACACGGGTAGACAAATGGGAAGAGATATGGGATAACCTTGGGGGTATAGTCGATCGGTATATAAGCCTCCAGCTGGATTTACTTGACTTATATGAGATAATTGCCCTTTGTATATCCACCGAGGTAAGGTCCCACGCCCGTAGGTGAGCTCTAGAGCGGGGTCGACTCAAGCCACAAAGGATGGTGTCCAGCGGATGAAGTCATCACAGTCTCGACCGACTCGGCATGAAGCTAAAGATATTCCAGATCGGCATATTGGTGCATGAACGACACTATTGATTAGATGTGGTGTCTAACGGCGCCCTATTAAAGAAACCACAGTTCATTGCATGGCGTAAGGGAGACAATTATATCTCGAAGCGTCATAATCGCTGGGCGGGCGGTATCTTGGCTCACCAGCCACTCTGCGCTGTCTTACGCGGCCACCTCGCATATCAGATGTGTACGCCGTCGCACAAGGGCAGACTAAGCGTGAATCTGATTTGAGGCAAATTTTGCGATGAGAATACCAAAAGGCCATCACTAGATAATCATAGCATCGACGTGGCTTGCCAAGAATGTCAACGTAATGGTATTGAACGAATCAGGTGGCCCCAGCTCAGTTATCAAGGGAGAAGGAAAACAAATAAGCTGCAACGCGCAAGATTTTGTGATTCGTGCCTCTCGTTGTAGTTGGTGGGAACTGCCTCCGGCGGTAGGGGGTTGTAAGTCGTCACGTTAATAAAATCGTCGAGCTATATACGGCAGCAGACCAAACTTCAAGTGACTACGCGTGCCGCTGAACACTTCCAGAAAGTGCACGAACGGGATATGTCCAAGAATAATATGATCATCAAATGGGCAACTTTTGAAGTCTGGAAATAGGTCCAGCCACGTGAAAGAGGGCGTTGGCTGAGAAGATAGAAACTATTCGAAACAGGCGCCTTAGACGTAATTATGGAAGATGGGATTCGTGGTCTAGAAAAAAATCGTGAGAAATATGGCTTAAGCCATAAATAAGCCTTACGAATCTGACGCCTCGGCGGTCGTACCACACGGGATGACCGTCTTTTTGGCCTCAACGGCGTCTTGAATTAGTTAAGCTCACTGGCGGGAGCTCTTAAGTCGTTCGGGATGCACAACGCCCGGCTCCCGATTTATAGAGTCTCGTGCCTTTAGTTACACGTCGTCCGCGCAAACAATCTCGCGTCAGCTTGAGGCTGGGGAAAGCGGTAATAGGGTCCCCGTCTCCGGTTTGGTTCTTGAGATAGAATTCACATGTAAGCCTCCACGCGTGCGTCATCATCTCCGGATCACCTACTCTCGGTACGCGCTTATCCCATAGATACATGTAAGTATGCGGAAGGTCCCCTGGTAGGATTCGAACCCTCCCTTGTCTGATCTCGCGGTATTTGTCAAGCCCCGGGCCTTTTATAAGAACAGACGGGACCGAGCTGGGATGGTGATCCTGTCAGCCGCCCCAACCAAGAGGAGGATTACCGATCAGTCAATGGCACGCCGTGGTCGAGTCAGTGCCAAGCCCGGATAGGTGTGGCAGAAGGGCCAGCTCGAAGAGAAAAAATATTGTTGAGTCCCTTTCTGACATAGATTGGAATATTCAGGCATCTTCGCGGTTAAGGGAGTTAATGGGTGAATCATGTGTGTTGAGTTGTGTATGACAAATACGTAGGTGTACATCTCATGATTCTTCATTTGCCCAGGTTCGTTCGCTACCAATAAGCTGGAGTTTTTGGGCATCGTAAAAAACAAATCCATAATCGCATAGTACAGAGTTCTCAGAAGGTGTATAGGTAATTATCTCGCACCCTCTTCGGTGGTCGATGCAGCAAGACATGCGGTAAGTCCCGGTATCAGATCTGTCTACTACGCCATGCGCCATGCGCCATGCAGCCACCCAACCGGAGCACGCCCCATGCTCGTCATTGCCGGCAGCCCTCTGTCTCGAACCCCCCACGTCTAATTGTCTAATTGGATACGCCGATAAGACGAGAGACGGGGGGCTTGTTTGCAGTATATCGAATCCTCCCTGCGGTTCCCCGATAGGTTGGGTATGTACATACCTGAACCTAAGTAAGCAGTAGTTACCCGCCTCTGGTCCCTTGAAAATGATCTCCGATTGATGCTACACCACCTCAAACCTGTAGAAAAACGGCCCTTGTCACTACAGTACTATAGCGAGACCGGGGTCCGTTTAAAGTCTTACCTGCCTGTCCGGAAGAGGGCTACTTAAAGTACATATATGTAATCCATTGGTAATCGGGAGTGGCCCGACTGGCGGCGCTGCTATCGGTGTATTTGCTGTCCCGGAGTTTAGAATGATTACCAATGGGGCATGTAGAATTGTGCGGAATGAGGTATAGGCCACGATTGATGACGTGCTCATACGTGCTCGGTGAAGAATGTCCACTGAACATCGCAGGCATCCCTGGCGCTAGGAAAGAATACCAGTATTGTTGCTCATATATCTGAGAACTGAGGAATGTATTAGATAACTCGAAGGCTTGGGTACGGGCAAAGTAGCAGGTTTTGGAGGTGATGGAACTCGCCGATGCTTCGCAGAAATATGGAACATGTCTTCAACAGATAGGGTATATTTGCGCTCGTCTAGTACCAATGATGCGTCCATCTCTATAATCGACCAGTAGTCACAGTACGAAAACCTAGAGGCCGCTGCCGTGCCTAGGTGGATATTTGATGTAAAGTCATAACGCCGTCTACCCCAAATAGCGCCACCCATACCAAGTCCCTATGAACATTCGATCCATACGTAAATCATATCTCTTAACATGCAATGCGCGTGAGCAGATCACCAGCCAAATTGCTCGCAGTAGACCTCGACAGCAGGCCCATCAACACTAATGCAACTGGCTGCGACGTTTCGGACAATCGTGGTAAGGCTACCGGGTCCGCAGGCAGCAATGAGAACTCTCTGGTTCTTGCTTAGGGACCGTACCGCGTGTCTGATCTCCGTCTCTGTATCAGGTCTGCCGCGATAGATGGGTAATGTCGTCATACTCGCTGTTTCTGAAGGGATCTCTAGGTGTCCCGCTAGTTCCTTTTCATCTCTGTCGGACTCATACCGGGTAGCAGCAGAAGACGCCACGCCACTGGCAGGCGAAATTTCGCCTTGCTCGAGATCTGTAGACGCCACCGAAGCAGAACGACGCTCCGGAGAACTAACCTCCTTCATCGAAGATGGAGGCGCTAGTTTGGTTATATGCACTTTGAGAGCAATTTTCGGTGCGTGGACGTTGCTGCGAAGGTTATGAAGATGTTGCGTGAACCACGATAGATTGTCTATATGTAGATATGAATTAGCACACATGGATTAGCGTCAGTCCGTCGATGGATACGCACCATGACCCTTAACGGCCCAAATGAAATCAATCTGCTGCTGGGAGTCTTCTGACATTCGTCGCAGCATATCAGCGGCCATTCCGAATGTGAAGGTTGCCCCAGAACCACCAGCGACCAAGACAACCTTGTCAAAGTCCATAGGATCTGGTAGCGTGCCGTAGGGTCCTTCCGCCGAAACCCTAAGGCTTGCCCCAGGGTGTTGTAGTGCGTATTTATGAAGGTCTCTGGTAAAGCCACTATACGTATTGATGACGAGCTCCATCGGGTCGTTGGCGACGATAGTGAAGGGGTGGCTTTCGAAGGCACGGATCGCCGGAAGCCAGACGTAGCAGTGCTTCCCGGGTCGGGCACGCATGATGGGCTTCTTTAGTATTATTCTCGTGCCGCCGTTGGGAAGAGCGTATATATAAGCTTCGTTGTTGACACCGTTGTAAACCAACCGACAGAACCGGAGAAGACGATCAGCGAACCATAGCGCACCGAGGATCACGGTCGCATATAGCCCCTGGTCGGGGTTGAAGCTAGGACGGTGCAAGCCAAGTGTGACCACAATGAGGACGAAGAGGATCACATGTACGATGTAGAAGAGCTCATAATTATAGCGCCTCAGGACCATACCGGCTAATACCGAGAAGAGCAAAGCAAATCCAAGTATGATACCGGCTGTGACGACGTCCTCTTGGAGGATTGATATCCTTCCATGATTAATGAAGTAGGCTGCGTATATAGAACCATGTAGAATGGTGTACACCATAGTAGTGTATCCAGCGATTTGATGTAGGACGTTGAGTCGCTCATAGGAATACGCAGTAAGGATTGCCAGAGGAGTGTTCTTCAACGCAAGGAATACTACGAAGACCATATTGCCCGTAGCCATCCTAGATCTCACATGTTAGCGTAAAAGGCGAAGCCTGGTGTTGCAAGAACTCACCAGCCAAACCGGGCACACAGGTCAGTAGGCCTACTGTAATCGATTCGATAAAAGCTGAAAAGTATGTTGAGAGCAACGAAGGCGAACGTAAGAATAGCATGTCCGGCCGAGGTAAAGCCAAATATCTTTCGTATAAATATTCTCCTAGCAACTCTAGAGAAAATTTATTAGACTATCCCATATGTTTATCTCTCGTAGCGGCAATACTGACCTTGTGGCAGCAGTGAAAGGCAGCAAGATTCGGTTGGGCGAACGAGACCAGCCGAACCCAACAAGTATAAAGTGAATCCAGTGGGAGAGAATAAAGACGCCGATGAGAGCGCTTAGCGAGGCGGCGTAGTATATCAAAACCTCCGCGTTTGTCGCTTGTCGTATCATCAACCATTCCTCATGAGAGGCGTCGGTGGCCTGGGTCGTGGCAGCAGCTGCCGCCGCCGACGTTGTCTCGGTTGCTGCTGGACTCATTGGTGTAGATGGGACGTTGAACCGATGAGAAGATACCGTTTGACTACCACTAAAGGGCAAGCCCTAAGGGGGGTGGAAAGAGAGCAAGTATATTTTATAAACTGCCAACGGGATGTCCAGCAAATATGAGCTTAGCTAGGTGTAGCTGTTGTGAGTACGCGTCTCTGATAAGTACACCTTTGTTATAGGCTGACGATCGGGACCGAGGGGGTGGATAGCCGAGTTATATCAGACTCTTTAAAGGATGAGGCGGACTAACAGGTCACCGCGGGGTGCAGACGTCAGCCGTTTGACAATGCTAAGAAATAATCCTGCTTCCTCTGACTGAGATGAGGTGGAAACGGATGGGCGCAGCTGGGATTATATCATCGAGCTTTCTAAATATGATCTCTAGACTCGTACAACCCGGCGTAGCACATGTCCGTGAATCAGGGCCACGGTCTTGAATAGTAGTCAACGACCACGTTTTGATGAATCCCTATACCAAAAGGGGAAGTATCAAATCGGCCGCGGGGCTATTCGTCCATCGGTCAAGAGTTGTGATTACCAACTTGACTTGCATGTTAACCATAGATAGACAGGGGCGTGGGTATGCCCGGTAGTGGTAAGCCATATTGCAAGCATCTAGGCTTGTCAAGGTTGCGAGTAAGTTACATTTTGGAGTGAGTGAATGAATAGTATGGTACTACACTCGGAGGCAGAGCAACGGAGCCTCTCACAAGACATGACTATGAGTTGACTAGGTAGATTAGGCAGGGTTTGGTTACGGTAGCTAACTGGACAAGGTGACATAGTTGTAAAGGCTACTTGCAGGTTAAGCCTGAGTTATGGGGAACTATGGGAGATGTGGAGCATGCCGAATTAGAAAGCAAGTACTGTTCGGGGAAGGAGATAAAGAGAAAAGAGGGTGGAGGTTCTGGACCCTGAGTGTAGGTGTGTTTGGTTGAGACAACGAGTCAAGACAAAGTGTAGTGAGATGTAGATTGAAGATTAGAGATCTGAGAGGGTGAGTGTAACAAAATTCTAGGTACATATGTTTTTGGTACCGAGAAACAGGGGTCCTAACTACATGTATACAGGGGTACAATAGCAGTAATAAGTGGTTAGGTACGGTTGCTAAAGCCCTGTAGGTTGTAAGGAAGTTGCCCTCTAGGGCTGGACTCCGGGACTTCAGGACTTGAGCTCCCCTCGCTGACTGGTTCGCAACAATTAATTCCCCGTTCCGTGCCCGCTAATTAAACTCAGGCTAGGTGCTCAACGGAAGAGGTAGGTGCAAACAGCAGTAGTTTTCGGCGGATTATCGTGATTCGTCCATTTCCTTGATTTCTTTCCCTTTTCTGTCTCTGGTTCCCATCTGTCTCCTCGAAAATCCCACGAAAACCTTGCTCGCCATCCTAAACAAGCCACGGCCGGAAGTCGAGGGTAATATGGATAAAAATGTCGGTTTTTTCCTTAAACCCTGCTGACGTCCGGACAATGCACAACCGTTGACTGATTTTTATCCCGATTGGGACACGGCCGACGATGGATTTCTCGACTTTTACTGAGTGGGGATTTTCCGTACAAGCATTCCTCTGTGCTTGGCTACTTTGACTGTTGATGTATTTCAGAGTCCGGCGCCGTAAATTAATTTGCGACTTTGTTGTTGAACATCCGCGACGTCCCGTCCGAACCTCGTGGATAAGTGATAGCCTGTCAACAGTCTGTCAACTCAGGACTTCGGGTGCCAAGACGTCGATCCCCGGGTTACGATGAAGGAGACGAGAGTTACCCGCGGTGAGAATATTCTAACCACGGAGTTTTGAACTTCTCATCTCGTATTATAGAGATTCAAACACATCTAACGTCTAGAAACCCGACGAATCTCGCCATGGCTCTTCGTTACAACTCAATTAATTCACTAGACCGCTTTACCGTGCTGCAAGGGTCATCTCGAAAACGGCCCCTTGCTGTTGGGTCTACGTTGCTTTTCCCAGCTAAAAGCAGAGTTATCGGAGATGCGTATGTGGTATCTACGCCTAGTCAGAAGTGAAAAGTTATCCGTGAGATCCTCAATGGCGCGATCGTACGAACAGGACCGCTTGGCAATATCCACACGTCATCCTGTGTACCAGGTGTCTGGAGTCCTTGGTGCTCTGGGAGTTCTACATATGAACACAGGGTCGATATTAACATTTTAGGTCTAAAAGTGTTTTGCTCGTATGCGTAATTTTACTCCCCTTGCTTCTCCAGATACTATCATGATTTATAAGGAGGGTCGGGATGTGCGTCAGCGAGTTGTCAGCCCATGTGGAAGCCGCATCCTGTCAAATCTATTCCGCTTGCATGAAACAGGATCTAATAACTGGCAGACGAAGCGCGCATGAGTCTGTCCACCGCGGCTAGAATATCCCGAGTTCGGGGGCTCGTGAAGATCTCGCCATAGATAGGAACGCTACTGGCTCGAAAGACGACCTTCGCTCATGTAACATCCAGATGGTTCCCACCCTACGCACCCATCAATGTAATGCTGGATGCTCGATTTCTAACCTTATCTCAGTCAAGCTTTAGTCCTCCTTACCTAGTAGGCAAGTCGCATACATACCTAATACCCCATAGCGATGACATGCTCACAGTTCCCATAAAAGATCTGATAAAGATCCCTGCCCAATGTCTCGTTTAGGCAGTTATCACATCAGGAATAGACAACACATGACATACTCAGGTACAGGACCGATAGGAGTGGGACGGTGGACTATCTGCCATCGTGATCTTAATAATACAAACAAACGAGTTGCGCAGCGCGTCTATCAGCAGCTTCGTGTATGACAACATGCTTTGTCAACGATCCTGCTCCGTTTCGGCCGGTTCCTTTCTTTTATCAGGGGCGGATTTGGCCCGGGACCGATCACGCTGACTACCCGTTGAAGGAATGGTCGTGTTGAGGAGGCTCTTGGGCCCCTGAAAAATTGACATGTGCAGTCAGATTGTTCGATGATCTAGATCTAAACTACCGACAAGGTGGGGGGAGACTTGAAAGAAATCGGAATAGCTGAGAACTGTCAGCCTGAGCCTCGAAATCACCTTCGGTAACAGTTAATACCGTGATGACCAAGTAGACCCTGCTATAAGTCGGCCCATTCAAGTTGGTTTTCTTTTCATCAAATTTCGTCCCATCATTTATCTAAGCTTGTTCAGACCATCTCAACTTGACCGTGGATGTTGGAGCGATACAACACTATCTTGTGTCAAAGCGCAAAAGACGTTCCCAAATTTGGGTCGATGCAACCACGGGCCATATTCAGGATAATAAGATGCAGAAAACTATTGTCTTGCCACTTAAACTAGTGTTAAGTTTCGGCGAGGGAATCATTCAACCCCCAACTGCTTACCTGCATAGATCCCTCGGCCGATCTATGAAAAAACCACCAAGTTCAGCCCATATTCATCAGCGTCATAGCTGATTCTACTAATAACTACCTGCGACAGTGGCTTTACCTACCTAGACAGAATAGCGGCATGCGAATATCAGCCTTACCAGCCACAATATATCTATCCTTTCGTTCGATGTACACTCAAAATAGTTGTCAGCCGTTGAATCTGGCACAGAGGTGTGTCGCCAAGTTTGTTCAGCCTACACCAACGTCTATTTATCCTCGCTGCTACGTCCGAGGCTGGGTAGAGTGTGAGCACCGAGCACTGCCATTTCATTTACAGAAATTAAATTGCTGCGACAGCCGGCAGGTTGCATTGGAACCTCGCAAAATAGCAGCGCACCGCATTCTGCCAAGCGAAAATCTGGGGAAACCATGAGAACGCTGATTGCTTATTTCCCCGGATTAATAACGTCCGCAATCTGTATGAGATCCCCGGAGGCTTCTTTCGACGTCTCTCTATTCGACAACCGGCATGTCTATGAAGTCAAGCTCACTGCATGTCTTGAGATAATTAATTGTGTTCCCATTCTCCCGGTCGTTTTCGTCTACCCCATGTCAGGGGTATCTTGACCATGCGACATTTATGTAAGCAATCGAACCTGCTCGGGAAAAGCCAAGCATATAGGGCACATATGACCGATCGTAAGTAAAGAGACAGACTTCACATTGTTACATACATGTAGTGTAAGTATCAGGGTAGGTGCATATATCTCCGACCGAACACACGACAAGAAAATCCTGCTTCTATTCTACCCCTCCCCGATCTCCCGGCTCACTTAGGACTGGGTTTCGGGAATCAGACCCTCCAGTCACATCGCTATCATAAAATATATACGTATCAGGGAGTGAAGCGATTAGGCAGAGCCACGAACAAGACTTCATCCATACCAGCGGAGACTACAATGTATAAGACAACCGTCTCACGTTTGCCATGAACAGCTGAAAGTGGACGGACTCGCATGACGGCATTGTCTAACCATACCCCGAAGGATGAAATCTTCTCTCAGTTAATATCCCAGTCATGTCGGCAAAATACGAGTATAAAACGAGTTCTAAAAGGAGAGACTTGTCTTATACGACCTCCCTACTGCCGTCGGGGAACTTTATGGGGATAAATGTGAACAGGTAACCATCTATCTCCCTTATATGAAACTCCGATCGTAACAATAGGAGAAAGTCAGGACAGCGGAAGTACGCCCACATAGTCTACGTATCGTGAGAGAGTATTTACCGACGGTATGTCTCTCCAACACTACGTGGGTAGGGATTATGGAGAAGCGGTCCTACAGCCTTCATCATGAGGGAGTCAATCTCTCGTAATGGCGTTCAAGACCATCCCGTATCGTCACTCAAAACGTGCCCATCTGAAAATATGAAGTGAACTTTCAGGTACCTAAACCTCCTCCCCTCAATCGCATCACGGTTTACAAGATATCTCCAATCACGGGAATTCAGTTCAGAATATCACTGGGAAGTTGGTTTGATTAATGTAATTTATTAACATTAACGAAACACACGATAGCGAAACAACTATATACTAGAGTCACTTAGAAACAACCAAAAACAAAACTTTACAGTGAATATGAGGTCCAACCCTCTTTCCGTAGTGTACGACCCCACGGCTAACCCTCCTTGCCTAAGCTCATATCGCCATTAGCAACCAAGGACTAGAAATAAGAAGATTATCGGTGTCGTGCCGGTTGGAGCACTGGGGTAGGAAGATTAATCGGGCTGAGGTACCTGCTGCGCACGGTGTCGATGGCGTCCCTGGTTGCCTTGTGGGGGCATTTCACGAGCGTCTGCTGAAGCGCGCCGTTGGCCCCGAAAAGGTGGTCTACCATGGATCGACGCTGAAACCGGTACGTCTGGGTCCTCTCCTCCACCTGCTTACGAACCTCCTCCGTGGTAGCTATGCCGTATCTCTCCTTCTGCTCCCTTTCGAGGTAGTCGGTGGTCTTGCACAGCTCTAGTTGCGTCTGAAGGGTGTTGATCTGAGTCTGCTCTGCCTTCGCCTCCTTTTCAGCCATGTGGACGTCACCGACGAGTCTGAGAGCCAACACCCGCAGCAGCATATCATCCTCTGGCTGCTCGTTCACAGTCTTGGTAATCTCATCTAGAGCTTCCTCGGCAGTAACAGTGTCGCCGTTCGGGAACCCCAGGGTATTATACAGGGCAATAATTCGGGCCTCGAAGGCTCCCCTCTCGACCCTCATCGCATCGACGGACTCGTAGAATTCCCTGACGTTGTGGTTATCCGCGACTCGGGCGAGCCATCTACCAATGAGATCATCGGCTACCTCGCGAAGGTCTTTGTTCTCTTCCTTCGCCTGCTTGATCTCCCTGATAAACTTTATGGTGTCGAAATGGACTGGCTCGTCAACCTGGACTCCCTCATCGTTGGTTTCCGTTTTCTCTGGTTCGTCCGGCTCCGAGCTGCTCGAATCTGAGTCGGCCGGATCGGTCGAATCATTTGTGGCTTTATCGGTCGCTGTAGCAGAACTTTGCTTCTTTTTCTTACTCTTTTCGCATTCCCTTAGCCGCTTCTCGAGGTCCCTATTCTCGTCCTTGAATACCTGTTCAATTTGTTTGTGTTGCTTTATCAGTATTTCGAGTTCATCAGCCCGATCCGAACGTTCCTTGCGCTGCTCGTGGCAAGACTTGTTTTCGGCCTCCAGCTTGTTGATCTTGTCCTTATAGTTCTTGTCGTTCTCCTCTAGCTCGGACTTGGCTTTGGCAAGATCGGCCTTTAAGGCATCAATTTCAGCCTCCAGCTTCTCAATGTCGTCCTTACGACTCTTCTTCTTCTTCTCCTCCAAGTCTGACTTGGCTTTAGCGAGATCCTTTTTGAGAGTATCGATTTCTTCTTGAAGTGCTGCGATTTTCTCTTTGCACTTGTTGTCTTTCTTCTCCTGTTCAGATTTGGCTTTGGCGAGATCCGCCTCCAGGGCCTCTAACTTTGACCTGCTATCAGCTAGATCTGCCTTTAGAGCATCGGTTTCTTGTTTACAGCTTTTGTTCTTCTCCTCTAAGTCGGATTTGGCCTTGGCCAGATCCGCCTTCAAAGTATCGTTTTCTGCTTTGATCGCTTGGATCTCCTTCTTCTGGGATTCGTCGTCAGAGCCATCATTGGATTTATCCTTAGAGGCCTGTTTCTTAAGTTTTTTGATTTCAGCCAACAGCTTCAAGATCTCGGCGTGTTTTTCTCTATTCGCATTATTCCATTCCAGAGCCCTTTGAGTGATCAGGGCAAGGGAATCTTCTCTTTCGGCGACGAGGCGGTTAAACCATTCTATAGGTACTTTGTCCAAACCTTGGGCCTCAATTTTTGCGCCGGCCAACCAGGAACCTTCGCGATTTCGGATGACCTTATTGATCATTTCCCGGCGTTGTTCCTCATTAGCCTTCTTACCAGTTACCTGCTCCCATCTGGCAACCTCCTTGGCTGCTGCTGTCTCGGGGTCGTCTTCGATTTCGGCCCCGACAGAGAACAAATTTCCCTCCGCGCGGTTCTTCATAATCAATCTCCTTTTCTCTTCAAAGTCATAGTTTGGGTCAGGTACAGCAAATCCGTGGAGCGTCTTTCCCGGATACCAGCCCCTGCTATCTGACGATCGTCTACTTCGCGACTGGTTGTTATTTTCGGCCGAATCGCCACTATCGGAAGGATCGACAGGGGAAGCGAAAGGCCCTCGCGCAGGCTCCTTCCCTTTATCACTCGAAGAAGACTCTCCCTCCATCTTGATGGTGCTGGTACCGTGGTGTTGAGATGTAGTCGAGTTTGGTTGCGATACTGTTCTAGATCACTATTATCTGATGAATAGATAGGGTAGACAGATCTGGCATGCCAATGACGCTTCCTTGTGGTATTTGAGAACCGGAGCAAACGACCTGGGTACATATTTATATTAATATATTGCCTTCTAGAATTATTATAACTAAGGACACTGTTTTCTAGTTCACGCGTTACTGAAACCCATACAATGTGATAGTTCCCAAACAAATCCGTTGCAACGATATAAAAGCTTGGCATTGGCTGAATGGGGGCAATATGACAAGCCATTGTAGTTGGAATCGCATTGTATAACCCATTTCCTAGCAGATAAACAAGTGCCTGGCGGACAAGGAGAGGCGACTATGGTCTAGTGAGTCCTAAGGAACAGAGTTAAAAACGAAACAAAGGACTAAATGCCCGGGAGATATCTAAGAGGACCATTTGGGAGAATACGTCTAGGTCAACCATCCATTCAGAGCTTTGATATTCCACCCCCCCCTTTGGGAAAGCTCCAGTATTATCACAGTTACGAACGGTCCACAAGGATATCCTGCGCCAAAATCAACGTCGTTAGAGGCCATAAGTAGCTGGAATACGACTCAGCGATGTATCTTATGTAGTAATACGAAGCCTCCTGTTAAACTGAACCCACCCGGCGACTTTTATAGTAATGGAATTACCACAGCAATGTTCAAGCACCATACCTACTTAGGTCGAGCTCTCGAGTAACTTCCCTTTAAACTCTGTGGATGATACTCTATAAAACGCGGCGACAGTGTTACAAAAAATCACCCCCAACATTTTTGAATTAGAATTGCTGTTAACAAGCAGACGCAGTAGTGGCTGAATACATGCCTACCTGGTAGGTACCTATATGTAGGTAGGTACATAAGGTAGGAAAGGAGAAAGGGGTAATCAGCGGGCCATTCAGCCCAATTACTCATTCGATCAACGCTCCAGACACTATGACACTGGGTGATTACTTCTATAGTAGCGCGCCTACTATGCCGGCACTTGTTTACCATCATGTATAAGGTTAGAGATAACACATTGACATATACTAGTTCACACCGCTGCCTATCCCCGCCATTGTCATTTCAGTCTATGCTGAAGACAATTGGCGCGGTGGCTGACGCAAGGGATATAAAAGATCAAGCTCTCCCCCCAGACCCCGACTAATGGCAGGAAGGGATTGCCAACGGATTAAACCAGGATAGCCTTGAGGTGAACATAATCATACGATATCGGCCTAAGGCTCTAGATAACTACCTCTCAGTCATTCTTCTTTTGATATCAAGGCCCAATGAGCTGGCATTGGTATTTCCTCCACGTTGGTATGCGCTGAAAGTGATGGAAAGGAGGGTACCCCTAGCGCGACTTGTTCCATTGGCGATCCTTTACTCGTTTCGCATGATCTGAGTCTTTTTCGGCACACTACCCGCCTAAGTGGAATCATTTCCAAGTAGAGACGCTAGCAACGAAGGAGCCCCAAATCACGTCGAGGGCAGTTTGGTGATGAGATGACCACCGTTTACCTCACGTCGATCAAGCAAGCGCTCTGTGTACCTTTCACAAGGAGGTGGTGAAACCAATGAAGGTCACCGATCTAAAAAGTTTCCTAAGGCGGTCGGCTTGTAGCTCATCCAGTGTGGCGTATGTTACGTCTTACAGAACGAAACAAACCTGACCCTCGAATACCGGTACAAGTCGGCATGGAAGTTCGACCAAGATATTCCTGCTTTCACCAATGGTCTACATTACTAGCAGTGATAGGATCACACATGGGGCATAATCCTCCAACCCTTTTCACTCTATCCGTGTCCAATTACATGAAGCTAGCAGGCTGTTTTCACATACTGTATGTAAGGGACGAATTCAAATAGCGGGCCCGGCACATACATCAGACCTACCCGTATTTAGTTTTGGATAATAGTCAACCGGCATGATGGGACCCTTCAGCGACTGGCGCTGCCGTTGAGTCTCTAGGTACGAATATTTGATAGGCGTCTATTTTATCTTGGGTGGCATGCATACACGTACGTACGTAACTCTCAACAAGAAAATCCCGGGGGACAGACCTGGCGGGAATAAGAACAACATCCAGAATTCAAGCATTTACGGCTCAGCTGATTTTTCATAGGGAGGGTTTAATCGTAGAATGATACTAACTATCTGAAGCAGTATTCAACTTGATTTCATTAAGCACATAATTTGTTTCATGGTATGCCCGTAGCATGATCTAAAAAAAAAAGGTATACCCCTGACGCCAATCCAGCCCAAGTGATATCTTGCGCTGAGTGAAACCAAACGAGCGACGCCTCTGAATCCCTGATACTTAGCCGTCGACAGCTCCCATTAAAGATATACATAGAAAACCAGTGTCTGTCCTGTAGGCAGCAGCTAGGAATGCCACATGTCGCCCACGCCGTTGTGCCCACCCCTTAAGTCGTAGTCCGATGCCTTGGTATAACCGACTATAGATCTTCTATTCATCCATAGAAGATGGCTTTATTTACCACAGAGCATCGCTATTAACTAGCTCATTTCGCGGAGGTGGTGCTGAATAGTACGAACGATGCGCCATAGGAGACTTAATACCCATATGATTGTATGTCGGACTGTTTTGGGTCGATGGGAGCTCGTAGTGAGTGGCTCGGATTGGTTGAAGCTGTGTCTTGGAGAGCCTTCGCGCCGACGTTTCGGACCATGAGGCGCCTAGAATTCGTCCCGGGAAGAACGCCAGCAGAATCAAAGTAGTGAGCAGTACCATCAACCCATCGAATACCAACAGCAATATTTCGGACTGTGCGATCGAGCTCCCGTATCCCTCGGAGATTACGACGACGCGGAAAGCCGTTCGAACGACGAGTAGTAGGGTTGCAAAAGAAAAGGCTGCGAGTCGTGGGCGGATTAGCATTGTTCCAATCTCGAGCCTAGCTGTCCCTCCCACTTACCAGATAAGAAGGTCTTGAAAGACATGCTATTGTATATACTGGCAAACTTGGTATCCAACCGATGGCGTCTCGTGCGCACAGCGATTGCGAAGAGCATGGCGTGGCCAATGAAGAGAACCAAGGAGACAAGCTGAATAGCTAACCCGACGGCAAGAACACGAATGCCTGTATCAATCTTGATGGATGTAAGTTATATATATATATATTTAACACCTGGGTGTAGATGGCCAACTCACTTGCTTCGGATCATCTTGAATCGTAGAGACGATCCCTCCTGCTAACTCGAGCACGAGCGACACAACCGTGAACGCGTAGAATAGGAATAAGTACCAGACTGGCCTCCACGAGCGATATTCTTCGCCGTATATGGCAACAATCCGCGGCATGACGAGAAACATAGCACCACTGATTAACGTTGGTCCCATTACCGTTCCAAGCAAGAACAGGATGAAGCTGGTCCTATCGGTCGGGCTGTTGTGCAACAGGACTCGGCCGATGTAGCCCACCACTTCCAAGGCAAGTCCTGTGGCTATGGTAGTGGCGAAGATGGAACTTTTATATCTGATCCCCAAAGCTAATGTGACGGGAATCAGAACAGCGAATAGTGAGAGGAAGATGGCGCCGCCGGCGAGAGAAGGTCCATAGGTAAGAAAGACTTGCGAGCAGTGGCTCGAGGTACAATCTGCAGAATTAGCCATATCGTGTGTATGTCATCGCGTCCAACTGTTAGGAAGGAAAGGCGAAAAGAAAAGCCCCAAGCTTCAACGGGAGCGGGGGAGCCATAATATTATAAGAGTCGACTCGACCTAATGTACTGTATACTAAGTATTCGGCGCTTGAACCGGGAGTCTACATGACCCGACAGCCTGGGTAGGAAAGCTCTACGGCGCTTGAGCGACAGGAAATAACTCTGAGTTCGGGCGGACCATCATCATGCACCGGTCCGAGATGAATATACCCTATAGTGAGCCGATGTAGTGTTCAGCCTGGGCCCCCTGTACATTATCCACGCTGATCACTCTCCCCACAGCCGGCTCCAAGATTGGAGAAAAGGATCAACACATGTAGGGCACACCGACTACCAGCGTGCGACAACACCTACCTTAAGGCCCATCCAGGGAACACTGCAGATCCGGCCAACCAATCCCTAAGCCGTATCTATGGGTATCGTCCGCGAGTTTGGTATCCCCGTGAAACAAAAACGGCCGCAGGGGAGGTGGATTTCAATCATCCCTTTTTTCCAGTTGAAGCTTCAGTAACCTGTTCCTTAAGTACTCCAGATAAGACCAGCGCCAGTCCTAAAAGAACAGGTACCTCGTCGAGACATAATTAGAATATTCATGAATCGCGACAACGTATATGCGAGAAGACTCCAGAAAACTCCTCCCGATATTCCTTGTATTTGGCGCAGCCACATCCCTAATGGAGATGGTGGTCTAAGGCAGCATAGAGACCGATGAGGGCGGAGGCTGACCCGACAGTATGGTTCAACCAAACACTTGATGTCGATAGGGGCCAATCATAGGGCGATACCTATAGCAGCGCGGCTAAGATCAGCATGTCTATGGTTGAGCTGGACTGGCCCCATGTTTCCTTGAACCCTTCACCCTCGACTGTACTACACTGTACACTGGGGTATCCGAGTTTCTGATTGTACGACTTCGCCTCTGATTGTAGAATAGAGCATGGTCTAGCTGAATGCTATTCGCCTCGCCTAATTAGGGATCCAAGACTTTCGCAAGCAGAGGAATTGAACGGAGCATCGAAAGTCTTGTAGCCATTTCCGTAAATGGTGCCGTAGGACAAGCACCAGACTAGACTGCTTTACCAGGTAGTAGACAGGCCACTTAGCCGGCCACATCAACAGAAAAATGCGGTCAGCAGTACGTAGTTGGTGCTCGGAGATATTTGATTGGGTACATGTATGCTACAGACTTCTTGGTTTGACTGTAGGTGATGAATATGCCGGCTACAACTAGAACTCCACGCAGTGTTTCTTGCCGTAACATCGCGATCCGTAGCATTACAAACGCGACGAACACGCGGTCGGTAGTTCTAGTCCCAGCTAGAACGTTATTGATCTTCCCAATTCTTAAAAAAAAAAAATCATTCCCACCTAGTAGGAACGAGCTGATTTTGGCGGAAGCGAGATCCCAATCCTCTCGTCGTTTATGGCCGTGCTTCGTCTTTAGAAGAAGCGTTCAACACTTGTGAACAATGTTACAATGCTAGGGATTGGTTAAACAGAAGATGCGACCGTTTATGCGGCCATAGCAAATTGAATTAGCACTGACCGGAATAAGATGGGCGCCAAGCCCCGCTCATCGGTCAACCATCTCTTAGGTACATGTAAGTTGCGGGAAGTGGGCCCAGAAAGCTTGGACCATCAACGATGCGCGAACGGCGCGCACCGTATGTTATTTTAAGTGCTTACCTCATACAACTCCAACTGAAATGTACCCGCTACCTGGATGATGCATGACGTATGCGCGTCATTCTCGAATCTCACGTAACTTTGAATATTTATCCACCGTCAATGTTTAGTATACACCGAGTAGCTACTATCAATGATGGATTGAGAGTAATTGAAGTTCAACGTTAACTGTTCCTCGAATTGGTGAGCTGGCTGTTGGGCTTAGGTAAAGCCATGAGTTTATACCGATGCTCTACGACAAGGCATTCTGTGAGACGCTGCTCCATTCACTTCTGCCCCTTAGATGTCGTGCGCACGCGGACTTGCTCGAATCGATCCATACTAGCTTTCTCCTCCAAGGTCACAAGGAGCTATTCCGCTCACCATGGTGACGACCCTAGATTGAAGGATCTTGGGAAAGAGATATACGATGAGTACTCCGTTATAAAAGACCGCTACGGTACGAATAACCAAGTTGGTCCTCAGCATTTTACGCGGATCCAGAACTAACACGGTACCTAGCTACCCCTAAGTACCCAATTGTCCTCGCCCATGGGTTGCTGGGATTTGCAGAACTTCATGTCGCTGGAGGATGGCTACCCGCCATTCATTACTGGCGGGGGATCACCCATGCGCTGAGAGCGAATGGGATCGAGGTCATAACGGCAACGGTACCTCCTTCCGGTAGTATCGAGCAGAGAGCTGAGAGACTCGCTCGTGGCATTGCTGACGTCGCGCAAGATAAGAGCGTGAATATCATTGCTCACTCTATGGGCGGTCTAGATGCTAGATATATGATATCTCACCTCCAGCCGAAGAACGTCGATGTACGCTCCTTGGTCACTGTCGCATCCCCACATCGAGGAAGCGCCTTCGCGGATCATTTATTCAAGGAGATCGGCCATGATAGGCTTCCAAGCATATATAAATTCGTTGAGGGTGTTGGTATGGATACTGGGGCCTTCGAGCAATTGACGCGCGAATACATGACAGAAAAGTTCAACCCGGGAACGCCAGACGACCCAGACGTTCGCTACTTCTCGTACGGAGCAATGATGGATCGTCCTCCTCTCCTTTCTCCGTTTCGTCACTCCCATAAGATCATTACAGATCTAGAAGGACCTAACGACGGCCTTGTCAGTGTAGCAAGTTCAAAATGGGGCTCATATAGGGGAACTCTCGTGGGTGTGAGCCATCTCGACCTAATCAATTGGACAAACCGTGTAAGGTGGACATTGCGGAAGTGGATGGGACAGGGTCCGACGTAGGTTCTGGCGCACCTCTTGCTCATGTGGAGGCTAACTTTGGTGCACAGTTTCAACGCCATCGCCTTCTACCTCGACATCGTCGACATGCTTGCGAAAGAAGGTCTATAGCTCCGAACCTTAGAGTAGGAGCGCCATTGTAAATAAAGTTTATGAGGCGTAAATAATGTGCAAAGAGTACCAAGTGTGGGCTTTGGTGGCGCTCATCTATTTTGTTATGAAGTCCAAGGTCAGATAAGTCAGAATATGTTGCTTCATATCCCACGGCGCCATTATTGTTCGTCTTTCCCATAGACTTGCTTCTTCAACCAAAATACCAGCTAAATCCTCCCGATGACTCAGTCAAGTGTTAACCTACCACATATCCTAGCATCGAAGGCGATGGCTACCCAGACTCGTTGGGGTGGGCTGCGTAAAAGGCTATTGCCTCACCGGCCATCAAAAGACGCCAAATTCACCAAATTCCTTGATTTACCAGTTGAACTTCAGCTGATAATATGGGAACACGCTCTTCCGGATATCATGGTTATCTCGGGGATGGAACCCCTCATCCGGATGCCAACAGCAATCACACCCCCTATTTTGGAGGGCGTCTACACGGCGATCTACAAGCCCAAAAACTTCCATCAATCTGGGATACTACCCACGGCCTTTCACGTCTGCTACAGAAGCAGAGAAGTAGCTTTGAAATACTTCTTGAGGCTACATAATGTTGATACCAGTGCTTTGGACACGCAGAAACCTCTATACCTGGTTTTCCTTGGGCAAAGGCTTTCTCTACTAATCGCTGAGCCAAAGATCTAATTCGATTCCAATCGAAGACGTACGAGACACATTAAGGGCTACGGTAGCAGGTCCGTCCACATGGGAACCTTCTATAGAAATTCACCACGAACACTCAGTTTCCATCATTAGAGGAGTGAGGCTGTGCGATACGGTTCTCAATCAACATCTCCTATTCAAGGGATTAACACTGCCCCTTGTTTAATATTTTCGTTCTTTTCTTTTTCACGGAGCCAACAAGCAGCGGTCTTGGGACATTTCGTCGTCATATACGCTTAGCACGTGGAGACTGGTTTTTTGGCGTAAGGAGCAACAACCGAAGGCATTTCCGAGCACTCATCGACATTTTCTTATCCAAGTCACCGAAGCGATACGATGTTACAGCCATATAAACAGCTCCGATATATTCGGGAGCAGATCGACATCCGGACTGGTCACACGCACATCCCGCCCTCGGGCTCGCCTTCCACCCCTAAAGACCCGAGCAGAGAGGTTGTTTTCGATTCGATCATCTACATTACGAACTTCACATTTGCAACAAAACTGTCATTCGTGCGAATTGGGTCCTTTGAAATTGCGGTCATTATAATACTATCTGGGATTGTCTTTGGAATTTTCGTGTAAAAGTGCGTTGTGGTCCGAGAACCTCCATGAAGCCTTGGTACCCGGCACCAAGAGCCCCTGAGTCAGGTGGACATGTGCCATGAGAGGGTCTAAGGAGAACACGTTTGAGTTTAATGCATTTAAGGAGCCAGTGGTGGTCGGTACTACGAGGACGTTCTTAGATGACAGGTATATTAAGGGATTAGCGAAGCGCTACGTCATCCGGCTAGAGTGAACCGGTCGTATTATGGTTGGAAATACTATATAGAGCTGGGATAGAGAAAAGAACTGTCTAATTATACTTTAGGAGGAATGTCTTTGATTCCCTAGATGTTAAATCAACTTATCACATACTTGTCTATTGCATGAGGTACCTACATAGTAGCATATCGCGCGAACCGTCTTGCTATCTCAGCGACCTGGGTTAACTACGGTATGTTGTCGACCCTAAACGTAACAACCCCTATGGAACAGCCACAGAACTCTGCTCACCTGTCCTTAATAAGTTGCTGATAAACGTGAATGGGCCTTCATACTAAGCAGGATATAATCTATCTGAGCACTAGTACCTACGAAACCAGCAGAACCCACCTCCTCGCGGCTCATCAGTAGGAATATGTAGGCGCGCGATCTGCACAAGTAGGCTGTTCCGGCCATGGGTCCGGGTCATTCAGGTCCAGTACTTCGAGCTCCCCCCGTAGTAAGTGTGAGGACTCCTAGGTTCTCCTTCCTAGTTCTCTCTCGCTTCTGTAGAGCAAAATCCATTCGACATAACTACGAAGATAGAGCGCAGCCACCAGCCCTCACAAATAAAAAGGGGCAAAAGCAAAAAACGAAGCCGCGGTCGCATACGTATAAGCATATCCCCGCGCGATTAACTCTCTGATCCAGTCTCATAGTATCAACAATGACACGTCACTTAGCTGGGTACTTACATGTATCTATGTGAAATTGGACAGCCGCAGATAGAAAGCAAGTAAATCATCAGCAAACATGGCCAACAATTCGTTATCCTGACCCCATTCATCTCCGTGATGCCCGTGTAGGTACCAGTGCACGTTTTATTGGCCGTATGTAATAAGTGTATTAAGGGCTGTTTGCCAGCTGCGCTCTCGAGTGCATTTTGAAACCGGGGAAAAAGGGGGTGGAGACTAACATATGCGAAACACACGCCCTGAGCGACTTGCATACTAGGACACGAGCCTTCGGGCGCCATAGTACGAGGTAGGTAGTCGTCTAAGGACTAGGATAACGGTGACAAACAACATAGAAAATCGATTTAGATGCGCACATATGGACCTAGGATGTAGTTACCTGGGTACCTGGGTAGTTATTAGATTGTAATGGACTGCTACGATAACCTGTACCTAGCGACGTGCTGACTGAATCAAGTGGTGATTTCGATAGGGCCTCGTCTCTTATGGGCTCCTCATTCAGCGTTACCTGTCTGATAAGGGAGAATTATAAGGGCGGAGAAGGATATGCAGGGATTAGAGCTGCTTGGCCTGTCTTGTGGTTATGTTAACGAGTGGTATACTGGTATCGCGGCTTATAGTTTGTTAAAACCATGGCTTCCAGGTGCAAGTGCATGTATGAAAGTATAGGTTGTTGCAGACAAATTCGTGGTCCAGGCCGACCCGGTGGCGGTGGCAATACAACGAGGTCCCTAGTCAATATTACGCCTATATGAGTTCAACTGCGTGCTCTGATAAGGCTTCTCGGCGTTGAGAACCATACTAACAGGCCTCTGTGGCGAGGAGAGTAGGTCCGGGTCCCCTATACGCTGCCGCATCTCAGCTTGTTCCGCTGGTAACCCCTTATCTCTTAAGGCTGGAGCGCCCGACGGGCTAGGGGTCCCGCCCTGTGCATAATGTAAGACCACTCCGGGCACGGAATGAGCGCGTAGATGAGTGTGGGAGTAGGTACCCGTAGGTATGCTACTTCACTTGCATATATATGTGCAGCTTCTTTTAATCGACCTACCCAACGCAGATTAGTAGTTCTTCAGGTCCTATTTACAAGGCTCTAAAGACGCTCTATATGCAGCATACCTGGTGATATGGATAGTCCAAGCTGTCGAATTATCAAGCGAGGTGCGGGAGGCTTGATGCGAATAGCCTCAATCCCGATCCGGCCCAGTGTAATAAGAGGCAAAAGGGTCCACGAGCGTCTCGACCTATCTAAAGGGTAGGCCAATGGCTGTAATGATACTCGTAACGCAAGCCGCAGAGCGATTCACGTGTCCCTTGGGCTATTCCTGGTAGGTAGGACAATTGTAGAACCGTCCGTCTTGGTATTCAACCTAGGAACAGGGAATGGATGGAAGGAGCGGGCTGTCTACGATCTTCTGAGCCGCTGAAGTCCACTGGGCGTCGAATATGTAATTAGAGCAAATCGATAACACTTCCTCTATTAGGTCTCGGTCGGCAGCCCATCTGTACGGTCGGTGCCGTATAATACGGGTGGCTGGAGGAATGTGATTAATCACCAACAAATAGTCTTGAAACACCCCTAGCCTTGTACTACCGAATTTGTTGGCAAATCTTCTTCGTAGTCTCTATGTAAGCCACGTGGTTACGATAGCTCTATACAGCTTAGGCTTCGTCTAGATACGAGAATATACGAGAATGGCAGCTTGATAGAGGCCCGTGGAATAGGCACCGGGGAAAGCAAATATGCCCCCTTTGACACGAATCGTGGGAAGTCGGCCCGTATCGAAGCTGCAAGATGGTGACGGTTTAAGAGTTATGGTGTTCTGCGATCAAGGGAAAGGCTGTGAATGGCTCCTAGTAATAAGTGTGACTCACGATAAGTACATGTACTCTCAAGCGTGACTTAAAAGGCGTCGCCAAATAGCTATCTGTCAGTCGAACTCGGAGGCCAGGTTCGTGGTATGCAAAGGTGTTTTACTCTGCTGTATCGAGCTCCTTTAAGTACCGATATGGCGGAAAGCACTTACGGTATGCATATTGACACTAGGTGCGTTCTGAGATGTGATATATCAACGTCAAGCGAGGCGGGTGCCCCTCAGGGCGATACCCTACACACGGAAGCGCCGCTAAATGAATCTAATCCAAGGGGGCTTCCCATGGCGTTAAGGTCAGCAGGTCACGAAGCAATGCGGTCTGGTTACCTAGTGCCGGAATAGTTCTCAACTCTGCCGAATCCCGATTCTTGAGGTTAGACGGCCTGCGGGAGCCTTTGGTGTGACTCAGGGGTTCCTGTAGCGCCGGAAAGGACCGTACCGTGTAGAAGATGCAAGTTTATTCGCGTTGGGACGAAGAAGCTCGACGGTGCATACCATCGCTATCGAATATTATGGTCGTGAGAATTATGTCTTGTCGTAGCTGGGCCATAGCATCGTCGTTGGCCGACTAGTAGCTTGGAAACACTGGAGATGATATGGGCGCGGTTGTAGTGCTGTATGTGTACTGAAGACGCGCCGAGTCCAGCTTCTACTTAGGTTAGGAGCACTTGCCTACATGTAAGTAGGTAGTTACCTAGTTACTCACTCACCCACCCTCAGACCACAGTAGTATGCGCATTGTAGCTTTAACTGATACTAGCCGTGGGATCATGTGCCTACGTGCCCAATCCGAGAGCGGCTTAAGAGGCTCTTAAGGTGAGCCGGCACGCGCAAGGTAGCAGGGCTTGTCACGAGATTCGCTAATTATTTACCCCGGTTGAAACAGGCATTGTACACAGCAGTCAAGCCATCTCCGATCTGCTCAGACCATATACGCGGAGCGATCGCCGATTGTTACGGATTCGCCAATTTCCAATGGGACTCACATGCTGGCTACTATGCAAGATAATATATCACGGGAATGCATAGAAGCCCGAGGAACGGCGGTATCCCCTTCCATCCCTCTTAAAAGGTGACTTCTTTTGTTCGACGTCCGAACGACTTGCTATGATGGGAAAAACGTGTGGTGTCTTCCCCCATTGCCAAACATGGGGGGCTTTTATGTTTCGACTTGCCCAATGGGCACCGAAACCGACGGTCGTGCTCGGCCTTATTTAACTGTCTATGGCACTAACAGCTAATTCATCAGCGCTGGCAAATGGCTGTAAAACTCGCTTCGAAATTAACCTACCTCAGGGATCGTATTATCCCTTCAACAAACTGTTTGGATAGCCGAAGCACAAATACGGTAGTCGGACTAATAGTACTCAATCGGCCAGTTGCAGGAATGTGAGATCAAATCGTATGAGTGATCGACAGCTTACATCCAACTTTTCTACTAGACCCAGAGTTGGATGCGAAAGCGTATCCCTAGGTAGGCATGATGTGCGCGTACGTCTCCGCGGCCTCGTACTTTCGCATCGGATCGATCTCGTGTCCTCTTCGCCTGCGAGGAAAGGAAAAAAAAAAAAGTAAAAAAACCAGGGCATTTCGGACGAAAATTAAACCAAAACGGAGGCAATTGAACCTTCTAGACTGTAAACCGTAAAACCGAAGGCTTAGGATGCTGTCGGAAGAAGCGCAAAGTCGTATAGCGCTCGTGGTCTGACAATTCCTTTCCCGCTTGTCACTTATTCACCCGAAACGTTCCTTGGGTCTAGACCGCTCTATGGGGAATTGGCTGCATAATCCATGCAAGCCATTCTAGCCATACCTGCAAGCTTGTCTAGAAGAGACAACGGGGTTACAAATTACCTACCTGGGCTGTATGTCTGGGCTGCCTAGGCAGTAGACTCCACCGTTCCTTTGGCCGTACTCGTCGGTAGACCTCTGTACAAGGCAAACTTTCGGTGTCTGCAAGTGTACTAATTTGTGGGTTGGAGAGGGGCCATTTCTGCTGCTAAATCACTGTGATCGTATGCATACACAGTATATCGCTTCTGATCTGTGTAATTAGATGATTTCCTATACATCGGAGAATACTTTGCGGTGTGATTGCCATCTTGTACTAGGGTTGCCTGCGAGCTCGGGGTACCGCGTGTGTAAGATGGGTTGCTGTGTGGTCTGTGGCTACTTGCTGCCGCTGCCACTGGCGACTCTACCCTCTGTACCGTACCTGTACCTAGGTAGAGTGGGCGTTCCTGTAAGGCCACCACCACACACACCCACACATCCTTTTTGGGGGGTGGGCCAGATTTCCGTTCTCCTTGAAAGCCTCCCATCGATAACGACGAGACAAAGCCAGCACCCCGTTCGCGTTGCGACAATTAGAACTACCCGCGACAAAAGGTTGGTCGTCCATTGTCATGTTCGGCCCTGGACATGGTCTGAACCCTAAAGAGACAAAGATAGACTCGTCAGCCATCCTGAGTTTTGTGAAGGACTATCAGATTCCAAGATAACCCTAAGCGGTTTTCGAACTCTCTCTAATGCTCGAGGTTCCAATGGGTATTGCTTCAAGCACAACCGGGCATGGTGGCGGAAACAATAGCAAAGACAAAAATCAGCAGGGTCAAACGGATATGACCCATAATGAACCGGACAACGTCAACCACTCCCAGACACTCTGGATCCTGATTTTCCGTGGCCATCCTCACGATATCCAGAGTACCCGAGTCACCGAGTTGTATATTGTCTTCGATGACAACGAGAACCAGAACCTCACCATCCGAATCCAAGGTCAGCATCCCAACTTTAGCGTGGATGAGGTGTGGAACCAAGCCGCCCCTCGAACGAGACCACACTTTCTTCGACGACTCGCAGTTGCGACAGTCGAAAGCGGCTCGGCATTCGATACGGCTCTACGGGACGCAATCCTGGGCACTCCTGTGAACAATACTGAGCCAGATTGGACGTGCCAGAACTGGGTTGGGGATGTCTTGACGACGCTTCAAGACGCAAGACTCATAACCGTCGAGGAGGGCGATAATGCCTTAGATGGGATGGTTAACTATGTCGCGCGCGCCCCATGGCAATCGCCACGCTGATTTCCCCCCTTTTGAGAGCACATGGAAGCACCGCCGTGTTATAAGAAATCGGGCGGGTCGAGGTTAGTTCATCCATCCGAGCCAACAAGCTGGTGGTCTGTTTGATGGTCTCCTCCAGGTACTCCTATCACCCCGTTGATCGCGACTTTGTTCAATGTCGCTAATGTTGTCGTAGCACACGCCTTATAAATGGATCCGAAGGTCGAGTGGCCTTTCTTTTCGGGAATAGTCACGAGGGCTTCGCTTGCTGGATGCGTCCGGTAGCGCCCGCTTCTCTCACTGACGGACCGGGGACTCCCTCTGAACGGAATAGACATCTTTCGTCATAGGACGCCATATTATTCCCCTAGTTATCAGCATCGAAGCCATCGAATAGCCTTCGGTAGAAGAGTGTCTTAATTGCGTAATGAGACGAACCGCAGGCATATCCCGAGAGATTCTTGTTAGATGGGAATAGGATTCATGGGTAGTGCATAAGCCGGTTTCCAACTTATCATTTTCGTGTCTGCATACATGATGGGATTTGGGCTTGTGCGGAATATATAGGAATATATCCCGACCTCATATGTGTAGAACAAAGGCAGAGGCGTCCAGGGGAAATATGCAGCACTCGCTTGCCAACAGCGGAATCGTCGTCACCCATCTATTGCATGGTTAGGAAGTTGTCCGGGTACGACGCGAACCGCGGCCACGATCGTACAATACCTAGAGAATCGCCAGGGAGATAATCTGATCGTCAGGGTTTGAAGTCCCTTTTTCTTCGAACCCGAAGGGTATGGGTGGTTTCTATCACATCCTGGAGGAGGGAGAATCCTGATGGCGATATCCTGCGGAGGTAATAGCAGGCAGCATGGGCTGAATTTATATAATCGATGTCAACCTCTGGTTTGGGGAGCTCATAGCTAGGACGACTGCCATACTATTTGGACAGCAGGATATTATTTCATAAAGCGTGAAACCCGGGGGAATGCCGCCTTGCGCTCGTCAAATTCGGAATGAGATGAGAAGCGTCAGATGGAGGAGTCTTGAAAATTTTCATTGCTGTCACGATGCATGATCCGGATGAAGTTGCCAAGCCGATGCGGCTTATTTAATAGTATAAGTAGGACAATGTAGAAATCTAGAGTAATTCAATCCTAATATTGTTGGCTTAAGCAGTCTTACCTTGGGTCCGTCCGTCTGTCCGGTTCAAATATGAGGAAAATTGAGGGATGAGGTCGTGTGCTCTGGAACCGCACGGGATAGCTTTATTCTTATAGCGAGGTGACTCGTGGTTTACATGTACAGTATGATACCTTCACTAAATAAAATAATTGTTAAGGCCACCTGCGAATTTTGCTGACAAGTCTATCGCTACCTTAATTAGCTGTTGAAGTCATATAACGTAAGCGTACGTCTCCTACCCGTCCCGTCTTGCGCCTGCATCCAGCCGCAAGTGGCACTTACCGGCAATGATCCGTATTAGCCTAACTCGGAAAGTATCCAACAGAGGCCACTTCGTTGCCTTCCGTATCTCCATATCTCCAATCAGCTAGCTTCAATCACAATCATAACCATTCCACAACTTCTTCAACTCATTCATCAATCTGTCAACCTTTTAATATACCTCTTCTTGCCGAATTCTTGTCCAGTCAGTAATCCGATAAATGTGTAGGAAACGAATGCCAGTATTGTAATCACGGCCGAAGATTACTTGCCTCCTTTCCGGCATTTGCAATCATGCCTCCTCCAGCTTCGCTCTGGAGCACGGCACGCGTCGTCACCAGCGCTCTCCTCGGCCTGGCCGGCTGGACATCAATAGCCAACGCTGCTGACAAGGCCGCTAGCGACTATTATGTCCGCTCATTGCCGGGCGCGCCCGAGGATAACCTGATCAAGATGCATGCCGGGTAAGCAAAGACTCTCGGTCGTCCTTCAGTGTTTCAGACTGTACCAGCGAGCCCACCGTACTGATTCTCTCGACTCATATATAGGCACATCGAGATCACACCAGAACACAACGGGAACCTTTTCTTCTGGCATTTCCAGAATCGACATATTGCGAATAGACATCGGACCGTCATTTGGTTAAATGGGGGACCTGGCTGCAGTTCCGAGGATGGAGCGTTAATGGAGATCGGCCCGTACCGTTTAAAAGATCCGAATACTCTAGAGTACAATAATGGCAGTTGGAACGAGTTTGCGAATCTGCTTTTCGTCGACAACCCCGTCGGTACTGGATTCAGCTATGTGGATACCAACAGCTACGTCCATGAACTCGATGAGATGGCGAAGCAGTTCGTTACCTTTCTCGAGAAATGGTACTCGCTCTTCCCGGAATACGAACTTGACGATGTGAGCAGCCTCCCATCCCACCCTTAAGTATAGTATATTAACGGAACCTTTCTAGCTCTACATCGCAGGCGAATCGTATGCTGGTCAGCACATCCCTTATATCGCTAAAGCGATACTCGAAAGGAATAAGCTACCTCAAACACGGAGACCCTGGAATCTCCAAGGCTTATTGATCGGAAATGGCTGGGTTTCCCCGCCAGAGCAGTATGAAGCTTATCTCACGTTCGCTTACGAGAAGGGAATTGTCACAAAGGGTTCGGATATAGCAGGTAAACTTGAGGCCCAATACCGCCAGTGCCGGAAGGACCTATCATCGTCGGGCCAGCATGTGGATAATACTGCTTGCGAACACGTGCTTCAGGAGATTCTCCGTCTGACCCAGACCAAGAACTCCGAGGGCCAGTCGGAGTGCGTCAACATGTACGACGTCCGACTCAAGGATGTATATCCGAGCTGTGGCATGAACTGGCCTCCGGACTTAAAGTCTGTGACACCTTATCTCCGGAAGAAGGAAGTCGTCGACGCGTTACATATCGATCCAAATAAAGCCACGGGATGGACTGAGTGTAACGGCGCCGTTGGGAATGCATTCAGCGCCCAGAATTCGAAGCCATCAGTCGAGTTTCTGCCAGATATCCTGAAGGAGATTAACGTGCTGCTCTTCTCAGGCGCTGAGGATTTAATATGCAATCACCTGGGTACGGAAGCGTTCATCAGCAATATGCAATGGAATGGGGGAAAAGGTTTCGAGCTATCTCCAGGCAACTGGGCACCGCGCCGCGATTGGAGCTTTGAGGGCGAAGCGGCGGGTTTCTGGCAGGAGGCTCGTAACCTGACCTACGTCCTTTTCTATAACTCGTCTCATATGGTGCCGTTCGACTACCCACGCCGGACTCGCGATATGTTGGATCGATTTATGGGTGTTGACATCAGTAGCATTGGTGGCATACCCTCGAAGAGTTTCCTCGATGGCGAGAAACTGCCTGATACTACCGTCGGCGGTGCTACTAACAACACCGAGTCCGACCAGGCAGCCAAGAGCAAGGAGGTCAACGATGCCAAGTGGGCTGCCTATCAGAGATCGGGTGAAGTCGTCTTGGTTATAGTAGCCGTCGGCGCCGCCGTCTGGGGCTACTTCGTCTGGCGTGGCCGCCGACGGACCGCCGGTTACTCGGGCCTTCCTATCGTCTCCGAACACTCGCGGGGCACCGGGCTCGAGAACTTCCGCAATAGGAGGACGGGAAACACCCGCGATCTAGAGGCGGGCGACTTTGACGAGAGCGAGCTGGATGAGTTCCATGTCGCAACGCCTGCGGATGCTGACAGAGAAAAGCGCTACAGTGTGGGCGACGCTAGTGACGACGACTCGGATCTGGATGAGAAGACTACCGCAAAGAAATCGGCCGGCGAAAACGGTCAGTCGTCAAGTAGGAGCTAGAACGGTCCCCCTCGGTCAACGGGCATGAAAATGAGGCGGTCGTTTTTCTTGGCGCACGAAGAGAGCCGGGGATACAGACGTCAACTCTGATAACAAGGGTATAGAGAATCGAAAGCACTCGCTTTTTTCATTCTCTTTTGCCTTTTTGTTTTTTTCCACATGTGTACATCTACATCATAGCGGGTTGGGTTTTAGGCGCCAGGTTAGGCCTCTTAGGTATGAAATGAATCAAAAGCGTAAATACCTTTCAAGGAAGCACGCTCATTTCCTCAACTCGTTCACTATCGGAACTATGCAAAGACCTAAACTCTAGTGAACTGTGCCAAGAGAAATGCTAGTTCGTTGGCTACCCGTGTCGGCTGAATACGAGGGGATCGTAGCGCTAGCTTCACCTAGAGGAGCTATTAACGCGTAACTGGGATGATACGGATGGGGTGTTCGGCCTTTTTACGTGGAATATCGTACGCATGGACCGGTCCAAACCTCAAATCTAACTATTGTCTAGCATGAGGACGCGTATCAAAATCGTATACTAGCCACCCAGCTACTTCGTACTTTGAACGGAGGTAGCGGAGAGAGGGAAACTTATCGGGTCAGAAGTGCATGCAGCTAGTTCTACGAGAAAGCAACACTGGGAAGCGAGGAAGCAATACTGTCATGATCGGGGCATTCATTCGTTTTTATTCATGTCCTATTTTTGAGAAACTCATCGAATGGTTTCGTCGCCCGGTGTATGGAACACATCGCATTTGATCAAACCAGAAGGCCCTCGCGAAGAACATCTGTAAAACATTGTCTCCTTGGGTCCTTGCTGGCTATGCGACATGTCGCGAGTCCTCTGTAGGGCATCCCGTAGGCTTAAACAAAGCGTAAATCGGTACACACACATAACCATTTTCTTCTTCCCTTCGCCTCCCATCCCGTCCGTTAGTGTTCGATGACCCGAAAATACCAGTTCCCCTAAGCCCATGTTTTATCCCGATGCAGCGCCGAATTGGACGGGGACAAAGACACTTGTCCGGCAAAAGACAATACTCAAATATTTGTAATAGCATCCATTGAAAACTCCGTGTTTAACAACAAGAGAATGCTGTAGGGGGTATCAAGCCTGGCGAATGATTGCTGCTGCAGTGAACTCCTGTAGAGGCAATAAAAAAAAAGACAAAACAAATCAAGATTAGCAGACAAACATAAGACATTAATCCTAGCAACCGAGGTTGGAAGGATACAATCAGAGGCTAAAAATGCCTTCAAGACTTGGGAGAAATCGTAATATACGACCATCTGGTCTGTGACCTAGAAGATGAGCCACTAATAAAGGTGCAGATATGCCCAGGCTCAGTCGAGCTCGATGACTTCAATCGGGGCTTTCTCGCGTTGTAGAAGGGTTGATGACGAAATGACCGGCTTCTGTCGTGCTGGAAACTTGACGTCCTCATCACTATCGCTTCCGCTGTCATCACCACCCGGCTCCTCTTTCGGCTTCCAGGTTCCATCAGACGAAACAACGATTGATTTCGTACCAAGTTTGTTCTCGCTCTCTAATTTCGCGCGAACTTCAACGAGGAAGTCATCAACACGGAGACTGTAGGGGCGTGCATCCTTGTCGCATAATGGGCACTTCCACTTGTCCACAAAGGATGGCTCCTTAGGACATTTTGTGCAAGCTGACTCGCGGCCGCAGTAGCATGACTTTTTGCCGAGCCGCGTATTGAGCCACGTCTCGAGATCAAAGCACTCGAGATGAGTACATGTCTTTCCACGGACGGGGACATTGAATATGCAACAGGAGAATGGATCTGCAAGATCAATAGACAAATTGCTAACCATTTCGAGCTCGTCATCATCCGTGTTGCTACTCAGAGAGCCCCCTAACCGTCCTTTGATTATCTCTCGCGTTGAATCAGCCGGCACCGTTCCGAATGTCTTGACCATTTGAAGTACAGCACTATGACTGAGAACTTCCACGATTTCCACTGCGATGTAGGTCTCTTGACCTTGGGGGACTTTGATCTTCTCAGGGATGTAAACACTGAGCAAATTCTCGCCTGGGACAACGAAAGACGAAGCTTCGACAGGTTGATCTTTAGAATGATGTGCCTTTCGCATGATGCTTAGGGTGTGATTATTCAATTCCATGAAGATATGCTCCGGCCACTTCGTATCAGTGATGACCCAAGTGCTGTCGGAGAATGGTGTGGATGATTTCTTTTTATAGCAGCATCGTATACGGACACGCAGAGACCCCGAAGAGAACAGATTCACAGGATAGAACCCGCCAGGTTTCACTACATCCCTGGTGATCCTAGCATGATCAAGTTCTGATATGTAAAATTCGAACTTTTGCAGGTGAGCCCGGGGTGCGGTTGCGGTGGGAGAGAGAGCAAATGACTTGACGGCCTGATAGTATCTTTCTGGCTTTGCTGAGACTAGCTCTTGAGGCATTCGCTTTGGACTTCTCAGATGCGCCTGATGTAGCGAGGCCTTAACGGATATTTCGCAGTAAGGGCTTCTTGGATAGCTACTGAGGGGAATGGTTACACCTGCTTCTGGAATTAGTCGATCGTTATCGCTCTTGTGTTGTTGGTAATGTAAATTTTGCTGAGAATAGTTGGCTGGGCCCTGGTAGCGATTCGTGAGCCGTGCCTGAGGCGAGGCGGGTTGCGTATTCGTTGAGCCAATGGGAGTGGGAATGCCATTATTTGACATGTAACCGGCTGGATTTGGGGATCGCGGTAGCTGTCCTGGCTGCCCGTTGGCATTTTGGATGTCTTGAAGTTGGCCAGTTGGGTGTATCAGGTAGAACTGACCGTGTACTCCAGTCGGGCTAGGGGTGGGTCGGGGTGATGTCGACGTTATATGACCACCTTGTCGAGATAGCCGCCTTACCGGCATGTGCCGGGGTTGTTGCTGTCGTAACTGCTGGTGCAAAATGTGTTGCTGGTGCAGCTCCTGCTGGATCTGGAGCTGGTGTTGCATTTGTATTTGGTGTGTTCGCAATAGTTGTGCAGGTATGACTTGAGCCTCCGAATTGGGATGACCGAATTGTGCTTGAATGTGGGCATTATTTGGCTGGGGAAAGGGGCCAGAAGGGGAAGAGAGCATAGACACTGGGCTATTGGGAGCGAAGGGACTAGAGGGTAGTGTGAATCCGGCTGGAACTGGATTCATAAAAGGGGCGCTAGTGTTGACTGGACTTGGGGTAGGGATACTCAGAAGAGTACCAGTTCCAGGCACCGCAGAGTTGCTAGGCAATATGATCGGATGAGGTTGGAATCCAGAGACATGGTTAGTGTTACGAGACAACTCAGGTCGAATTTGGTGGTTCATGGTAGGGGGATACAAGCCCGGTTGTTGAATGCTCTGGGTCCCCGGAGCATTGGGGTGTTGACCGCTTTGGTAATGCCCTTGTAATCGACTGCGTGCAACGAGGGTTTTGTACTGTTTGGCGAGAGTAATGTTATAACTTTCATACTCTGGGGATGGGGTTAATCGAGTGATTGTGCCGTCAGGGGCACGGTGATGCTGCTGATCACTCTTGAATAACCCCTCTATATGCGAGGCCGCTGGTCCGTCTAGAATTCCCAGGCTCCTCCTTGACGCTCGAAACATGATGGTCTGAAGGAGTGGGGAAAAAAGAAGCAAGTCGTTGACAAATTCCGTCATAAGAAATGGATAGCCGTTTGCCTGGTGTCCATCATGTATTGACTGCCACTTGCCGCAGAGGCGCATGAGGAAATCGAGTACCTGTCTCAGGACGGACGCATAGATGGGAGTCGCCCCTATGTTGACCAAAGGGGCTGGGAACTCCGCAAACCATTCGATGTGACCCTGTTTCATAGTGGAGTTGCTCCTAAGAAGGGTTTCGATGATATGAAAGGCGGCATCTATCACATTCGGAAAATGCACACCCCTTGTACATAACTGATAGACATCAGCTCGTCTAACCGTCCAAGTACAGAAGAGCTGGTGCAACGCGATAAAGACCAAGTCTTTCATATCGCAGGCTTCGGATAAAAGTTGATATCGAGGTCGCTCAACCGGTCCATCCAGATTGTCCCATCCGCCAATACTTTGTATGCGAGCTTCGAGACGTCGAGAAGCTCCACAGGATTCGAGAAACTGAAACGAGGGGTTCCTGGAAGAGCAAACATGGTTAGTTACCTACTATCGTCATCTTTGCAAGAAGACCTTGAACATACTCGACACGGCGCCTCTTAGCAGGTGGGTCCTCCACCTGCTCTCGGGGTGCTACATTGATATTCGCGGGGGGTAAGTTCGGTGTTGGGGGCGTGTTAAGGGCCATATTCGCAGGTGTAGTTGTCCTGGAAGTGGCCGTGGCCTTTTTGCCCTGTCTCGAACTTGTCCGTGCGTTGGCCGTAGAAACTTGGGGTTGAGGTTGTGCTTCGCGACGGTCATCTAATGGGGTATCTAGAACGAATCGGGCTCGGGTCACGGGAGCCGCGTTCAGAGACTCGACAACGCCTGGGCTGGGCTCATCACTGGGAGCAGGCGAAGGAAGGACCGTGTGTACGGCTGAAGACCTATCGAGTAAAACGATGCTTTGCTTAGTAACTGTTTACATACAGTACATGCAGGTGTTCGAAGAGCGTCTGCGGGTGTTTGTATGGTAAAGGGACAGGGAAAAGAAGAAGATAACGATAGAGGAATAGCAACGGCAACGACGACGCGTCTGGTGGATAGTACTGGGTCACTTACGATGCCTGAGTTTGTATCGGCGGAGGTTGAGGTGGTCCGGGTTGAGCAGGGTCAGAACGTTGAGGTGGGGCCGGAGTTGTCGCCGGGGCTGAAACGGGAAGGGGAAGTGAGGCTGGTTGGGTTGTCGCGACGACCGGGACGGGGTCCGTGGTTTTCTCTTTGGGAATCTTTATGGTGATATGCTGCTTATACGGCCGCGGCTGCGGTTGGGGTTGCGCGGGACGAGGAGTAGGCTTCACAGGCTTCGCGTTGGCGAGCCATGACGGTTGTCGACCTCCGACCCAAGTATTTAATGTAGAATTAGATGCCGCAACTTGCCAGTCCGAGGTGCTCGTATTTGCGTTTAACGCCGTCGACGAACGCGGTCCACCCGTTGGCGCCATCAGTCATCAGTGGTATCTGGATATTTCTTTACAGCTTGGCCTTCGTGCCCCCTTCTGTATCGCGATCGTCGAAGTGCGGAATACTACGGTCAAAGTTGACATGTTAACAAAGTCACTATCTACTGACGAGTCTATTCCGCTCCTACAGGGCAAAGACTTGGGAAGGAACAGGATTGTTCAAGTTGCGAAATTACGAAATAAACGCACCATAAGTGATCTGGAAATGTAAGTTTGCGGGAAATCGCGCGACGGCTCTATTGACAAGTTGTTGTATTTTGGATGTCGGGCGTAGGCAGGCGTTATAAAAAACTTATACTAATGCAACGAGGCTTGTCAGCGAATGTCAGCGTTACTACAATCCTCCAGGATATGAAAGGTTAAATATATACTTCTGTTATCGATAAGCAGATATTCATCAAGTTTTTTCTCATACAAAGTAATATTAAAAGATACTTCTCAGCTAACAATAAGATAAGGACTTATAAGTACCGATAAGAGATTTAGCCAATTAAAATTGAGGAAATTTACCTGCGCTACCGCATTTCGTTTCCTAAAAGAGTACTTATTTGTGGAGCAAGTATAGATTTAACCTTTCATATCCTGGAGGATTGTAAATGTCAGGTCAGGTCTGGGCTGTCTGGTCAAGCAAGGCCCGCGGTGGAAGGCAGAGATGGACGGATGGATCAATACAGACAGCCATAGAAACTGTAGAAATCTTAAGCCTATCAATAGATGGCAGTTGCGGGCGACCAGCAAACAGCCTGGCAGCCCGCCCGCGCCCGTAAGGATTATGGGGTTGCCAGACGCCAGTCGGGTCCAGCCCAAGCCGGATCGACGTTAGATTTCTTGCTCCGAGGCAAGTTACACAACACATACATTACGTATAAGTTGACTGGGTGGCAACCTCCAAGGTTGGGGTTATTCACGTAACGGAAGGTAAGGCTCATTACTTCTCCACCCTTATCCGCCCACTCACGTCAATTGGTACTACCTAGTAGCATCAGCCACATCCAGGGTTCGTACAGTATGTACGTATTCTCAATGTATCGTCGGTGAGCTAGCTACTTACTCCACGTATGTATATAGAGTGTTACGTATACTCAAAGAATCAAATCTGCTAGTAAGTATTGATCGTATAGATTTGTATAGATGAAGCTGTGAGCATCGTTCTAAAGATGAGAATATACGTAGCCCCCTTTATAGCGCCAGTATTGAAATATCCAACATGTTATCATATTAGTTGGACATTGTTATATTGGTTATACAACCGACATATGGTGGCAAAGTTATGCGCAAGACGGAGTTTCTTACATCTGTTCGTATAGTGAAAACATAACCGTACTGTGATTTTCGCCCATCTGTCTATTTACACGGATGGATTGATCTTGCGGAGTTGTTGGCAGATACCTTAAATAATAAAGTACTGTAAGCCGACCTACAAATGCCGAAACTAGGTACATCAAATTCAGCGATCTAGGAACGGCCTCGGGAACTGGACTACAACGCCGGCCCTTGGCAACCTTGAAAGTAGGGCCTTGACCTGCATGGCTCTGAACTTTAAAGGGTTACAAAGACCCGAGGGTCGAGGCTCAACTACGCATTTATACAAGTTTATACAAGTTGAAGAGACCTGGAAGTTTTTAATCAACACTAATCATTTTCACTTGCTACTATGTTGTTCCTTGTGCCTTGCGTTTTGCAGAATCACTCTACCTGCAGGACCTGGGTGTATTTCAGGGGATCATGACTTGGTACAACACTCTTATGGCTCTCGTTGCCCTAGGTCCGTTGTAATGCATTTCTGTACAGGAAGCAGTTCAGTCTCGGGAACGGTCACTGGACATCATAAAACCGAGTACAGACAAGTCCACATAGTATCCAGGTGTCTATATAAACATTAAACATCAGAACTATCCAATAAGAACTTGAAATCGTTTCGAGCCGGGGGTGGTGGCGGAAAGACCACACCTACCTGACCCTATTCCTAGTAGCCCGATGTTCCGAGTATCTTGGCTTCTTTAGCATTTCTACTGCCCGGGAGGTATCCTATGTGTTTTAAGAAGAGTATCCATGAATATCATAATCTGTCTTGATGTACAGTACATACCTAATCTAAACAAGAATAACCTACTATAGCATACATAAGGTGTAGTTAGGGCTTTCCATATAAAACTTCAATGTTCGACTACCACGCTACCGTTTGTTGTTGATTGAACATTGAAGGCTAAGAATAATAAGTACCTAGGTACCCAGAAGGGCGTCAGAAAAAATGAAATTTTACCAAAATAACCCCCCTCCACATTCAGCCATAGCCACGCCTCACTAGCCACGAACTACGGCAACACGATTATTTGAAATCGATTATCATAGGTGATTTAAGTTAAGATCAACCAAGATATCCATGGATATGTGTGGTGTTGCGGCAAAATGTGGCTGGTGGGTGTAGGGATTAAAGTGGAGGGGTTTTTTAATGAAATTTCATTTTTTCTGACGCCCTTCTGGTACCTAACAAAGCAAAGTTCAACGCCGAATCCTGGCCCCTGGCCCTAGGCCCCTAGCAGAGAAGGAAGACCCCTCTCAGCTCACTCCGTGATCCGTTCTTCGAACCCCATCCCAACCAGCGGGTGGCTCCTCATCCCATCCATAATCCATCCGTGCTCAATCCTACAAGGTCTCTCGGTCGAAGCCAACATTTTCGAATTCAATCCCGAAAAAAGACGACATCACTGTCTAGGTTTCTATTCGCAGCACATATTAGTCGCATCCTTTTCTCTCCCCCCCTTCACTTTATATGAGTTTTCATATAACGACGTAGGCCTGTGCCTCGTCCATTCATTTTCTCTAGCCTGGGGTCCGGTTCACTTGTACTCATCCGTTTGGTGCGACCAGGACGGTAAAAAAGGAGGAAATCATCCAATAGGACGGCCCATAGGTTCTAGCCAAAATCGAAAACTCCAAAACCCGAAAGCTGAAGGCGACGGCAGAGGCGACATCTATAGATCCACAGTTTCCAAATAACAATAACGCGAGACGACCATATTCTTCCGACTCGATTTATCCTCCTGTATATATCTATTATCTCGTAGTAGTCCTCCCATAACGACGGCCGAATATCGATGCATTTCGTCACCATTGAGACATTGGTCGAGTCAGGTCCCCGATAGACTCCGCAGCCCGTTCGGATCAGAAGCCAGCTATCAGGATCGCCACCCTTCTCCTTGCCCTTGGCGGGTTTTTTTCTCCGCGGTCGTCGTCCAATGTCACTTCCGTGAATCCGACGTGGTCATAAATCCTCACAGCGCGTAATTCCAATTGTAAACATCATGGCGAGACCAGAGGTGGGCGATATTCTGGTGGTTATCCGTAAGTCTGGTCCCTCTTTTTCATCCACCGTTACACCCGCATTTGCGATGTGCGATCTGGCCACAAATATATAGATGGTTGATATATGGCGAAATGCATCGTTTGCGCGCAACACATTGATGAATATTAACTGGGTGCTCCTCTAGATGACTTCCAAGCTAGAAGCTCCGACGAGTTGAGTTTAGCGAAGGGTGACCGTGTCGAATTAATTGAGCGTGATGACGAGTTTGGCGATGGGTGGTTCCTGGGTCGCCATATGGTAAATGGAAATAGTGGCTTGTTTCCGGAAGGTAAGGAACTTGAATGCCACCCGGAGCAGAGATTGCAGAGTAGTCTCTATGGTGAAACCAGGACTGATTAATCTTTCATAGTATACACACGGCCATCGCCTAAGGGCGTTACAACTTCGCCTACCACTTCGAAGCCGATCGCAAATTCGCTGCCGCCTACTAATGGAGCAGCCGCCGTAGTTAGTCCACCAGCGTCGACCACGCCGACCCAAGACCATTCCTCTACCCCTCAAGCCGTTGCTATCGCTCCGCCCGAGACCAGTCCTGTAACGCTTCCCCTGAATTCTATGAAGCCGGAAGGGAAGACGGCTCCCACACCTGTAGTATCTCTCACAAGTAAATTCTCTTACAGCGGCGGCAACGAAAGTTTAAATCGCATCAATGCGCAAAGCCAGGAAAACCCCGTCCTACATGAGACCCTTACCGTTATCGACGAACATATTACAGACCTCTCGGCTCCGCAGAATGGTGCACTCCACCATGCAACGGATTCCGGCAGCGAGTATAGTTCTCACATGCCGGATCGACTGTCGTACATCCAAGGGGAGGAAACTGACGAAGAAGAGGAGGTATCGCATACTCGCTCGGAAGTAGAAGCGTGGACCGCCGATGATGTAGCTGAGTATTTGTTCACGACTGGTGTGGAGAAAAAGCATTGTGAAGTATTCCGGGACCAGGAAATATCAGGCGAAGTACTTTTGGGGATGGACCAATCATCGTTGTTTCTTAAGGCTTTCGACCTTGGTTCTGTAGGGCGAAGATTAAAGACATGGCAAAAGATCAAGTCTTTGCAGGATGAAGTAAATGGACTGGGGACTTTAACGAGACGAACCACACAGACGTACGGTAGCGAAGCAGGCTCAGAAGATATGAAAGTTGGTGGAAGGGTGAGAAGCAGGACAAATACGTTGACAAATTCGCAAAGATTTGTTCCTACTGATAGCCGGCCGGGTTCAGTTCACGGCAAACGCCTGTCGCAAACGCCCAAAATCGAGTCATTGTCCGCCTTAACGCCCATTTCCCCTAAAGGTTTACAAGACAGCCCAACAAGACCTTCACATCAGAAGAGGCCCTCGGCAGCTTCCGTGCGAGAGCTTCATCATTCACGGCGGCATTCGTCAACCGATTTTCGACTTGCCCCGCCGGTCAGTGCTGGAACCCCAAAGCTCACATCCTCGGGCACATTTCCGCAGACCGACCCTTCGCATAAAAAACAACCCTCATTCGATCGTAATTGGACTATGGGTGCCGCTTCCTCTCCTTACCCTCAACGGCCGTTATCATCAACTGGATTTCACGACATTATAAACGTTTCTGATGCGGATACCACACAAATTCCACCAATAGACGTTGACCGTGGCTATTTCTCTGGCACAGAGGTTGACGGTCGAAAACGCAACGTGCTTAAAAAACGCGATAGTACTGCTTCGCATTCGCACAAATCGAGCTACACTGAGCAGCAACGCGTGAGAAGTGCAACGGCTATTACTAGGCGCTCGAGATATGGAAGCATAGATTCTACTAGAGACTCGACACCCCCGAGTGCTGCGCAGATGTACTACGGTTTAACTGGAGATCATCGGCGGACGGCATCCACAAACACTACCGAGTCTATACGACCTATACCCCCTGCAAAAGACGGACCTAGCCCGACAGTCACTAAGCTTGATGGCGCCTCGCCCGTCTCGCCCACTCGACACGGCATCCATGGCGAGTGGATATCAAATGTCGGTAAATTTGGTGGTCTGAGGGCGATTTCGGACGCAATGGTCGGTAGCTCAAAGCTCGGTTCGCCAACTGATTCCTCCACCCAAGGTTCACCCATGCGATCGCCATCCAGGACTGGATCGAGTACGCCCTCGGGGGGGCCAAGTTTCGAGATTGATTCCCCCGATACGGGGAAGAGCCCGTACTCAGCTGCTACTTCGGGTAGTCGCAAGAGCGGGAAGAAGACAAAGAAGGAGACGAGTGCTTACCTACGTGGACTACAAAAAGTTGGGCCGCGGGAAGCAATTAAGAATGCAGACTACAGCGGGTGGATGAAGAAAAAGAGTTCGCATCTCATGACAACATGGAAACCGCGGCTCTTCGTCCTCAAGGGGCGGCGTCTCGCGTACTATTATTCAGAAGATGACACTGAAGAGAAGGGACTGATTGATATCTCCTTCCATCGCGTACTACCCGCCGACAATGAAAGGCTTACCGGTCTTCATGCTACTCTAACGGGCGCTAGTAACACCCCGATCATGCCGGCCGACAGCAACCTCCCTACCCTTGCGGACAACGTTACTGTTTCCCCCGCCGAGAAGGGGACTGAAGGGATGTTTATATTCAAACTCATGCCGCCCCGAGCTGGGCTTTCTAAAGCTGTCAATTTTACGAAACCGACCATACACTATTTTGCTGTTCCTAATCTGCAGCAGGGACGGACCTGGATGGCTGCTCTGATGAAAGCTACTATTGACCGGGACGACTCTCAACCAATGACGACGACTTACCAACAAAAGACCATATCCCTTGCCAAAGCCCGAGCCATGCGCCACCGTCCACCTGCTTTGATGAACCTGGATGAGAAGATCGAGGAAAACGCGAAAGATGATGACGACGAGAAGAAGAACGGCCTAGGCATCTCGTTTGGAGAGGTTGATAGTGCAATCTCTGGTCTCGAAAAGCTCGGCCTCTCAAAGGTCGAAAGCGCAACCGCTAAAAAATCAGCATTCGACGGCGAAAAGACCGACAACCTAACTGTGCTGACCTCGCCTCAAAGTGCCTAAATGCCTAGCACCAATAGCTTGAAATTCTGATCATTCAGCTATCTGAGCGAGGGTGAGCGTCAACCGCATCTTTTGGATGTCTTCAAAAAAGAATAGGAAGGAAATCTAGTTCAACCTACTCAGGTGCCAGAAGCCTTTACCAATGCGTGGACTAATAAAGTCCATACGCACAACCACACGATATTTTCTTCCTTTAGCGCGTTGTCCATTTTCTACTTATTCCCCACGTCCGCCCCCCCATCGATACCTCAACTACACGAAGCAAGATACGGATCCATAACTAAACCACCATACCAGAGGGGAGGAGTAGACAGGCAGAAAGAAGGAGACTAAGAAGAGAAGAGAGGAAAGGAACGGGCGTGGAAGGATGCCGGGGGGGCTTTCTGCGTTATTCCAAGAAGACCAAGACCCGAGAGCGGATACCGTGCGGATGATATAGCACTATCGAAGCAATAGATAAGCCTTAATACAATGTACCATGCCGAGGAAGAGAATTTAAAAAGTTAATCGACGATGTATACGCGAGATACTGTCTGATATTTATGCGTTGTTTGCCGCTCACATATACACGCTTCTAAACGTAGGTATATAACGTGATCGGCCGAAGCCAAGCGGTCAGATCTGCTGTATCACGACAGCTGTAGAGAAGCTTTTGTAGCGAGAAGCGTTTGCTATGTTTCCGCCGAAGCCTCACTCACAAGTAAGCGCAGTTGCAATGTTCCTATATGGGGGATATGAGCATTTAATCCCAACGTTACCAATCTAACCCGGTGATATCGTTCAATTAAGAGCGTCGTCCCCATAATAATACGCCGTGATATCGACGAGTACAGCCGGGCGGAGAGAACGAAACATAAGCACGAATCCAGGATAGAAAGAGTGCTTCACCACTGTGAATAACATAATATACATAATTCGTTTACTACGCCATCTATCTCAATGTCTAAGCTGCTTCTCGACGCAGAGACCAGTCAATGACGTAAGAAAGGGGGTATCATAACCATTTACTCAAACAGTGAACCTACAACCGACCCCGACCGATTTTCACCCCGTCCTGCGCCAGCATTGAGCCACTTTTGCTGCTTAGCCACTGACCGAGCAGTGGACTTACTCCAGCTTATTCTTGATGACCTCGATCCAAGCGCCGATATCCTCCATGGTCTCGAGCGCATGGGCCCAGTGCTCCGCGGTCCTCCTGTGGCCATCTTGGGTGGTGCCCGTATCTTGCGAGAAGATGTTGTCGGAAACGATATGGACTCTGCCGCCCATCTGGATCTCGAGGAGTATATTCGCCGTGTACGACTTGAAAGGAAACACGAGGGAGAGGCGCGGGATGGGGTGTGCCGTTAGTGTGATATCGACTTTGACGACCTCGGAAGAATCCCCATGGTTATTGTCGTTTTTATTCTTGTCGCTCTCCGTCTGCGACATGAAGTCCGCGAACTCGTCACGTCTAGTGCGAGGTACCCGGATGTCGTTATCTTTGTCTGCCTCTTTGGCTGTTGGCTTGCCTTCTCTAGGCTTGAGACTGTTGGTAAGTAATAGAGATAGGAACGCGAACTGGCGTAGTAGCGGCAGCATCATGACCAGATCCTTCGGATGTGAAAACGGAACATGTTGTAAGACCTGCCCATATACTGGCTTGTATATGAATAGCGTATTCCGATGTGCCTTGAGAATAGGTTCCGGCTGAGATTGGCCGTGAAGGACGCCCGTGAACGTAGGGACCGTTTGCGTAAATATTATTTCGCGAGGTTCGCTAGGGTCGTAAGAACTTCCGTTAGTAATGGGAAACATTAGTGCGTCGAATGTGACGTTCGACATAGGTGTATTGGTGGCGGAAATCTTATATATCTCCATTGCGACGGCGTGTGAAACCACAACTGGAGGGTCGAAAGTTGCCATGAATATAACATCGGGTGATTTGGGACCAGAGAGGCCGACAGCACCTTCAAGTCCGGGTTCTACTTTCACCTCGTCCGAGTTTGGCAAGAGCGTATTAGCTGGCTCTAGCCAATCTAGGATAGGGCCGGTAGCCGATATCATCTCCTCGGCCGTAGGGTGGGACTTTTCGATGTCGGCTCCGATCCACTTGTCCGAAACTCGTACCGGACTATAAACCATGCCACTAGCAGCTGCACACTCTATCAGGATTCCCCAAGTTCTAGCATCTTCCGTGTCCACTGTCGTAGAGGCAAGCTTCCTCCTCTCCTTCCAGTAATCGAAACTCAGGCCAATTCGACCTCGAACGTGCATCAAGGGGCACCCATGACGAAGACACAGAGCAAAGACCCTCAGTAAGTCATCTGATACGTTGCTTAGGGCCGGATCCTCGCGTAGCTTCTGGACATCCCATCTGTGCAATCTTTCCAAACTCTCCCAAATCCCAGCAACAGCCTCATGGCAATTGAGGCCCGGAGAGACGCTCAATTTGTCCAATGTGGCTAGACGCTCCAGATTTGCTCGAAATTGTGTTAATCGCTTGGTCAAGGGGCTCTGGCCGGGGGCCAGGGAGAGATCCTTCAAGAGGATAGCTGACGCTTTGTCGACGTGCTTGTCAAGACTTGGTATTGACTCGGTGTAGGCCAGCTCGGCTTTATGCACAATGTGGTTGGTAATACCGACTTCGACAGCCATAGTCTGTCCTCCTATGATCAAGATTTTGGCGTTTTCAGTCCCCTTGACAGGCTCTAATAAACAGTCTAGACCCAGGTGATGTTTTGCTAACCTCTCGAGCCCTTCGCTACTGACTCTACTACTGTTCTGAGCCTGTATACATTCTTAGTATGCTGGTTATATTGGGGTTCTGATAGTACTGGTCACTACCTACCCATAGAGCAGCCACGACAGCTTCCATTCTCTTCTTACGGTCCTCCTCATCCGTACGCCCTGGTGGAGCAACGAGGCCCCCAACACTGATATTATCTAAGTTCAGGTCGTTGATACTCATGCCAAGAGTATTATAAGCGGCGGCTGCAGATGGGCTATCGAAGTTGGCAGCGGCACCACCGGCGGTGCTAGCCATATTGCCTGTAGCCGGCGATTTCTTAAATTGCTGCGGCGAGGACTTCGGACCGTGAGGGGAGAAGGCGGCAGCAGTTTGCGGATTCGAGAAGGGTGTCGAGGCTTGAGGTGTGGCGGCAGGGTGTTGAGAGGGCGTGCGGCCCTGTTGGGAGGGGCCATGGCGCATAGGGGTCGACATCGTGCGTACACTTGATGTGCGGTATGGAGGAAGATGAGCCGTCAGAATAATATACCCAACCAGAATCTGTGAAAACGAAATAATAGGTAGGTATGCACGTATGCACGTATGCAGCTCTTCACGAGCGACCTGAAGACCTAAACGATGTCGGTGAGGAAGTGCGAAGCATATTCTCTCGTGTTGATGCTCGTGTCAATAATTGACGGCTAGATAGCGACCTATTCGTTCCAATTTTGCTAAAGTGTTGGGGAAAGGGGGGAAATCGTCAATTCCAAACCTGACTCATAGGATCAAAGGCCGATGTTATGTAGAAGTTAGAAGTTCAGAGTTGAAGCTTAAGCTCAACATCAAGCATGGTGGGGCGGTCTCTAGGGCTGGTAGGTGCTAAGGACTAAGTACTACGTACTATGTACTATGTAGGTACCCGCTAGCAGCCCTGGAGGTATTTCAGGTGCAACCTGTGCTAGAATTCTAATTCCGTCTGAGAAGCTTTGATTGGTTTCTACCTACCCCGCTGCCCAGGTACAAGCTGACTTCACTTTCAGCCGCATCTACTCCTATCACACCGGTATCGTCACGCTACGAGAGTCAATAATTCTATCATTTCATATAGGAATCACCATCAATTGCTTCGCGTAGCAAAGCCTAAACCTAGTCCTATCTAAGTACAAGTAGACCAACTGGCTGTTTGCCTTGACTCTTAAACGAGTCGGTATAGTACCAGAAATCCGGTGCCAACCGCAATTCAAGATCAACTTGCCAGAGTCATCGGCGTCTAGAAACGCGTATGTACATATATGCCTTATCAAGGACACATCCAACGGCCTCCTCCTTGCCTGAAACGTTATCAATTGCCAGATCCATCCAAGCAGGTAGGTATCCTTCCTACCAAGGCTCCAAGGTGATTGAGACAAAGTCGAATCACGTGTGGTGGTACCTCGTAGTAAAATGAATATTGTCAAAGAACTTAGTGCTTCAGTAGGGGAGAATACCTGGCGTGTGTTGGCGATAGCTTCGGGGGCTCCTGTAAGGTATGTGTAAAGCTGGCTTCATTGACGCTTCTCAGGTTGCTGTTTGTGAGTTTTCCTTATCCGACGTCCGAAGAGGTGGTTATCATCATCATCGTGCGCCTATTCTTCATCATGAACAACCTTCATGACATAGTGTACTTGCTTGCCTTAATGTCGGCGATTGTACGGGCAAGACACAATAGCACTAAGACATGGCGGGTATGAAAGAAAGAAAGACTGACGACGTGAGGAATTGGTACGGATGTCGATCTTTATTGCACCTAGCTCAGTATAGCTGGTTCAAGTTAGGCGTCTCTTGATCTGCTTCGTTTCCACGCTGGTGATAGGTTCGACATAGCAACGACGGGTATAAGACTAATCAATCGACATTGAGGGGTTAACGACACAGATTTCCTTCAATCGTACGTGTCGGGTCGAGATGGGTGTCGAAAGTTTAAGACGGGATCTGTATGAGAGAGGACCCTATACATCCACGTCTCCGCAGATAGAGTTGTCTCATATATTTGCGGTAAATACTAACTTATCTCAAGTCCGAATCTTCTTGAGGGCCATTCCTGTCAAGCAGGCTAACGACTGGGATGTTGGTGCCCTAATGCGATCGTATAACAGAGATAAGTGAGGGCTTGCGCTTGGAGGGTATACTAAATGCTTGGTGACTACCAGAACTCAGCACCAATCCAGCATTCCGAGTCATCGGCTTGTGAGTGGTCGTGCGGAAGGGTGCAGTATGTCCATAAGTAGTGGACGGTACCCGGCTATGACAGAGATATATGTGGTGTGAAACGATGTGTCTTACCGGCGACAAGGCGGCGCTCCTTCGGGAAATTTGGGTAGGACCGTAGGAGAGTCAACCATTTGCGTTTCGAACTGCGTCCTGAAAATGGCAATGGTTGCTGCCAGATTGACCGCATCTAAATATTTGTCGGGAGGGTAGTTGATGGGATGCGCATCGATACGAGGGTCCTTCAGGTCCGAGCCGTTATAGACGAGTAGTTGGATATCATCAGGGGTTGCAGTAACGTAAAAGAACAAAGATGAAACTAGAAAGGCAGATAACCGAGAGTGATTACACAAGGAAATTAAAAGAGTTGCGAATAGAGATGTGATGCGCAGTCAAGAGTAATAGAGTTGCCAGGAACTTATATGACAATCACAAAAGGGGTTGCGAAGGCTTTGAGGCCGCTCGCTGTTTCTCTACCCCGAGGAATATATGGCCTTCGAGCAGCCAATTGAACCCCGTCTCCTCGAGGTAGGTACCCTTTGGAGGAAAATTAGGTCCCCGGAGCAAATGCCTGGGGTCCCGGGGGTTTACCGTCTTGAGCTGTGCTAGAAGTGTCGTGGAATCGTCCTCGTTGCTTCTCTGCACGTCTCGCCTGGCGTTGTCGGCACTGTATGGCGAAACTGGTGTCATTGGCTCGTCTCAACTCTAAATATTCCTCATATGCTTGCTGCTGCTGTGCGTAACGCTGATCACCGGGGTGGGAAGGGGCCTTGGGCTTTCGTACGGGCTTGGGGCCGAACGCTATCTGAGCCTGTTTATGAAGAGGCAGACGACTGAAGTCATTGGGTCCCACGATAGCCAGAGGGCCAGCGATAGGCACATTTTGTGCCTGCATAGTACCTGCTGGCGGGGCTGCCATTGGGAAAGGAGGGCGCTGCGGAGCATTGAAGACATGACGCTGTTCGAATGGGTTAGATTGGCTGAACTGGGGCCCAGTATTATACGCGCTGGGTGTTGGGAATTGACGTTGAGGTGCGATATACCCATGTGGTTGAACTCCTGACCAGGCCACATTTCCAGACGTAAAGCCAAGAGCAGGAGGGCCCTGAGACGCTTGGGGGGGCGGCGGCCCAAACGAGCGTTGGCCCAGATTAAGTCCGCTGACCGTACTCTGAATATTTCTCAGCTGCTGCGTCAGATTCTGCTCCGTTATGCTTGAGGACTGTTGAGATGCTGCTTTCAATTGCGCAATCTCGCTTTTCAGCTCGTTCATGTACGCAAAGATCTCTTGTACATCATCAACCGTAACAGATCGAGTATCGCCTCCACTGCTACCCTTAGAGATTAGATCGCCATAGAAAGTAGCCTTCGGCGGGAGATTCTCGCTTCGGTCTAGAGAATGCTTAGCCGGGACTGTCGCAATGCTGTTATTTATGCCGGAATGGCTTCGGAACTCAGAGGCCAGAGGGTTCAACGTGGTACCCTGGGTCTTCTCTCGCTTTTCACTAACACCGCTGATGCTAGAATCGTGTAGTGGCGACATGCGCAGAGGATGTATCTCCTCGGACTTCTCAGGCTTCTCAGGCTTCTCAGGCTTCTCAGGCTTCTCAAGCTTCTCAGAGTCCTCCGATGTACCAGGCCAACTGAACGTCTGGCTTCGGAACGATAGTTTAGAGACGTGGCGGGAGGATCCCTTTTGAAGCTTACCAATGAGAGCTTCAAAGCGTGCTTGGTCCTCCTCAGATTCGTTTGACCCGGGCTGAGATGGGAGGACAGAAGAATGATAACGACCACCAGCTTCCATTATGTGCACCGCCGCGTCATCCATTACTGCCTTCGTTGCCATAGCATGCTGTCCCTGCTCATATTCCTTTCTGAGCTGGTCGGGAGGGAGACCAGCTGTGTGTGGCACTTCGAGCTTTGAGAGATCTTTCTGGACTTCTTTATCCAGGTCCTCCCACTTTGCCGTGTAAAATCTCTTGGAAGCCTTGATTGCCTTTACCGCTGCGGTGGGGAAGGAGATCTCTTCGTCGCTGTTGATACGCGCAGAGCTAACCGGGAAAGCCTTCAACGGGATGTTGCGATAACTCCACTTATCTTCGAAAGTGTTGCCATCCTTCTTCGTAACAGTGAGGTTCAAGTCATACCAGCGGTCGATTTTCTGAGACGTAGCTGGTGCCAAGGAGTTGAGCTCGACAAGGGGCTTCGTAGCCGGGTTGTGTGCTAGAAGCTTGGCCTCATAATGGGATTCCGGGGAGTCGCCAATATTGTAGGACTCAGACTTGTAATCAGCAGCCTTATAATCGTTCTTGGTTAGGGGAGCCGAATGGATGAAGTCTGCATCAACTGGAGTGTCTCTGTAACGACGAGGCCCAGCCAAAGACGTATCGATGGTGAGTGTCTTGGCTGGTATGCCTCCGGCTATCTGGAACTCGGTCTTCTGAGGTGCCGCAGTAGGTGGCGGCACAAGAGGCGCACCACGATCGCTGAAACGCTCCGGACGGTTCTTTCGCCAGTCAGAGTTCGCAAGAGCCTCGCTCACTCTCAATGTAGAAGCCTTGTCCTTCGCATCCTCAAAGTGCACCTTATGAGGTGGGGCAGTGGCTATCTGAGTGAAGCTCGGTATGGCTTGGTTCGAAGGTGCAGAAGTACCAACTGGTGGAATGTTGGTGTCGATGTTTAGCCCAAGGGCTTTGGCACGACGGTTCGTTCTGGAAGCTTGCGCAGCGCGCATTTTGTCTGTATGCTATGGACAGGCAAAAGCTTAATGAAAAGTGAGTGAACCGGAATCTGCTACTTGAACATACTTAGTAAAGGGACGCAAAGTGCGCTATGCTACCAAGTACTTACGTTGAGTAGCATCAATATTGTGGTTGCAGTACCGTATTGATGCCGAAAAGCTCCCTAGACTGGAGGGCTATGTGCAGCGCGTTTCTAACCGCAGGCTGTTAGTGCTGATAAGATTAAGTAGAAATAAACTTACATGGCTTACATGGAAAGGAGCAGTAATCTGGTGGACAGTCTTGTGCTGTGGGCTTAACTGACTGCCAGAGACTCGGTGTTGTGTATGGCGTAGTGAGCCGGAATGGGTGCCAGAATGTATGCGGAAACACGAAGAAGGTTGCTGCAAAATTAGTAACCGGATCTATTCCTCAGGGGCAAACTTTCGATGACGAGGTATGCATACAGTGAATCGTGAGGTTGATACCCGCGAGCTTTGTATTCGAAGTCCAGTGAGAAAAGATTTGCCCAACCAAATACGACCCAAGACGAACGAAAACCGATTGACTTTGGCGTACTTGCGGGGCCAAAAAAATACGTACGTCCTTGTGAATTATGCAAGGATCTGAACGTAATATCGTGAGTGGCTGTCGAGTGTTTCTGGTCACCCAGTAAAGAAATGCCGAGAAAACGTTACGGGTCAAAAGAAGTTGAATTTGGCTGCCTTGCAAACTTGTGGGAAGAGAATTTTTTTTCACATATGCCGAGAATGGTGCTAGAGGAATCGTGAAAGGTGCGTAACGTAGAATTACGAAGACTAAAGTCTCAAGTAGAGCCAGTTACGTTGGACTTGTATGGCGACTGGAACGGCTGTGTAGTAAGTATTGTACCACAAGTAGTGTTTAAAGTCCGAATACTCAAGGGACAATTCAAAAAAGAAAACGCGATGGCAATGCCAAAAAACGCTAAGTGTCGACGACTAGAGATTACTGGACGATGGACGCAGAATGTTGGTTAGATTACGGGCTTCATGGAGGTCAAATCCATTACAAAATCCCCCTTGGGGCCACCATTAACGCATTGCCCCTGTAAACATCTACTCAAGCGTAGTTTCCTCATGAGAACCTTCCTTATCATTTCTATCCTCTTTTACCTTTATGGTAAGTGCTATGGATAGCTTAAGTCCAAAGTCAGGGAAGGCGCCGCACCTGCTTCCTGGGACATGATAGTCATCAACACCCGCATGTGGCAGTCACGGCGGATAGCCCCTGCTGGTAGCCTCAGGGGTAGATATATAAGGTTCCGGCTAAGGCACCGCGTGTATCGGACTGGAAGTTGCACTCCCTACCACTGTTGAGGTCCCTATTTCTCTTCGGATCCATGTTCCGGCTACTCTATCCTTAGTGTCCGGACCCCTTTTGCTTGTATGGCTCAATTTCTTGTATTTTGTAGTATGGATTCTGGGCATTCCCTACACTAGCTAAATGGACATACCCCTGGCGAGTATAGTGCTACTATGCCTGCATCCGCACCATATGGGAAGGCAATAGTTATCGATTTACAAAGGAGCGAA